>JAYKXP010000042.1:0-431501 GCA_037176845.1 Paramarasmius palmivorus | reverse complement strand
CTGAATGTCGTATGGTGTTCCGCCCGATCATAGGAGAAAGGTTGAACCCACAATAGTTCTTTGCACATTGTGCTCCATGAAGCATGTATTTTATCAGATTCTCATTGAATAGACCAACTTCTACGCAAGCTATTCCTGTTATCTCCATCCAAAAGTACGGACGCCCAGCATTAATCACGGGATGCTTCTTTATAACTAGCGCTCGTTAAGCCATGTATGGGAGGGTGTCCCTGAGATTTCTGCAGGACACGGCCCCAAAGATATTCTACGCCCCAAGACAGGAACTATGTTGCGCAGCAGACTAATGTACATTGAGGTCTTTTGGAGCGTACAGTAACCAATTTATCGATTTTGAAAAGACCATGCGAGACCCACCTTAGTCTTAGCGATGTAACTGATAATTAGGATCTGCAACCTTTAAGTGATTGCGTTGCGTTTGGGGGTACTGTATTGCCAAATAAACTAAATTCGAAGAGAGTTATAAGTTTTGCAAGAAGTGGAGTAAAGCATGATCCGGAAGGAGAATTTCAGATTGCCGTACTAGAAACGTACATGAAGGGAATTTTGGAAAGGATAATCATCAACAAGCATTGCTACCATCGGGACAGCGTAATAGGTTGATGGACGTGCGAAGATGTGCTTAGCCCCACAGGCTGGCTCCAATACTGATGACTTTAGTCCCGCCTGCGTCCGCCTGCTACAAACAACATTAGGACAGAACCCACTGAGGAATAAGATGCAGGATATAAACACAATAAGTTTGGCGATAAGTAGATAGGTACACTCAATATAGGTGACGCGAACACGGTCATGAATCCATTGCAGGCCATGATATACGGGTTGATTTCGTGAATCACGATTTTGGATGCCATCAGCCCCGGACTCGGTCAGTTCAATTGAATGAAGCGTGAGTTCTGGCTACCGCAGAATTCGACTAACAGTAAGTCCACGGATATCCTGAGAATGTGGTGTTCAGAATGAAATCGATGCTTGATGTATGGGGTTCTGACTTTTGTGCATCCAGCCCGCCTGATCTACTTTCGAAAGCGAGATACCATCTCTCCCAAACTACATCCCCTCACGGACAGATTGTTGAGGACGTACAAGTGCGGTTGACCGGGTACCCAAACTCGGTTGTAGTTTAGCTGCATGTTACAATGTATCAACAGTACCACTACAATACGGACGGAGTTTGATCCTAACCCCCCCCCCCCCCCCACCCCTACAATAGTTGATGAACAGATCTAGACACTTCCTAATGTTTCGCGATTCGTAATCTAGGACACTGGTTGCCTGCTGTTGGCATGGGCCAGTTGAGCCGTGCCTTCGTCAAATGTCGGATGTTGGATTGTCGGGTGTTGAAATAAGAAGCAATAACTTGGATCATTGACCAACTCCCGACTGGTGCAGATATTCAAACCGCCGAACAGGATATGCAATAGGGCGCAGGGTGATAAGAATGTTGAAAGGAATACATGGTTAGGCGGCCGTCCTTCAAATATGCTCGGAGCTGATGGGGAATAGGGCGTTGGGAGTTGACAGACTGAATTTCAGGGGGAACCGAATGACGGAAACTCGATTACATCATGAGTGGTAGATGTGTTAATCGCACAGCATAATCCGTGATGGTCTGGAAAAAGCGAGGGTACTAGAGAGGTGTTTCCGCGAAGGGCATAGAAGGCTCTGCCGTGATCTGTGGGGTGCTCCATAAAAAGACTGCCTGGTGGAACGGTGAGGGTGAACATCGAATTGTCACTGGGCTGCGTAAGAGTGGCGGCATTGAGGGTCACCTATCCTGAATAATACCGACATTTCACGGAATACGGACTCGCTATGAAGCATATAGGTAATTACCGTAGTCGATAGGACATCATTTGCTCAGATACTAAACGCGACGCGTCACAATCGGCGAGCTCCAGGCAAAGAAGGAATTAGCCTAGCTGGTGCAGACAATGCAGATATGTCCCTCGCGCCGAAGAGGTCTTGTGGAGATAGGAACTCCTAGTAAGAATTCCCCTCTTGTCGTAGCGCTGTAGTAATATTCAACGCTGCATTTCTCAATTTTCTTCCGGACGAGAACCCAATGGTGTTTCGGGGATGGAATCTTCGTATATTTCGCAGGAAGTCGATTTAATTATGCAGATGTATGGCTTGTTAGAAGTTTGAATTATTTAACAATCATTAGAAAGGTCCTGGGTTGTATACAACTGTACTCATAATAGATATGTTTTGTGTGCTTCGATTGCGGCCAAAATCGATTGTATACCAAGAAGTTGGCTTGCAAGACTACGATATAAGTCTGCTGAATAAGGACTCCAGTAGAAATGTGAGTTGATAAGTTTCATTCGACTGTGAGATTTGCATACGTGCTCTCTTTGATGAGAAGTAAAGAATGTAGGGTTCGAGCTCTACAAGAAAGATTCAGTCTTTACTGTGCTGCGATTAATAGTAATACTGACTTACTGCCTCAAAATGACGCGACTGTACGCGTTTGCATGCCTCACTGCGTTTCAAAGAAGGCGCGCACCTCTAAGAGTAATATAGGATATATGTAAACAAATGGCCAGATACAGGGGAGAAGTGGCAAAGAGGTAGTAAGGGTTGCAAGAGGTGTGCGTGTGGGTATCTATTAAGATGATTGTAGCGTGGTTAAAGTGGGAATCTCTGTCCGAGAAGATTAAAAAAGGCTCTACCTGATGGCGTGTTCCGTGCTCACAGATTATGTCTATTGTCGCCCGAGATACCAACGAGAGGTGGTATTTGACCCTATAGTCTGTCATCTCAAACACTGCAGGGGAATTCCAATACTACAATAGGGTCATTTGTATTACTTGTTGTAAACAAGGAGTCATATGTGAATTAGAAGCCTGCCGCCGCTCTAGTGAGTTTACATAGACACCCACAGAAACCGGTGTCAACGAGTATACCTGTCAAACTCGAGCTCGGCACTATAGTAGGCAGTCTTCGGCGTAATTCACTGCCCGGGGGTATGATCATACATGACATATGCGGTGCTTCTCATGCAAAGTCATTAGGATCCGGGAAGAGTAATGAAAGGGTTGACTCTCGCCAAGGATTGAATCCGCGGCGATATAAAAATTCGTAACGAAATCATTGAATACCATGGGTGTCTGACTTGTAATATTTCAATTAGCATGATAGCAATGACTGGTAAGAGGAGGAAAGGTCACAAGAAGGAATCAAAAAAAATTTTTTTTAGGAACCTTTAGGTCCCATAGAGTTCGATCTCTGATCGTGATAAATGGTGATTCGAAATGCTGGAATTCGCCCACCATGACGTATTCAGAAGTTTGGGAGCGCTGAGCATCCCCCTGCGACTCAATTACGCAACCGACATTACGCACAACATAAAACCATAAGCAGTGCGTGTTCTGCTGAGCTGGAACGTCTGTATAAGCAGAGCATAATCAGACTACCACCAGTGATTTTGCAACGCATCAATAATATCTCCTGCAGTGTTTTTATTGATCCAGGATCGGGATCTTCTGTACAAAGGCGAATTGCAGAGGTAGATGTAGGTGTATACGTGCCCTACTCACCGGTGTGGTGCCGTCTCGTCGCACGAAAGCTCTGGCGCTGAGTTCTACCAGGTCTTGCGATGTAGAGACTGAAGGGCGCAGATATTATTTACCGCAAACACAGCCACCAAACCAACACATTTTGTCACTTCAAACTCGGCCTTATCCAAAGGAATTGGGGTCCAGGTGAAATCTTTGACGGGGTTATGTTTGGGAGCAGTACCTTGCGTTAATTTGTTCGTGCGAAGGATACAATCTTTAGGGCCAAATGCACAAATAGGAGCGTTAGTGTATGTCGCTTAGCCGGCACAAGACATCAACTCACAGGACGTAACTATCATTCTTTTCAGACAAGGTGTTCTTGGACGTATATGGCTGTAGCCGAATATGTAGGGAAACAACCTTGGTCTTCACCAGACAATCGTCGGTATGAGTTGCTTTGGCCAGAATAACGATTACAAAACTTGTATTGCCGTTAAATGGAGGTCAGATCAGGTAATGTTACGTTGGTACGGAGCCTTTCCTGAATTTGACGGGGTTGTGGACTGCGCTTACAAATATCCTCATTCAGCACGGCCGTAATGGCATGTACAATTTGATTATACGACAGCACGCGTGTTGGTTATCGGTTAACGTCTATATGATTAGTATCCTGCATCAAGATCATAACGACACGCAGCAACTTGGTTTAAACAGAGTCGTATCGAACTTATAGTAACATGTTTTCAAAGGATAACCTTCAGGTCCCACAGGAGTTTCCCCAAAATGCATGTGCCAAGACCACTTTCATAGATCCGAAGATATCCGATGGTGAATGCGATAGTACATACCAGAGGAAGGGCTCGATCGTTTCCGTATAGAACAGCAGGTCATTTGGTAGTTCTTGTTCATGTTTTTCAACGAATACGATTCATAATTGATAAACTCTACACCAGGGTTCACAGTTACTTTTTGAACAAAGATAATGAGCCGAGACGGAAGAATACTCCCTTCAGTGACACCAGAGCATTCTTACTACATAGTGGGGTTCAATGTTAGGCTGGTGGTAGATGTAGGTTGGGTGATATACGAACGAGTTGTAGGTGACGGCATCGTGGCTAGGCATCATAGTCTATTTTTGTACGAGCCATTGCGTACGGCAGATGATGTTCGTCCAAAGCATAAATGCATGAAGCCATTGCCTATATATTCATGTGAACGTGTAACGATCTGGACACCAAATACTCATTAGAAAGTATTGGGTCAAAACAATGTATAAATCTCATTAAGAAAAATCCCCAACAGTATCTATGTATTCACGTGTAGCTAACGTGTATATTGAAATGTAGCTCTGGATCATCCACTTTACATCCGGATAACGATGCTTTATAGCTATAGCGATAAAGTATTCTATAACATATGCGGTCTTATTAGGGTTCTAGAAGACAGCGAAGAAAAAGATCAAAACAAAGCGAACCACGCCCCAAATCTAGTCGCTACTTGGGATGCTACTGTTGGGAGAAAAACGCGTAGTCTTTACAACCGGGATAGCCCTTAGCCGAGGTTTACCATCAGTAAAGGCAGGGCGACGAGGAGGCAAGGATTGCATCTACTTTCCTCTACCTCGAAGATATCCCGAATGTCCCAACCAACGGTTTCGAGAAGGTGATGAATTAGAATCCGTGCGAATATGTTCCTCTGGCGCACTTCTGCTCCCCTATATCCACACACAATGACCGGTTTCGGATAGATGTCCATAAGCCGCGTCAACATTCGATGCATGTCAGCCCAGCGAACGTCATAAGATCCCGTCTCCATAGTCGCCCAGTCGCCTTCCATGACTAGTCGCTGAAGCCTCGGGATGTACTCGGTCGCAGTGTCCCCGAACTTGAATATATTGTGGACAAGTTCGATCTCAACGTGAAGGCAAGTAAGTGCAGGAAGTCTGGGTAGCAGGCGTTGGTCAAGTGCTAAGATGCTGTCAGTCAAATAAGACAAAACTCGGATGGAGCTTTTCGCACCTTCGTAAATAAAGTCTCCAATAACCTTCACCTCCTCTAATGTCTCGGCGAATGCATACAAAAACTCGTAGACACTGAAGATGTGCCCTTCGACTGCACACGCCACATGTCCGGTCTTGAGCTTCGGGGCATCCACATACTTGGCCATCAGCATCGGCAAGCTGTCTTCGTGCAGCATGATGGAATGATCTTGAATTAGTTCTATATGCTCTAGGTGAGGGAACGATATTGGAGTCCACCCAGCACTCGATCTGGCGATGGCGGAATGCAGGGTTAACTTCACCAACGTCGACATATACGCCGACAGCAGTGAAAACTGGAACCTGCATTCAAGAGACTTCAGATGCAGACTCTTGACGCGAGGAAGTTTTGCAATAAGGTGTTTGATAAAGATGGAAGACAGTGTCCGCCAATCGGCAAAGCGAACAGACGAAGTAATGACCAGTGATAAGGTGTTTTCCTCTGAGCAGGACTTGTCCAGGTAATACAAGACCTCCCACATTGCCACTGCGACATCGAAGACCACCCGGCGAACAGGAGGTCTGGTTTTGCATTCGACCAGGGTTGTGATGTATCGCTGGCAAACGTCCAAGTTGCGCGGTTCAATGGTAATGCTGGACATGAGGTGACGGCGGGCGACGTTTAGGAAGAAATGTGAGACGCGTGCGAGACGAGTCAAATCGTCTCGGAGCAGATAACGAAAAATTCGATCCAGGACTTCAGGGGGGTACTGGTAGGGATCGCTGGAAGGACTTGGAGTCCATCAGTCATTATGCGTGGTTGGCTCGGGAGCAATATATACAAAATGCCATAACCCGTCATATCAAGGTCCGCCGCAGCTGTTCCGAGAAAGGTAAGAAGACAAGATCAGTACCGATCTGCAATGACCGTTGTGTGCATGCGCTAGTGGCTCTCCTTGATCACATTTGACTTGTTGACACGCAGCAGCACACCGCATTTTCCTGACAACGCGTGTAGTAAGGGGTCACCTGGGGGCGTATTCAATTACATAATGAAATCTCCCGAAAAATCGACGGGAATCGATGGCAGTTAGCGTTCGACGTTCAGCGTTCAGCGCTCGGTCGTCAAGTGCAGCAAGCAAACATCGCCTTTCCTAAAGATGAATATACTATTGAACTATACGACATAGGTAACAAAAAAAAAGATGACTATGAATCGCTGGTGGCTAATACACGCCCAAAGTTTCTGATTTACTTACTACCTATGTCCATTTTCCGAAACTGCTTTGTAGCACTTCCCTCTGTTTCGTCCCAATTTCCGGCTCTTCTTTTCAGACACATAACCTGCTTGGGGATCTGAGAGTTCCGCTGAGTACTGGAACTGCAAATCGATTGAAACTCGACTTGCTGGTGTTTCATCGAATAAGTAAATACACGACATGCGATATAAGATAAACCAAACCTTGCTGAAATGATCATCCAGCAGTGTAATTGACCTCAACACAGGAAGTGTCTTATACAAGGATCGCCCCAACTTGATTGTCATCAATGTGAATTGAACTTCAACGAGGTCTCCGACTCGAAAAGCGGCAGGCGAAAGTGGTTCGAACCTGAAGTCAAACTATTAAGGAATACAGCTTGATCAGAACGGCGAAAGGACGCTTGACCTCAAAGATTTTTTTTCTTTATTTTGCGATCTTTCGTATTCCACGGTATTTTCCTGGGTGTGAACATACTCCAACCGAGAAACTCTTCGTAGGGTGCCGTGTGGATCGATTTCGGTGGGAATCTCGACTGCTGGCTCGCCCTTGGCATGCTGTTGAGGAGTGAAATAGCGATTGCTGATAGTCACGGTCTGAACACCGCGAAATTCTCCGATACAATGAAGTGTCTCTGTTCCTTGAGGAGGAAGATTCCTCTTGAGTAGCAGATCCCCGATCTTGATACCAGAAACAGCTTTGTCGAATTCCGGAATTCCTAAACCAGTCAAGGTAACTCCTTGCCGAAGCGAAGCAATATTCGATTTTCTTCAAACAAGCGTCAGTCCCAACGCTCGCGCATTCACGCATGACGTGTCGGACATACCTCCCTAAATACTTGGTGAATGGAGGGAGCTCCGACACCACGAGAATACCCTGCATCTTGAAAACAAATTCCTCTGGCTCGTTTGCGTTGGTAATGAGGCGCCATGCGCGTGGTGTACCGCATTCGAATGTGCGTATATCCTTAGTATCCTGCTTAAGAATGATATCAGAAACACCCGGCAAAGCAAGCATAACTAACCTCCAAAAGCTTGCAGACATTCGCCTTTGAATGTTCTGCACGCGACCGTTCTTCAATCCATAACTGAAGCTCTTTTTCTGCGATAACGTTACTCAGTAACTCGGAACGGCACTACGCAAAAGAAAACTCACTGGCTCTTTCTTCGTCGTAGTTCTCCATATTCAAGTACGCAGAGAAACAATATGTCGAGATAGGTCAACGTTTGCGATCGTCAGACTGATTATATTTCCGTTGGATTGTTTGAGCGGGCATGTATTTGGAATCCACGACACTGCATAGTTGCTTCTGAACGTGCGGTGAATACTGTTCAAACATAGACCTGCACAGCGTAGCACGTACCTCCATTAGATGTAGCTGGGCCTCTCTTGTCTACCGATCCAAAAAGCGGGTATTTCAACTGGACAGCGGAGGAGTAGAATGCTAGGTCGCCAGACTAGTGTCACGTTGTCACATCTAATTCGGACCCCGACCACCTCGACTCCACATCATTGATTCAGCAACATCGCCAGCGGCAACGCAACCCATTCCTGTTCTGCTTTCATACTCAAGCTTTACCCTTTGCAGTCTAGAAAGAAATACATAGCAACACCAAGAACTCAAAAACAACGTATCTAGACATCAAGCCAATACTCCGACGTCTAGCTACCCACAACCAATAAATGCACGAATCTCTCGACCAATTAAACAAAAACAACGGGCATATAAAGGGACCTGGCTGAGTTTGCAGTCTATCAAACCCTGCGACCTTCTGCCATGCCAAAGCAAGTCAAACTCAAAATGCGACTGCCCGCCCCGACAGCTGCTGCTGCCTCGATCCCCCTGGTCAAGCAGTCTCAGAGCAGACAAACGTCTGTGGGGTATGTATTCTCCATGCATGCCTTTTCAATTTGCCAATAACCCTATCCGTCAAGGTCGGAGCTTACACCCATCTCTTCCAGTGAAGGCTCTCCTATAAAAACTACACCGATTAACAACCACGTCAACAACTCAACTGTCACAAAGCCAAGCAAGACCAAATCCAAATTGTAAGCCTTTGCAACTTATAGCTCACCTTCAACTAATAACTTTCATTTCCAGGAAGTCTAATAGCTCGCTGCCTGCGCCGTTGACGGAGAATAAGAGGCTTCTCAATTCTGCAATTAAATCGGAGGACACCAAGCCAGCTAAGACACAACCTTCTAAACGGGCTGTACAACCAACTGGACGACGAGCCAGTGAAAGAATGTAATTTTATACCTTCAAATCCTCGTGCCCTTACGCTTACAGTATACATTTCCCCAGAAACAAGCTCAAGGAGCAGAATCCGAATGAACGCAACACCCAGGCCACTGATACCGAGAAAGAGTACGGGAATAACCGAGTTTCATTCTTCCTCTACTCTGTGCACTGAACCTTCTTACTCAGAGTTGCGCAGAATACACAAGAGAATCGCTCTGAAACCCCAGAATGGCAAGCTACTTCATAACTCGCAATACGAAGCATTCTAATCTGAACTTTCAGGGACAACACTCTCCTAGAAAAAAACGTAGGAAAAATGAAACGCTCCCGCGAACAGTACGTCTCGCAACGTTCTTGTTGTGCTTCCAACTGACAGTTCGCATAAGGGATGAATGTGAGGACGAAACACCAAGCCATGAGCATAGGTAACTAGTCCAACTTGAATAACATCTGCGTGACATTCTTACCTGTATCCTCAGCCCGCCACCGCTATCCCAAATGCCCTCAAAAATAGCCAAAAAACCCAAACTAATAGCAGACGAATCAGAAGAAGCTGAGGAAATGGAGGAAAGTTCTTCGAATGGCGGTGAAGAAGCGGACTGCCAAGCCAGTGATGGCTTGGGTGATCCTAACTGCGACGAAGATATGAAAGACCAGGACGACGAGACTCAATCCAACCAGAGTTATACTGAAGAAGAGGACACGTCGTACGCCGTTTCATCTTTATACACCTAGTACTCATCTGAAAAACACCCTATGGCAGAGTCGATCCATACCTAACTATGCATCCCGTTGTTCGGCAAATATTCGACAGGAAACTACAGCATGAAGTCCTGTGGAATTTCTACTTGGAACTGGCTCGAAAACCCTGGATTTCCTCGTACGTGCACTAACGTTCGAGTAGCACCTTACTAATTCATTACTTGGCAGAATGCGACCCGGCAAACTAATGCCCTACGCCGGGAGACTGGCACGAGAACCCCAGTCAGGCGTCCTCAATCCCGCAAAATACGGGAAAGTAATGGCCCACCTCGATACACTTGAACAAACGTGAGTACCGGCACATCGACTAGGCTTCTAACTGATTTTCCTTGTTTTTACAGCACGGTTCTTCGGATGATGTCTTTTGAGAGACATGCGCAATATATCAACGTTACACGATGCTCCCCATTCGTCGCTAGAACTGATCGAAGCCTGGAGTCTGCGATCATTTGCAAATCGCCTGCATTGAACTTGCCAGCGATCTTTGTCGCTTTAGGTGTTTCTCAAGGATCAGACTTACTTTTCGGGAGCGGAGATGACAATGCCCGGTCCCGCAAATTACACCTTCAGCTTCTATCCCAGGATATTCAATACGCATCGGCATTCATCTGTACCCTCATGCGAAGCAATGTTGTCCATTGCCCAATCTACGGGGCTGCTTTGCTGCTTCAATCCAAAAAGGAGAATTTTAAAGTGACGACCTTCAGTTGTAAGTAAATCGCATCTATTCACTCCTATGTTCCGACTTAAATATATTTCCGCAGCGACACCCAGCACAGAAGGCATGGATAGTCTTGCCGACGATAAAGGTAAGACCATGAAGACAAAGAAATCTAAAGACAACGATCAGAACATCCCACCAAGTCCTCCGTACATGCTCTTTGCCGACGAAAGTAAGTCGAGGTTTTCTTTGTACTGCGCCACAGTGCTCATTCATTTGCAGTACCTGTGTATGACGGAAGGCCGGATCCTTCCAATGGCGTTGAGGGGTTCAGACCGACACCGAAGGGTTGGGCAAAACTTGCCTCGATGAACAGGTACTTCGGCGAAATTCCAGATAAAACAATCGTCGCCGCAGGCTTTACCATCTCCGGGCCTTGGAAAATGAAGATGAATCCTGCACATCCCACCGCACATTTCAATCTCATGTTCGCCGTGCTTTTGACGGATCCTCTTCCCGACACCAATGCCATCGCTGACGCGGAACACGGTGGCGGTACTAATGCCGAAGACAACGAGTAGTCGCTTATTTCGTCGGTGCTATCTTCTATCTGCGTAAGTATCTGGTCTTTTGTAGCTAAAATGTCATATATACCAACAATAATACACCATACATTATCTATATCAAAACCAGTGAAGAGAGATGAGAGCCTAAAGGTTCAGCACCGCCTCAATGAGGCCAATCCCCGTCATTGTGAAAATGATCATGTCTTCCAGCAGTGTTGCCCGTGAGGATATATGCTTATGCGTAGCTCTTCGTGACAGTTCGACTAATATGGGTGTGAATTTTAAAAAAGGGCCTACAGCTATATCAACGGAAAGTAACTTATCAGGAGGTAGAGCAAAACGCACCAAGCATGAACTTTCGATCAAGGCCTTTCCAATACCAAACTTTTTCTTGGAACCCCTCTGGAGGCATTGTCGATGACCGTGCGTTCCTGGTATCAGTAAGTCAGTGAAATGAATCGAAGAGCTTAGTATGTCTTGCCTTGTTCTCGGAGATCTAGATACATACGTCTGGGCACTGGTAGTCTTTTGCAATTGAAGGGAAGATGGTGGTTGCAGAGAAAGAGCAGCGCTCATGGACGCGTCACAGAGTCACATCTCTCTCTTCCCAAACCATCATCCAAACCATTTCGCGTTCTGTTCCTTTCACCACGTCAACATTCAGCATTCTCAAGCTGATGAAGAAGCAAATGGGGAATATCGTTTGAACCCGACTAAAGCGGCGGAAGGTCACACTGACCAAAACTCGGTCAAGCGTGTTTTTTTTTTGCCCTCTCGAAATACTAGGTACCTGGATACCTCAACGCCGCTGTCAATCGGTTGCTCTGCGCTCAAATTCAACACAATAACACGACTTTGCCGGAAGAGTGTTAGCCTACCCAAAGCCTACCTACAAATGATGATGGACAAGGCACTGCCTGGCTCGTGTATTTAATTCGCATGCACAATGCCTTTCAGGCTCCACCAAGGGAAGATGCACTTCAAGCTCAGCCTCATCCTTGCAGTCTTGACATTGGCTTCCACTGTTCTCGCAAGCCCTATAGGCGCACGTACAAACCACGAACCATTTCGTGTGAGTCGTCCTTAAGCCTCAGATGGCAATTCGACGTTCAACCGATAGACTAATTTCTCAGACTGATGGAAATGAATGGGGTCGTCGTTTAACGGTAGGTTTTGTGTGGCAATTAGTCATTGTGTCTTGCTGATAAAGTGTGATAGGACGACACTGACACGAACCACGAACCATACTCTGCTACGGTAAGGCCTTATCTTATGATTCGTATAAAAACTCATAGCCAAACCCTTGACTCACAGACAGAGGTACACGAATGGCAACGCGAGGCTGTAGGTTTCTTTTCCCGAAGCCGCTATGCATTGTCCTCCTGACTTTACGAGGCCCAGTCTCGTCGAGATAGTCACATACCGGATACTCCGACAGTCAGTTCACATCTCCTGCCATATGCACGCAAGGAACTCATGGTCAAGATTCTCGACTTGCAGGCTGATATCCATGATTGGCTGCGATGTGAGCCTGACATTGTGGGTGCCTTTTCTGGACATCGTACACTCGGCATGTAACACTAACACTTACTAGACTCAGTTTCGCCGAGATAGCCACGCACCATCCACTGGGGTATATTTAACTCTTCTTGTGTGACATTATTCAAGAATTCACGAGAAATCAGAACGAAGTAACTGATTGGGAGCGACGTGAGGCTGTAAGACCCCGTCGAAGCGATCACGAACTATTCAGAAGGGGGGTACGTTCGTTTCTTCTCGTGCTGTCGAGTGGCCTTGATATGTAATGACTATTTTCAGACCGACCCATGGGATCTTGAGGCCGTGCGTGTTTTTCAGTCTTCAGAAATGTTCGGAAATGCTGATATTTTTTTTCAGGCCGATTCATGGGACCCTCAACGTCGTGAGGCTGTAAGCTCTTCCCTGAACAATATATGGACTATGGTATCTGTTACTGATGCACGGGCAGTCTCCGATGGAGCGTGCAAACGAAGGTACAGACGGATTCATCACCGTTGACCGGAGAAATGCAGACCTAGCGGTGAGTTTTTTTTTGTGAACTCTCTACCTATCTCTGGATCTGACGAATATTGACAGATTGGTTCTGACTTGTTCTGACCCGGTATGTCCTGACAAGCCCATGTTCTGAAGTCCTATGTATGAACATATTCCTTTCAGGATGGTTTCCAAGTTTCCGCAGTGCGTCAAACTAATTCATTTCCTCGACTCAGGTTGACTCCTTGACAGGTCGACGACAACAACTGGCGTCGTAAAGAGGCTGATAGGGAAGCCTAAGTGTCGAGTTTCGCGAGTTCTAGGGCCTCTGGATATCCTCTATTCCATTGATCGCGGTTTGAACGCAAACGAGTTCCTTATTACTATCTTTTAGTGTGCTCTCTTTCTGCCCGGACAATATCATTACATTCTTGAAGCTTAGCTTCACGTATGAACACTCAAGACAACCCGACCCTTGGCTGTCGGTGATTGGAACCTGGGCCCAGTAAGTAAAGAAATTTATCCAGGAATGTGTAGGTGCAAAAGGGGTAAGAATTTTGACCCCCGTATTTCGAACACCCGTTGAATGGAGCGTGTTCATCCCTGTTATTCTCTACCACCTCTCTTCCGCTCTTGGATGGCTTTCCAACTTTGAGCTGCTTGAACGTTCCCTTTCCTCGCAGAAGTTAGCTTGGAACTTACGTTGAGGCACCGGCGCCCACAAATGGCAATGTTTTTTTAGTCAGCACATGTGGTCTGACTACAATTTTTGCGATTAACCGTTCCGACAACCTTCACATCCGCCGCCCTATTTCCATTTCACCAGCCCCACATCCTTGTCTCGAAAGCCCATGGTCACCTATCTCCTCTAACGTATCTTCTCTGAGAAAATATCTACTACCTGTCTACTACGCAAACCTTTTACGACAAACCATAAACGTGACCATGAACGACATCAACGAAAAACCCAACGGACATGTCCATTTCGAATTGGACATTGATTCAGCACCTTCATCCAGGGCATCTTCACCGTCTCCGGAAAAACAGGGTTATTCCTATTACACAGAACCCGGAAGCCACCTGAACACAAATGTCGAGGGTAGCCCGAGGAGACAGGCTCTGGATGTCTATGAAGCAACGTTATCTTGGTGGAGGGCGGGAATTCGGAGGAGGCTGGTGAAGATGGTGGCGGTAGAGTCCAGGATAATTGCAAAAATGCAGGTGTGTAGGGTTGTTACGCCCGGTTGCGCCCAGGTTCATTTGCTGACATTAACTGTCAAGGATGCCATTCGAACGCCTTGGCTTGACGCTTACTTTGTGTATACGTCGTCCTTGGGAACCCATACGTTCTTCATGACTGTACTGCCTGCTCTGTTCTTCTTTGGATATCCAGAGCTAGGATTCGAGTGAGCTGAACATGCAATTCTTGATTTGGACGCCACGCCAACATTTCTCTTCAGATTGGTCTTAGTTCTGGCTTCAGGAGTCTATTTTTCCTCCTTCTTTAAAGACCTATTTTGCTCTCCTAGACCATTCGCACCACCCGTTACTAGACTGAGTAAGTTTTTTCTCTCCCTGAGCGTTTCCTAGCGGCACTGAACGTCATGGTTTGATAGCAATTGGTTCACATCATCTTGAATACGGCTTCCCTTCTACACACTCTACCAACAGTGTTTCCATTGCACTGTTCTTTTTCTCTCACATTTACAAGCTAGCGACGCCAACCGCGGATGCCGAGGCTTCTATCTCGCCGGAGACCTTCACTATCCTCGTGCTCATCTTATTGTGGTACACCTTCTCCATTGTCTTCGGGAGACTGTACACAGCGATGCACTCGTTTACCGACTGTGTCATGGGCGTTCTTCTTGGAGGGACACTTTGGTGGATGCTGACCGACTTCCCTGGTCTGCCCATCAACGTACCCGCCATCTTATTATACCCCTTCATGTCGTTGGATTCATCGTTCGCCACAATTAACCTATTCCGTGGCTTGGGTCTTTGTGCCCACCTCGGAACCTGGGTCGATACCGCGGGTTGGCAGGTCCCCCTAGTTTTGATACCCCTTGCCCTTCTTCTCGTTAACCAACATCCGCAACCGGTTGATGATTGCCCGTGCTTCGAAGACGCTATCGCATTCGTCAGCGTCGTTCTCGGAGTCACAATCTCTCGCTGGACTCTATCCTTCTTCAATCTCTCCTCCATAATAACACCTCGACCTATGCCTGGATCGGGTTGGAATTTGGTTCATGTCCAACATGAAACCTATGCGGAATCGGTATGGATGCCTCACCAGCGTGGATTCGATGATATGCTATCTTGGTGGTTCACTGCAACCCTCAAGATGGTGTTTGGTATTCTCGTCATTTTCGCATGGCGTCTCGTCGCCAAATCGCTGCTCCACATCGTGCTGCCGCCTATTATCCGTTTCCTCGCTGGGTTGATGACACTCCCCAACCGTAGGTTCTACACTCCTGCGACGGATTATAAAAGTGTGCCTAGCGAGTTCAGGTTCGACCCTGATCATCCTGGGGAGTCGTTGAGCGGGTTGAGGCCTATTCCTAGTGTTATCGACTTGCCAGGGAGTCTGGGGTTGGACTTTGGTGGTGAAGATGGGGCAGTTGGGAGTGCGACGAATGTGCTTGGCAACGGAAGGGGTTCAGAAATCAAGCTGAGAGGTAAATCTGGGAATGGACCGGTTATCACAGAGAAGAGCAAGGGTGGCGAAGAGGGTCCTGGAAAGGAGATTGACATAGTGAAGCACTACGATGCTGATGGTATGTCGCTTGACTTAGGAACTGTTCCGTGTGCTAATCGCGTTCGCTTTTAGTCTTGACCAAAGTTATTGTCTACTCCGGGATTGCAGCTTTGGCGAGCGGTGTGCTCCCCATCACATTCGAAGCATTTGGCTGGGGTGTCAAATCGGTGCCTTCAGGAATGTGAAATACATTTCTGATCAGGCCCAATACTTGATATTTATTATCACGTACTGACATTATATTTCTTACATTGCTTCTTCATACTTGATACCATACTGCTTTCTTTGCCATGTCTTGTTCATTGCATTTGTAGACTGTAACCTGCGTTCTGACCCGTACGTAGTCACGAACGTTTTTGATGCGAGTGTGGCTCTCTAATTCCATAGCATTTTTCTGACCTATTAGTACACTTATCCAAGGCCTAAAGGCCTAACTTGTAAGCACCATTCCTGAATTCACGAGCGCTAGTTATACATAATCTTTCTTCATTCAAAACCACCACCACTCTTGTTGTCAAATCAAAAGCGTCCATCGAATCAAGTCTGGTACGGAACTTTTCGGTACAAAAACTTCATCTAGACATCTAATATCCTGTAATCAGACTTGGAAAAGACTCACAAATTCATCGTGATAGATGCAGGTCGTTGACACGGACGCCAACAGAAAACATTGCTTTCGTGACCTCGGAGAGGGAAAGAGCCATGAAAAGCATACCACAGGAGCCATTATTTACCAGTATCACGAAAGGCTTCGCATCATTGAGGAACAAATCCAAAAACTAGAAGAGGAACGCGAGGAGTTGAGAAAGCTCATTGACCGACATCGTGTATCTCCCATCCAGCGAATGCCCCCGGATATTTTGGGAGAGATATTCGTTAAATGTCTTCCTGATAATCAATTCCCGAGGTGTAGCGTGAAGGATCCGCCTTTACTGCTCACTACTATCTGTCGCACCTGGCGTAACGTCGCTCTTCACACTCCCAGTCTATGGTCCGAGATACACGTACACCTCCCTTCCACTTTCGATCTTTCCTACTTCTCAATCCTATATGGAATCGTACGGGAAAAACGGCTTGGGGTATTGGAATGGCTCAAAAGGTCCGGATCATTACCAATATCATTCGCAGTTTTTGCACCGACGTGGCATACCCTTCCCAAGGATGTTGATGAAAATCCCGTCGTGTTGGACCAAGCATCACATATCTTGACTCTCTACGAAAGCGTTTTAGAGGTCTTCTGCGGACAGGCTCACCGGTGGAAAGAGGCTGAGCTGCGAGTTCCTTCCCCGATAATACGTTTCCTCGGGGAAAGACTGGCGCACACAGAGTTACCACAACTCAGGATCTTGGACGTGATACGCATAGAATACGATATTGAGCCGGAAGATTTTAGGGTTCCCGATTCCTTACATTTGCGTCGTCTTTATGAATCGCCATCTCTCCGTTCGTTATTCGTGGTCGAGGATGGGACAAACCCCCTCTCACTACCTGTCAAGTGGGGGAACCTTGTCGATCTCCAACTTCTCCATCCACGGGAAGCTGGAATAATATCGCAGAATACGGCCTTCCAGATTCTTAGAACGTGCTGTCACAATCTGCAATCCTGTGTTCTGACTATCGATATGGGGTTGGAACCCCTCAGCGAAGTCCGGCCGTCAAATATAGAATTCGAGAATTTGGAAGAGTTCTCTTTGGAGTTCGATTGCGAATACAACGATGGAATTACCGAAATGTCAAGCATCGAAGAGTTCTTCAGCGTCATTACTGCCCCGGCTTTAACGACGCTCTCCATCACAACGTTCAATTCCAATACGGTCGCGGCATACTTCGATCCGCCATTCCTCTCCGTTGTCAAACGATCGAAAGTGAGCCTGTCACACCTCGAGTTGTTGGTGCCGTGCACCGATTCGGTGATGAAGAGCTGGCTCCGACATGTTCCTTCGCTTTCAATGTTGAAAGTGAGCAACGCCCAAGGCGACGGGCAATTTCGAAGTATCACAGACAGCTTCATCCACACTTTTACCGGCACCGATGGAGTATTATGCCCTAACCTCGTTGACGTTTACTTTCAATCAGTCCACCCATCGATGTCGGACGCGTTAATCCCATTTGCCAAATCCAGAACTAACCCCCCGGATGGTACAGGCATTGCAAAGCTGAAGGCTTTCAAAGTCGATTTTAGTAATTTCTTCGAACCGGAGGCCACGCTTGTATCTGATCTAGAGACATTGCGAAACAGTGGAATGAAGGTCAGATGGAGATCACCAGAGAGTTTGGCTGATGCAGCGCGCAAGGAGATCAATACTTGGTCAGACTTATATACACCAACCATCGTACCTGTGGTTTTCGATGATGATGCGGAAGACCCATGGAACGGGACTGTACTTAGCGTACATTATTGAACTCTGGCCAGTGGCAAAGATTTTATTGGGCGGGTGTTGGATTATGTATACACTACATGACAAACAAGTTCTTTTGGTGGCACCTCCTGGAATACCGTACAGTGGATTGTGTCCCAACCATTTATCAGCATTCCCGCAAGGCTATAGCATGAGGATATCAACATATGGGCTATGTATGCCTATAAAGGTCGTGTCGTGGTCATCATGCCAGACAAGTGGAGGGGATACTCCAGATGAGATACTCCTTCCTTGAGAAGGGTGTTACGTCCGGACAGGAAGGGCGCGCAAGCGGTCATAAGAAGATGCGAGGAGAAAGGTGGCAGCTTACAACCGCCTGAATCACGAAAATGGCGAGGAATACTAGCTTCCCCGAGTCAACATGAGCCTTGCGTACTTGCGCCAGGTGCCACACCACTCCGCTCTGTACCTGCATGAACTGAATAAGGGCTAAGGGCCTGTCTTCGGGTGCGCGACGAGCTCAGTTCTACTGCGCAGAAATTACTATGTGTGCCTTGGAGCGCATCCTCGGCCTTCGGTATGCAGGATACCCTCTATCAATGTCTTGTTAGCGTGTGTTGGAGAGTTGTACGCGCACTTACATGATACTGCCTAACAAAGGCATAGACTGGCGGGATAAACAGACCGAGATGACACAAAGGAGATGTTTCTCGAGACGGGAGCTTGCCAAAACTGAGGCCTGAGGTAGCAAGCCCATCCCATCGCGGCACCAAATGTCTGTAAGCGAGTTGAGCCTGAAGTGAGGGCCGCGGATCTGGATTCTGGCGGGACGGTGAAGGGTGCAATGGTAATTACCTTGTGAGCAGTCGGTAGATAGAGTTCGAGAAACAATCCCCGACCAGCGTGAATGGAATGCCTAGAAGGGTGGAGTGTTGGTGGTGACGCGGGTGGCGTACATGATCGCGAGGACGTGTTGGTGAGAGTAGACAAATTCTCCGACCTTGCGACACATCGAACTTCCGCAATAACTTCAGTTTCGGTCTGATCTGATGGCTCTTAGCCATCTGCTATCGCATGTTGAACTGCATCATGATGTAGTGGGTACACGAGTGTAGCGGGGGCTTGTCGTCTTGTCGAGGGACAATATACACCGATCATGTCAAGAAATGTATCTGTAAAACAGCATCAGTCATCTAAGCTTCGATGAATGAAGAGACAATACATCATACCCCTCGGAAGTCCGAAACTATGTTGTGGAGCTCTTCGTTGACGCTGATGCCGCATGTTGTGCTGTGGCGGTCCAAGCAATGATTAATGAATCGTTATCACCTCGAGGAGGGCGTTGTATGGAACCTGATATCTGGACTTCCGACCGACGGCGACCTGAGAGCAGTGAACAACATAAACGTTCGTGGGATGTCGGGAGAGAAGCCGATGAGAATTGAGTTTTCGCCTTGACGAAATGATGTACTCTTCTCCGAGGAGCAACTTGTTCAAACTTCGCCCGTTGCACGCATGCTATTCGCACTGTCATAAGTCAGAGTCGGTCAAGGGACATTCGGAAAAGAACATTACTGCAAATGGCTTCACTTTATTCGCTGTCGACAAAACCCTTTTCGTCCAAGACCCTTCCGAACAGTATCGTGGCAGAGTTTTCATTCCTGGCTGAGTACATTGAGATCGAGATAGTAAGCGTGGAGAGAACGCGAACACAAAATGAAAAAGTAATAAGCCCCACCTATTACACCAACAGCCTTTTCAACCGTCGATACAGGTACTCACCTTGCGGCCCGCCGCATTCCTAGCAAGTTTGGGCCAAAGGGGCTAGTGTTCCATCGATAGGCAAATTGTACGCGAATGCGCCTTCCATTTTAAGTACCGATGTTGCGAAGCATCGAAATCTGTCGCGAAAAAGCGCCTTTTTGTGATGCGTGAGTCCAGCAGTGGTGAACGAGACAAGAGAGTAACGCACCAATCTTTTGGTGGTCTTTTCATCCTTCTTGGATGCTAACAAGAACTCCACAGGCACTTCCAGCTGACTATCAAGGTTTAGGTACGAAGGGCGAAGATTCTGGTCGTGTGTTAGTTTATAATGGCGGACTAGAAAATAGTAAACGCTGGTCAAGGTCATTGAGTGAGGATGACAGACTAAAAGAACACGTACAGGCCGCAAATAGCTGTAGATAGTGTTCTCCTGGTTCGAATACAGAGCTATTACTTGGTAGCCGGTGAATAGCTTATAGGTTGTTCGCCCAAGGTGTGTTTGAAGTGGCCCATAATCCGGACTATATCTTCTCGTTCGGTGTTTGACTAAGTTCTTGTGCACAAAAAAACTGAAATATGCATCTTGGACGTCTTGAGCACAGGACGTGAGCGTAGTTTGTGGATGAGGAAGAGCTGCACATCGGGTCTCATGGCAGCGATGAAAAAGGAAGCGCAAGCGCCAGTTGCTAGGTCTGTCTTTTGAAAGCTTTTAATTGTACAATAAACAAGGCAGTCATATATCGAATACAAGCGTCCGTGTTTACATTAAGTTCAATCTAAGAAAAGATATCCTGAGATAACAGTACTGTACAACGATAAACTCGAACGAGATAGGTATCTGCAGTAACATAACACAAATCATGAAACATGGGTTATCCTAGATCTACCCTTCTTCTGCGTCCTCGAAGGGTCATATTCCGAATCGCTATCATCATCTCTCGGGGGAACGGAACCCGATGAAGCAAATATATCACCCAATACCGACACATCATGTTGAGCACCCGAAGGTTGCTGCGGCGGCGCCCCTGACAAAAAGTCCAACCAATTCTGTGATGAAGAATTCGATGCGCTTTGACGGGGACCAGTAGGCGTCGGCGGCCAATCCACAGGGCCACCCGCGTTATTCAACGAATACGGCGGTGGTTGAGAGCCATAGGAATGCTGTTGTTGCATCCCGCCACCGCTACTACCTCGCGTGCTCTCAAAGAACGCAAAGAGGTCGCTCATGTTGGATTGTGATTGTTGTTGGTGGTGTTGCTGAGCTTGGATTTGTTGGTCGAGTAACATTTGGCGGTACGTTTTGACGTCTAGGACTTCTCCGCTACCTGGTACGTTCATCCCGCCCATGACGCTTACGCCACCACCTCCACCAAATATTGGTCGATTGGGCGCCTCAAAGACTCCGCGATCTGACGGACCAAAGACGCCTCTCGACTCCATTATATCGTTGAAAGAGCCGCCTGTTTGGAGTAGGGAGCCGGGGACACCACTACCAGAAGACGGTGCTGGTGATGGAGGCATAAAGCTATAGCCTACGCCTACGTTTCCGGCAGAATGTGAGGAGGTCTGAAAGGGAAACTGGTATCCGTTTCCTGAGGACTGGTAGCCAGAGTTGCCCATACTCCGGGGAAAGGAATCAAAATCAGGTCTCGAGCTCGATGTGTGCGGCGAGGTGATTGATCCTCGTGGGGGTAGACCATATTCATGATCTGATCTGGGAGGAGGGATTGGAATGGGAAGGCTTAGAGGATTTACTTGATTTCTCTGTCGGGGTGAGGCAGGTGAAGATGATCGTGATCGTGACGGTGAGAGAGATAAGCTCCTGGAACGAGATCGTTTGCGTTTATGCGAGTGTAGATGTGTGTGCCTAGAACTCGATATCGGTATGCTTGTTGATGACTTGTGTGTCGTTGAGGCGGATGTTTTTCGCTAGATAAGGGGTTAGCTGACAACCCAACGAAACCTGGCTGCGCAGACTTACATCGTCCTTGCCTCCCTTCTTGCTCTTCTTTGCTTGAGGTTCATCGTCGTCTTCCTCGTCACCGTCACCGTCTTCGTCAGCATCTTCCATTTTACCGCCAGCTCCACCTTCTCCCGAGAAATCAGAGGGACCGCGCGAGTCCTTCTCGCCTTGGAACTAAAGCCGGGTCAGGGTGGGGTATGAAATAGATGTCGCTGTCAACATACCCTCACATGTCTCTTTACGATATCCTTGATGTTGGATGAGCTGTACTCATACAGCTTTTGTTGTTGACCGGGCTTCTCGTCTATCAGGGGAATAAGAGATGTGAAAGACAGAGAAAATGCTGCGACTCACCGAAAATGATAACTGCTACATCCACACTACAAAGCACACCCAATTCGTATGCTTTCTTGAATAGACCGTTCTTTCTCTACAGGGTTGTCACGGGGTGTCAACCAAGTCGGCCGCACATCCGAATTGTCGTCCATCGTGAAAAAAGTCGTTGAACAGTCGTTGAAAAGTCGTCCAAAGTGGTCGTTGAAGTGAAAGAAGAGCAATTCCAGCATACCAAGGAATTCAACATAAAAATAGATGCCAAGAAAAAAAATGAGCTCAAAATAGTGATGAGTAGTAGAGCGACCTGTACCTTTAGGAAGGTTACTGAACGGTTTCGTTCATGCTGTAGACAACAAGATTAGCATTATAGTTAATTAAACAGTCAAAGACGTTGAAATCGCTGTAGGGGTCACTCGGCAGACGTAAAGAGGTGTAGGCCAAGTATAGACTCCCCAAGAAGCGAAGAGAAGAAAACTCACAGTAATAGGTTGAATTTCAATCTTTCTTCTTCCCATTTCTTGGCTTTGCTAGAGTAACGTCGAGTGGAGGAAAAGTATGGGGGTTGCTTGGAGAGGGGCAAGGTCGCTGGGCGAGTTTTGTCTCACAGTCCCTCTGCTCAAAACGGAAACGGGAGCGTTATATTCCGGCCGAAATGTTTGCCGACTATATAATCGCCGACTTGTTCCCCCCTTCAATCTCCAGGGATCTCTGAGGAGATGAATGGCACGCCCAACTGCGCAGTTGATCCCCCGTTCCGTGGACTTTCAGGGACTTTCCACGTCAAACATCATTGTCATGATTCCGAGATGAAAGTGAATAGAAAACTAATTTTGGGAACTGGGTGGATATTTTTGACATGTTCAACTATCCTAAAATAACACTTACACTTAGGATGGGATCTGGGGTATATGTCGGGGCAAATGGGTTAAACAAAGGATACACCGATGCTTGAGGTCTGCTGAAGACCCCCAATTCAACGAACTGAGTAGGCCAGGTCCAGTTTCTGTACTCAACGCCAAAACCTCGGTAGCCGCTAGCGTGAGGTTTACTCGTGCGACTCCCAGAGTCGTTTGTGAACCATCTGCTGGGTTGGCGAATATTACGCTTCGGATACCCAATTCCCGGGAAGGACTTGTGGTGGTGGTGGGGGTTCTGAATGACGACAGGAACATCTTTGAACCAAATGTATTACATGTTACGAAAACAAGGTAAGATTTCCTGAATACGAACGGTTCCGGTGACGCCCTGAATGCAGAAACGATTCCGGTTAGTTACGTTTAATTCGAAAGAAACTGGACCCAACGGGTATGCACTATGCGCCTGCTGATGTCAAATGTTGTGGCAGCGTAGTGATGATACGCCAGGCTATCCGGTCAACCGTGAGACATCTATTCAGCTTTGGCGCTTTCCATAACTCGGATCCTGGGCTCTTGCCATGGTTGGTTTGCTGGTCTCCAGAACCTGTCCTCTGGTATGAGCCGTTTACTGGTAGAATTCTAGAATCGGCGTAGGAGAAGCGGGGCCTATGAAAGAGGTTTGAAACGTGACTCCCGAATCCCGATTTACAAACGGAGCTTCCGACGGGACAAGTTACAACAAGTCAACAACAACACCGCCGATCCTGAACGCTGGATTCACGGTCAGTGGCTGAAAGAACTCATGACACGGATAATAATGACTTACATAGCTTCTGGGAGACGATTCGTGTAATCTGGAAGTGCGCGTGCTGCGGTCATTGGAGGGAGGCCAAAGTCGCGCAGGAACGGGGATCAAATCATTGTCAGTGTCACCCTCCGACATGAAGACGGCAAGGACGGCTAAACACAATGAGCGCCTACAGTAACGCAGGGCCCCGCTGTTGCAAGTACTTACATTTCATCTCCACAGTCTGTTATCAGGTATCAGGTAAACCTTGAAACCTACGAGGACCTACTTACTGCAAGCACACGTTCCCGAGATGAGCGATTGGGCGATGATGGAACTCAGCGGCGTAAGAGGGCGTAAGCTAACGATACATCTTTTCCCAGAAAGGCTTGATAAGTTCGACAAGCGCATGCATTCTTTGAACCGAAACGACACAATTGTTCGGAGTAAGATGTGAGCTAGTCGTTTGAATTACGATAGTATAAAGGTTGAGCCATGTCGTGAGCAAGCAATTCAAGGATACCTCATTGAAAATGTTGGGCTGGTTGGACTAGCGGGAGGCTGTACTTTGAGCATTGAGAACGAGGAATCTGATCGTGAAGAGGTGTTGATGGTCCTGGGAAAAGAATCGGAAAGAACCTCGGAGCGGACTGGGGTACGGAAAAGGGCCGGATTGCGTCGGTCCGGTTCCGGGATGCTTCTTGTCTTCACACTGTCCTCTTCCGAATGCCCTCGGGCTATGATTCGTGTCATTAATCATCGAGGGGCCATGGAACAGCAGCCGATTTGACACAGTGGTGTGAAGGGACAATAGTCGAACCTTGAGGCAACGGACTAGGAGACATTGAAGATGGAGGGGGAACACGAGGTGGATCTATAGCTTTGGCAGCGTTTTTGAAGCCCGTCTCATATTCATTTTTAGATGTCGCCACGGAGGAGATACCTCAATCACTATCAGAGATCTGGGTGTGCCTTGCAGACAAAATGATTTTGGACTTGGGTATGTACCGGTGAGTCTTGACCAGGTCTTGATCACTGATTCACGTCCAAGACTGACACGTCTTTCTATAGCCTGTTGTATTCTTGTGGACCTACAATGGATCGTCATGCTTGAAATACGTCAAGACAAGCTTCTTGGAGAAATGATCAGCGATATCACGATAGAGTTCGGTTCAAAGCACATCGATGACTGCGTGAAGACTTGTCGACCTCGACTATTGCGCGTGTTCTGGTACAGGCCTTTGATTGTACGAATGCTCGAGGTCATCATGGAATGCAGAGTGCCCACTCACGAGATAGAGCTTTGGACATTCATGAGAGCAGATATCCAAGCTCTATACAGTCAAAGCTTCGATGGTGAGTCATGCTATCTGGATTCAAACTCAAGGACTCATATCAAGGTAATGCAGAACCCATACTCGAACTTTTCTCCATACAAAACTTCATGTAAACACCCGAGGTGAGCATGCGCCAAGACTATTGGTGACGATTGCTCATAGATTCAAAGGCAGGGATGGTGCGTCTTGAGAGGATATACATAAGTACCAGGCCGAGAGACACGTGCAACTCGAATCAACTGCTCTCCACTGCCATTCTCTCTCTCTCTCTCTCTCTCTCTTCTTGTAGTGTCGCCTTGTGAAGCTATCTTCCTAGCTCAACATACGAGACATAATGTGGGGCACGTTGATTGACTGGAGGTTCTCCATCCAAGGGTAACATGGGCCTAAGTCTAGGGTTATCTACATAACTGATGCAACTGTGTCAGACATTCGGAGCAGGTCTTGACTTACCGCCGAGCCTTACATGGAGCAAGCAGTTCCCTTCGTTTCTCTACAGCTAGAAGTCAACCGTTCACACTTGGTCTTGGCGTCTGGTCATACGTCTGGCAATGTAAGCTATGGATACGTCAAGCAGTATCATGTCGGTGTCTTCATTATCTTTAGTACTAACGGTGCTTATCTCGTACATAGAGCGTCAATGCGGTCGCTGACAACAAAGGCAGATGAGCGCCTTTGGGTCTTCATTTGTGGACACTGGTACGTGTCTCGTGATTTGTATCTTCTCTCTGCTCATAATCTTCCTCAAAGACAAGGCTACCGGTCCAAAGCCAGCTGTCGAGGCCCGCTCGATCATACCTTCTATTAAGGAAGTTCACACAAGTATTCAGCCTACCTTCGAATATCTTACTGTAAAAGGAGGGGCATCTGCTCTTGTTCATGTCATCGAGATATAAGACGATATAGTAGACCATGGTACGAGATCTACGTCGATGTCCGTTCTGGTGAACCGCTGTCCATCACGGACTTTGTGGCACATGCGCTGGTAAGCTGTCACGCCGCTCCGACCCCGACACATCTTCATGTTCACGACTTGTTCAGTACAGGGCTCACTTGTATGGAAAGTGCTACCCATAGAAGGCTACGAAATGATTTCCGATCCTCAGAAATCGAATGATGTTGGATCTCCTGTTGGGTGGCACAATGATGGAACCAAAGTACCATTGCATGCGTCGCGTCCTTACTTACTACCCCACAGTGAGCGGTCGCTTTCCACAGCATCTGCGAATAGCAGCACCGTAACTTGTGGGAAATGATCAGTTTGGGATTTCTAGCCCAGGCCCGACGTGACGCCGCTACGGAAACCGACATCCCTATTTACGAAGTAATGCACGGTCTTACCAATCGGTTGAATTGTGGTGGAATAGCCCAAACGATAGAAGCCCGAGGTTTGGATGAAGGATGGTTTAATTCTATTGCTGACTTGGGGTGAGCGATCCCTCGTTTTCATGCTTCTATACCGTGATCTGACAACCTTGTAGTTGGGTCGCCCATTCTGCCAGTGGCAATGCTGCTGTTCGCGACTTCAGCCCAGAAATCCGGGCCACCAACAATATCCCCAGATTTCGTTTGCGATCGTACTCTACTTCCGCGAGTACTAACCCGCTCGTCGCAAGGTTGGGTGATGAACATTGCGAGCTCACTCCGTTTGTTCAGAACCGTGTCAGCTCGGAGAGCTGATTGTTACGGTGGCTATTGGCGAGGTAAGGGAGTCTAAAGATCCGCATCCTCATTGAATTGATGGAATTGATGTATGAACAATATTCTGTTCTTAGTTGACTGAACTCGTATCGGGCGAAAATCATGACTGCAGTCCCAGCCGGTCCCCGGACCGGACTTTGGAGCAATGGCATCACGTGCAACGAGTGTTTGAAAATTGACGCCCGTCATTTGACTTCTGCTCTGACCATGTCCCAGCCCCTGCCTCATCCAGACACTACGCTCACGTCCTGTAATTCGAACGCATACTCCGAAGTCTATGATGCACAAGGCTTCAGTCAAACACCGAATGAAAAGCTATATTCCCGGATTGTGGATTATCTACTGATCTACTATTCAAACACACCTTACCTCGCGGACCAAATTCACCGCACGCCAGATGAAAGCGCAGCATTTGAACTGGGAGAACATTATCTACAGCTATTTAGAGCATGTACGTGTCTTTTTTTAGTCTAACACCTATTTTCGTCGCTCATTGACCCGCGTTTTGTAGTCCGTCGTCACAAACCAACCCATTCCTCACGCCCATCTGTCGACGACGATCAGGTGAGTGGGAGATCTCGTCAAGAGTTTGTTAGGGTCCAAGAAGGGTTAACCAGGAAATTGGTGCGTTACCGTTGCCGAGTTACTGTTGTATTGGAATCATCTACAGTATTTGAAAGGCTCTTTTTCGTGACGGGTTTCGATGCCTTGCGACCTCGGTGCTTGATAGGCAGGGTGTGTTGAGATATGGCGTACCGAATGATGGAAACGTATCCTCAACCCAGTGCTGTTACATTTTCGATGCTGACAGTCGGTGCTGTAAGGTGAGTACCGGTGATGACGGTGAAGGGGCCTCAAAGGGAGAGACTGGCAGTGCACTGGGTATCCTCAAGGCCTTTTGGATTACAATGGGTGACACATTGGTTCAGAAGGATGGTATTCATAATCCACGTAACGTCATGACGCTCTGG
The DNA here is from genome assembly GCA_037176845.1 of Paramarasmius palmivorus. Lineage (NCBI taxonomy): Eukaryota > Fungi > Basidiomycota > Agaricomycetes > Agaricales > Marasmiaceae > Paramarasmius > Paramarasmius palmivorus. Next base: position 403,668 of record JAYKXP010000042.1, on the reverse strand, counting down.
CTATCATGTCGCGAGGACTTGAATACCTTTTTCATGTGGTTTGAGCCAACGGGCGTGAAGCATCAGGTATGTTCTGCTTTTTAATTAATTCAGTGCCTCCCCTTAATCGAATATTACAGTACAGGGTATGCCATTTCATGAAAGGGCCCGTGTCTGCAGAATCCCATGAAATCGCCACTTTCAAAGTCAACGATGCCGTCGCGGAGGGCTCCTCTTCCTGTATTGAGATAATGAAAGACAATCCCGATCAATTTCTTCCAGACCCCAAATTGTTAGCGCTACATGCTAAATGTGCAAGGGTTGCTCGTATATCTGAGGCCGCTAAGATTCTGGACGAGTGGGATCAAGATCTAGTCGACAAGTTCTCGCTGCTGACGGCTCTGACATGAACATGCGGTAGTATGCATTGATGGGTCTGGTGATTTAAGGAGCAATAAATATCAGCGAAGTCAGGGTGTTTGACGAATCGTGTCCTCATTGAGCTGACAGAGCTTTGGCAATCTCCTTTGCCGTGCCAGCTTTGGTACGTGTTACCATCATCCTTCAGAAACCCCTGAACTAACTCCTCCTCTGGCATAGGGCGAATCTCCTCCGTAACATCTCAAGTAGCGTGGTATTCCCTACCCTCTCGTAGATGTGCTCGTCCTTCAACCTTTCAACCCCCCGACTTCGCTGCAGCTCGGGATGCCCGGGCCGGTCACCGAAGGAGAACGGATACTGACGCGTACTGACGGCTCTAATAGGTGTCTGTCGTTCGCTAGTCGAGGGTACAAACATTGTTGCCTCGTCCTACTGTTGAAGTTCTAAGTGTGATGTTTACTCTGACAATGTACGCGTTCGTAGCGCTGAATTTATACAGATGATATGTATCTGAGGCACAACCTGTCAGTGATAGCGTTTGCTCTTGACGCCCAGTTCATTCAAGAGCGCTCTTAGATTCCTATCAATTCTTCTCGCTCATTGATTGCGATACTTCGAGTTTACCTATGTGCTTGCTATATCTTGCTGAGAACTCAGAATGTTACAGGAAGTGTTGAAACAGGTTGGCCGCGTGGCCCGAGCGTCCCGAGCGTCGGCCTGCGTGGGCACGTGTAATGAAACACGTCACTCAGCACGTCGAAGTTTCTCGAGCTAGGCGGCCCTTGCCCCAACCTCCTTCTCCCTTCCGTCTTGCAATCTAAAGTTCATTATCTGACATGGACTCGATACTAGCTGAGCTACGAAAAATTCCCCCAGTCACTCGCTTTCTCACTCTATCTCTCGTCGGAATAACGGGCTCTTCTCTACTCAACCTCGTTTCCGCGTATAAGCTAGTTTATGTGCAGCGCTTCGTGTTCAGTAAACTCGAGGTATGTTGGTATTGTTTCCTGGGATATTGGTGCTTATAGGAGATGTGTACAAGCTATGGAGATTATACACGAGTTTCTTCCTCGGAAGTATGACCTGGTTACATCAAAAGCATTCGGTTTACTGAAGTGCAGCTCTCTAGGCGGCGGCATCAACTTCATCTTCGAGATAGCTATGCTCTAGTGCGTACTTGCTCTATTCGACGATACTTATTAACTCACAAAGACTATATTCAGTCGTTCAGCAGACCAACTCGAGTCAGGACCTTACGCGCGTAAATCCGGAGACCTAGCCTGGCAGCTTTTCCTTTCTGCTGGTGCAATCATAGTATGTGATTACGATCGTTTATGATGCACAAAAATGTTAATCGCTGCTGATAGGCTGCATCATATCCCGTCAACACCATGGTCTTCCTACGCCCATTCATGCTTTGCATTATCTATCTGTCCTCAGCACTCGCACCGCCAGGATCACAGACCTCGTTCTTTGGCATGATAACCTTCCCTGTCAAATATTACCCATACGTCATGCTGGGCCTTGACCTGCTTACGGGCGGTCCTGGTGCTGCAGCACAATCTCTTCCTGGAGCTGTTGTCGGTCATCTGTGGTGGTGGGGTGTTTGGCAGACTCGTGCGCTGGAGGAGCTGGGTAAAGCACCAAAGTGGCTGGCGGCCTGGTTTGGTGACAGATCAGGATCCCTGGGTGAAGGTAGCTCGGGAAGTACAGGGACTGGCGTCCATGTTGTTCCCCCGAGATCAAGGGCACAGCCTGCTGCAGGTGGGAGCGGTAGCTTCCGTGGTGCCGGACATCGTCTGGGGAGCGGTTAACTTGGATCTTACGGGCGCTTCCGACATTTATTTCTAGTTTGTGCGTCTATTGGAATGGCGTGCGGTTGTATTGATACTAATGACGAGCATAGTTTGTATCCCTACCGTTCGAAGCTTTCAATTAGACTCAAAATCGAGGAAGATTCTTCCATGAAGCTGTTCGCATTTTCTCGCGGGCTTGATCATCAACTCTCTCCCAACGCGCCTTATCACCTCCACTGAGAAGACACTCTCGTGAACTGGAGCGAGTTTCTCAGCGCATAACCGCGTTCGACGGACATGAACTAGGAGTAGTTCACTCCAAGCACCTCAACGTCTGTCAACTCTTTTCCATGCGTCACTATGTATCTACATCCTTCTCAATAACGAAGGTGACTCTAAACGCCGAAACTGTCAACACGTGTGGTGATGAATGGTTGATAAATATCGAACCACGTCACCCGCGCTCTTTCCTTTATCTTTCAGACGACTTCTTCCCCCTTGCATCTCACATTCGAAGTTTTGCCATGGACGTAGTCTCGGTTGAGCTGCGCAAAATACCTTCCGTTACTCGATTCCTCACCCTGTCTCTGGTCGGAGTAACATTCTCTTCTATCCTCAACTTCGTTAGTGCATATAAGTTGATTTATGTGCAATCTTTTGTGTTCAGTAAATTTGAGGTGAGCTGCTATTATTACTTGGGAGTAACAGAAACTCACCATAATCCTAGTTCTGGAGATTATACACAAGTTTTTTCCTCGGAAGTATGTATCATATTATCGCCAAAGAATTCGTTTTGTTAAAGCGTAAATCCAGCCCACGACATTGTCTTTATCTTCGAGGTTTATATGCTCTAGTGAGTAGTCTCAACGTGCGATGACACCCGTGAACTGAAGGAACCTCTCAAACTAGTCGCTCGGCAGACCAACTCGAGAGAGGTCCCTATGGTCTTAAATCTGGGGACCTAGCCTGGCAGCTTTTCTTTTCTGCAATTGCAATCATCGTGCGTCGTCACATTTCACCCTGACCGTAATAGAAATAACTGTTTCACACAGGCGTGTTCTTATCCCATCCGCACCACGGTTTTTCTGCATCCCTTCACTCTTTGCATGGTCTACCTGTCTTCAGCAATCGCTCCTCCGGCAAGTCAAGTATCATTCCTCGGGCTGTTCACCTTCCCTGTTAAATACTACCCGTATTTCTTGCTTGGCCTCAGCCTGCTTACGGGTGGCCCACGCTCTGCAGCCAGAGATATCGCCGGGTTAATTGTTGGTCATTTGTGGTGGTGGGGAGTTTGGAAGAGTCGTGCATGGGAAGAGAAGGGCAGAGCGCCTAAATGGCTTGCAACGTGGTTGGGTGACAAACCGGGTTCCTTGGTTGACGGTGGCTGGGGAGGAACTACGGGTGTCCGCGTATATGCCCCTCGATCAAAGGTACAATCTGGTGATAACGGTAGCTTCCGTGGTAATGGGCATCGTTTGGGAGGCAGTTGAAAAAGCGACGTTGGTACTACATATGGGCCTTCCCAACATCCCCCGCGTCTATCGGAAAAGGTTTTTTAATTGTAGGGTTGATACTCATAGAAATGGTAATCTATTCAGTATACTGCTGCTCAAATACTCCGGTTTCTGAGCCTTGGAGACGATATTCGGACTGTTCGTATTGACGCCATTCAATAGGACTTCTCGATCAACTGAATTTCAGCGCGTATCCAACCCTTGCTGGGAAACTTTCGGCATCCTTCAAACTCTATCTTTCATCTCTGCGATGCATCACATCGTATCTACGCTCTTCCCGCTGATGAAGCGGTAGCTTTTGTATGAAAACAAACGCTCAGCGCTCAAAGCTCACAGCGTCTGTTGATAAAAGGTTGATAAACATCGAACCCTGTGCTTCCTTTCCCCCTACACCTTGTAACCTAAAACTGTCATGGATTCGGTCCTGGCTGAGCTGCGGAGAATCAACCCAATTACTCGCTTCCTCACTCTGTCTCTTGTTGGAGTAACACTCTCTAATCGACTCTTTCTCATTTCTGCGTCCAATTTGGTTTATAGTCAGCGTCTCGTGTTCAGTAAACTTGAGGTATCATACCAGCATTGTCTGCCGGGACATGAACAGTGCTCACCATACCCTTGTTGCTATTTAGTTATGGAGATTGTTCACAAGCTTCTTCATCGGAGGTAAGCCATGGTTAGGCCCAAAGGATTCGTTTCGCTGAACTATACTTCTTTAGGCCCCGGACTTGCTTTTATCTTTGAGGCAATTATACTGTAGTGCGCATTCCTGTCATTATTTCAAATCAAGCAGGACTCGCGGCTCATGACGTTTCCAACTCAGCCGCGCAGCAAACGAACTCGAGAGAGGCCCTTATGATCTCAAATCTGGAGACCTAGCATGGCAGCTTATTCTGTCTGCAGCAGCTATCCTTGTGTGTCATAGTATCCTTTCCTGTTGACAACCACAATAACTTTTTTTCGCAGGCTTCATCCACCCCTGTCGGTACCAATGACTTCCTCGGCCCATTCATACCCTGTATCGTCTACCTGTCGTCAACGATTGCTCCGCCAACATCTCAGATATCATTCTTCGGACTGATGTAGTTCCCTGTCAAATACTACCCGTACCTGCTACTTGTTCTCGACCTGCTCGTGGGTGGTCCATTTGCTGCAGCCCAAGTTCTTCCCGGTATCATCATCGGTCATTTATGGTGGTGGGGTGTTTGGAAGAGTCGTGCAATGGAGGAAGTAGGCAAAGCTCCGAAATGTCTGGCAACGTGGTTTGGTGATAGATCAGGATCCTTGGTTGATGGCGGTTGGGTCGCAACAGGTGTCCATGTTGTTTCTCCAAGATCAAGGACCCAACCGGATGGTGATGGTAGCTTCCGTGGTACTGGACATCGTTTGGGCGGCAGCTAAAAATGTCCCCAGCGTTTATACAAGTTGTCGCGTTTCTATCAGAAGGAAACATTGCGGCTGTATTCATACTAACAATCATAATTTATATCCTTTACCACTAGAGAACTTCAGATCAAACCCATAACTTGCCGCAGCTAGTGTTACCAACTGAGGCAAGACATGCTCGTAGCTATGCGACAACCACTAGGATTTCCATGAGCAAAGGTTAAACCGTAATGCTTAATACTCACATTGCAAGCCAGAGGCCTCGTATCGCGAGGGTCAATGATCTCTTCTACACCAAACTTGTTCGCATTCTTCAGCGGGTTCCTCACAGGCTCAAACTGCTCTAGCAGATCCTTCATCAGTTTGTCCCTCGCTTCCGGCGATTCCTTGGCAGCGTTCTCTAGTTGACGTTTGTACGCAGCCTCGATACCACCTTCAATAGGAAGACTTCCCCAATCGGCCGAGGGCCTGATAGCATGGCCATGAGCGTAGGATACAACGAAGAGCTGTAAATGGAAGCTCACCATGCCATGCGATAGTTCCTTCCATCCTCAGGATCAGCAAAGACACTTGCTGCAACGCCAAACGCGCGTCTGATAATAATAGTGAAGATGGGTACAGTCGCGTTATAAATGGCGGCCATGGCTGTAGCACCGTGGCGTATTGTAGCCATACGTTCTGCCAACGACCCTATGTTGGCAACCGTTAGCATAGTCACGTATTCGAACCAGAGACGGGTTTACCAATTGCGAACCCAGGCTGGTCAAGTAGGTTGAGGATGGGTACGCTGTGTGCTAATTGTTAGATCACTATCCATATCTTAAGTCAAACAGGGATCACTCAACTGGAAATGGTTGCAGATATTGATAAATCGTCCAACTTTCTGTGCCCCAAATGCATCTATAGCACCTCCATTGACCTTGCAATCGCTCGATATCACTCCTACCGGTCTCCCTTCCAACCTCGCAAATCCGCAAACAATATTTCTTCCCCATGTTTCCCCAATCTCGAACCAGCTCCCAACGTCCACTATGAGTAGTATGACTCTCCTGATATCATATGGCCTACCCCTTCGCCTTGGAATGATATCCAATAACTCCTGTTCTCGTCTATCTCGGGAGTCCGTATACGGAACAATTGGGGGTATGCTGAATATTGAGGAAGGCAGGTATGAGAGAAATGTTCGGATAGTCTGGAACGCTTCCAGTTCGGTCGAGACTACGTTGTCGACCGAACCGTTTCGGGCGTGTATCTCCCATCCACCGAGTTCTTCCTTGGTGAGATCTTCGAAGGTGGCTTCTTTGACAACTGGTGGACCGGCCGCGAAGAACTAATAATGAAATGATTAGAAGAGGCACCATCTATTGAGAATGTTCTGAGGAATACCTGACTGAGACCTTTTACCATAACACTGTTGTTGTTGAGCTACGGGTCAGATGTATAGGTTGAGATAACAAACCTGAAGTGGCTTGTCACGGCTTTGGCAGCGGCTAAGCCGACTACAGGACCTAACAGCGCCGAGGTAACTGGGACAACGGCCATAGCATCAAGACTTTGTCCCAATCCTGCCAGTGTCGGGATGTACGTCGAGCCGGATGAAAGATCTAGACGAGGAGTAAGCGGAAGAAATGGTCTCTAGAGTCAGATACAAACATGTAGTAACACTTCCTCCACCACTTGAGCCGTCAAGAAGACGAACTAGCGGTACCCTATGCTTTCTTGCGAGTGTCTGTCAAACTAGTTCATTATCACATCGACGCTGTGGTTCAGGGTGTGCAGATACCTCTGTATAGGCTGCCTTCCAAGCGATTCCGCCGTCCGCGTGCCCTCCTCGTACGCTGAAGTCGTCCGCAGTGAGGTAAACTTTCCGTCCGTCGATCTTGCCAGTTCCAGTGACCATGTTACTGTTGGAACATCGGGTTAGTATCTCTGTATTAGACGGCACATGTAATGGACACGCACGCAGGCACAAATGACTTCAATTCGCCATTCTTATCGTCGTATATAGGTTTCCCAGTTATAGATCCGATCTCGAGGAACGTGTCTTTGTCGAGAAGAGCATCTATCCGCTCGCGAACCCATAGTTTTCCGGCTTCCTTTTGCCTGATGTATCCTGTTCAATGAGCTAAGGTAAGTGAAAACACCCTACGACATAACAAGACAAACCTGGGTCGTTCAATGGTGGACTACGAACTATCTTCTGTTGCTCCCGGAGCTCAGCTACGCGTTCCTGTGAATATAAACCTTAGTAAACTGCAACTACTGTGACCTAGACCGCTTCTGACCTCCCAGGATTCTCCCTTTCTGTTTCCTTTCATCTTTGACTTGCCCGCCATGTATCTATAGTCTTGACATTGAGCAATAAGGACGCAGGGATCAGAGGAACCCGCAGGTGGTCATGGGAGAGGAAAAACCGGTGACTTACCGTTTCCGGGTCCGGCACTTTGACCCTTCTGCAACCACCATGGAACATTTTACCCCACACTATATACATGACATTGCCAAAAGTTCTCGTTGCGAATAGAGGAGAGAGTGAGTACCTGGGTTTCTAGAGGAATTTTGTCGCTAAACTGAGAAATCAGTTGCTATCAGGGTCTTTCGTGCAGCGAAAGAATTGGGATGGACGACCGTGGCATTATACACCGAGGGTGACGAAAGCCATGCACACTTCGCCGACGAAAGCGTTCAGCTGGATAGCCCATCAGATTATATGAATTCGGAGAAGATTGTGGAATGTGCGACTCGGTGAGTGAGGGATGTTCATGCTATGTTTTGCTGAGTTGACACGAATATCAGAACGTTTTCAACTCACATTCATCCAGGCTATGGTTTTCTGAGCGAGAATCCTCAACTTGCTCAACTAGCGGCAACCTCAAATGTCGTATTTATCGGACCTGAACCAGAAGTACTGCGCGTCGCCTCGGACAAGATGAGCTCGAGAGAGCTGGCGGTGTCGTTGTATGTGCCAGTTGCACCGGGAAGACGCGTTTCTTCGCCAGAGGATGCATTAAAATTCTCTCAGGAAGTGGGTCTTCCTATTATGATCAAAGCCCTCGATGGAGGTGGAGGAAGGGGTATTCGGATCTGCGATAAGGAAGACGAAATTGGGGACTCTTTCAAGAGGTGTGTTCCGACCATGATTACTATTTATACGACTTACCTTCATACAGGTGCTTGGGGGAGAGCCCTTCGCGTCAGCTGTTTGCTGAGAAGGCACTTACTGGACCAGGATGGAAGCATATCGAGATCCAAATTCTAGGCGATGGAGTTGACGTTGTACATCTATGGGAAAGGGAGTGCAGTGTTCAGAGGAGGTATGATTAAGCTCATTTGGCCAGCTGGGGAGACTCAAAATTCGGCTCGTAGATTCCAGAAGATAATCGAGGTTGGCCACATCCAGTCGTTATCCTTTCCCTTGTCCTTGACCGCTCTGTACAGGTTGCGCCATCTTCCTTATCTCGCACTTCTGTATTACCGCTCGTGGATGCCGCTTTGAGAATGGCGAAAGCTCTTCGTTATAAGGGCCTCGCAACAGTCGAATTCCTATTCAACTCTATGGATGACAATTGGGTCTTCTTAGAAATGAATCCACGTGTACAGGTGGAACATACAATCACAGGTTAGCTTTCCTCACTGTTTCAGCTACTCCTTTCTTACACGTTTCCAGAGGAGATAATGGACATCGATCTTGTCCGCCAACAGCTCCTATTATTCTCTCGACCGAACTTGAGACTCTCGTCTCTCCGCCTTTCGCAATCATCTCTCGGGAACCCCACCGGCTATGCAATACAGCTCCGACTCACAGCGGAAGATCCTATCAGCCAGTTTCGTCTGTCTCCAGGCAAGGTACTGGCAGGAGACATAACATTCCCAGCCGGCCGAGGTGTTCGGGTTGACACTTGGTTATCGTACTCGTCTGAATGGACGGTTGGCACAGACTTCGATTCGCTCCTGGCCAAGATCATCGTGTTCGGGAAAACGTTTGAAGAGGCTACCCAGAAGTCTAAACGTGCCCTTGGAGAATTCATCCTGAACAGCCAAGTAACTACGAATATTAATGTCCTTACGGGGATCGTGAGCCACGAGGACTGGGTTTCAGCAAACATCGACACGTTGTGGCTTGAGAGGAATATTGCACGTATCCTGGAACTGGGCAACGAGTCTCGGATGCATCATGATGCGTCAAGGCGGACGCACGACATAACGCGTGTTCAGACGTCCTCTGTGCCACATGTTACTCTTCAGCCTGGTACAATGTTCCACCTCACAGTTTCACCTACGGCAACAATGACCGACTCGCATGCTCAGACACATGTGTTGACACTTTCATCTATCGCTCTCAATACGTTCCCAGAGCGACTATCCGGTACTCTTCAAACATCCATGGTTCCCAATGGAACTATTACGTTCGACCTGTCTCAATCCACATCGGTGGCGGTTGGCTCTTCCACGTTTGAACTCGCAGATCCGAACATGCCTTCGCATATTGGTTCACCCCTGACAGGGAAAATTGTGGAGCTTCATCCGGCCTTGATGAATGAAGGAGATAACAGGGTGAAGAGAGGAGAGGCGATTGCGGTTCTGAGCGTGATGAAGATGGAAAGCGTGGTTAGTGCGCCCAGAGATTGCGTTGTGGATAGGATTGGGAAGGGTATCAAAGTTGGCGTCGTGGTCGGTGAAGGGGCGTTACTGGCTGTCGTGGGAGAACACGCGAAGAGTAAGTTGTGATTGAGCCCGGATTGAGACAGGACGGGATGTGGGGTCTTTGAAACTTCATATTAGGAACAATGTAAGTGGTTAGGCCCCGTCTTGTTCCATACGTAGGTTGATTTATGTTGCGTTTTCTTCTTGTATAGAATCGTGTTTGCAATATAACATACTCGAGTTTGACTGTACTCTGAATCGAAATGCTTTGAGATGTTCAATGTTCATGGAGCCATGAACTGTTTCACGTGACGGAGCCAAGTAAAAAAGCTGCTTTTCGCCGCCGCAGACGATATCCTTCGAGCTCTTGAACTTTCTCCTTGATCGCCGCAGAAAGCGAAATTCCTCTCATCAAATCTCCCGTTGGATCGGATGACTTGTGATCTCTATCAAACGGGAATAAACTTGACGCTTCTCAAACATACTCTCAATAGCCAGAAGGGCCCAGACGGCAGGCTATTTTGACTTTGTAGATCCTGATGGAGGATGAGAAAGATGGGAGGTAAATCGGTCTTCAACGGACTGCTGGAATCATAATCCATTTTTATGCAGGTATTTTCCGATTCCGTCCTTGCTACATGCTTTCTTATTCCCGTACCATGCACAGGAGGTCTTGCATGCTTTATCGTTCATCCTCCCGATACAGACCGATCGCTTGGACTGCGAGGATGATAACTTGCCAAGCGACGCAATACCTGCCAATTCTGGACATGCTTGCACGCTCTGGCCTCTGCTTTTGTTCTTGTTCTCACCCTACATTCCTGGCTCCAAACGTCCATATCACGGAAGTCTGCGTAACTTTGATAAGCTGGCTATGAAACCCTTGAAAGAACACCCCGATTTCTTTCAAATTCAAGAAAGGGTGACTCAGTTTTCGTACCCACGTTATTGGTTCCGTAATACGGGAATAGTCTGGCAAGTCTCAATTCGATGACAGGGTAACCTCCTCGTGCCCCGAGCATGTCGCCACAGACGCTATATATAAGACGCGATCCATTCTACTTCTTTCTTTCATCTTTCGCCCCTCCTCGCCTTTCATGAGCACCATCCTAGCCTCAAAAACACATCCTTATCATCGCGCCCGCGCAGACAAGACCATGTCGCTGTCAACGAGCAGTCATTCATGCACATGTGATTCTCTACCTCCATCAGTCGATGACGGGCATTTTGCGTTCGCGAGAATAGAGGGCGAGGTGCGACTAGTCCAAGGTGTGTGTTATGATTCGTTTCTCGTTCCCCTTTGCCCTAAACACGCGTTACAGTGTCGTCCGCAACGCCAATAGGAGCGTTGACCACAATTGACGTGAAGATATTCCGTCACGAATTCATTACCATTTTCCGGTTATTGGAAACAAAGACAATACATCCTGCCGACATTTACATCCTCGAAAACATTGACGACCGGGCAAAGTGCTATGAAGAGGAAAAGGAGACAGTGTTCTTGTCGAAAGATGTTATGGAGCGGTTGAGGAAGCTGTCATTACCAACCATCTACTCGCGACCTTATCGACCTTCGAGGCGGATACATTATGCCTTGCGGTGAGATGGCCCATGGGATCCGGAGTGGGAGTTATTATGAACTATATTGGTGTATTTTTATTCTGCGCAGTGTACTTTTATTGGATTGCATCTACTCGACTCTCTAGAATACATTTTGACTCTAATATCCACCGCTGTTTGTTCGAGGACTGTCACTTTGTTCCCATCAGTGAGCCCCACTACTGTTCCCATCAAGCGCCGGTCTGCCCGTCCTGACACTCGTCCATGACCATGTCACACGACTGTTCCCCTTCGTTCCATTTATTCGCTTCATTCATTTAGTGTTCCCTGCACGTCATTTTTAGCCCATCTTCGCCTATAATTTTTCATTCATTTTTCGTCTCCCAAGCGTTATCAGATTCTGATTCGCTCGCATCGTTCAACGTCCCGGGAGCTTTGTTTTTCTGGAAGAACGATCCGATGTCCTTTCGGAACTTTCTTCATCAGGCTGACTCACGTTCAGGAAACCATATTCGAGGCGAACAAGCCATGTCGGGAGACATACGACATGCTGATGCATATGGAGTCCGAGGGCCTATCAAAGCTCCACGCGTTGAAACTTCTAATTCTATTCTCCAACTCACTAACCGCGACGCCCATCATCTCATCCCAAAAACGAGATGCAGCCTCGTTCCATCCACGATGTCGACAAGGCCGCGGGTAGTCAGGACGTAGAGTCTGGGAAAAGCGTGGAATTGAACGAAGCTGCGGTGTCTGGGACCTCGGAGGATTTTAAGGAATGGTCGAACAGGCTGGGTATCAGCTGTACGGTGGAGGTTCATGGGTGAGTTCTTCGTTCTCTTTTTAGCTAGTGGGAGTTGTCTGATTAATGAATTTGCCGGAAGGATAACGCCTACGACGCTTGCAGAACGTACAGATCCCCGAACATATCAACTTTTCACCGTCTGGTTCTCTGCTATCTTGAACGTTACAAGGTGAAGATAACACTATCGGCCATTCTCGAACTAGTTTTACCGAAGATAAACAGCTTGGCAACAGGAGCACTGGGCCCGCAAGTCTTTGGATTAGGATTCAAGGATTGTTGTATCGTTCTGGTTGTTGCTGATGTTTTGTGAGTGTTCTTACAACCTGCTTCCATCTCTGAGCGCCTGATAAGGTTTTCAGGGGGTGTTTAGTCCCAGGGTACTTGTATGACCGTTCCTCTGGTATTCTACTAGGCCACTTCCTGACATACTATAAACATAAAGTGCCGTTTTCGGGCCTAAGCTGGGAACGAGAACCATGGTCCAGAGTCGTTTTTCCTTCGGGTGAGAAGATCCGATGTCACCAGTTCTGCTTCTGCTTCCATGACTGACGAAGGTCGGAAATAGGTTCTTTGGTTCAATGTTACCGGCAGTGTTCAATGTGTTTTCCATGTTCGGGTTCCTTGTGTTGTCATGTATAACTGGAGGCCAGCTCTTAGCTGCTGTATTCTCAAATCTCAATGATACATTGGGTATAGTGATCATTGCCCTGGTATCTCTTGGTGTAAGTGCTTGCCATTCAGAATTGGTTTCTGCTCGACTTTGTGCTGGCTGGTGCTTATCATGGAAATGTTCACCGTAGATCTCGTTCTGCGGTTACAGAGTTTTGCATTGGTTTGATACCTACGCATGGATTCCAAACGTTGTCATTTACATCACACTGCTCGCCGTCGGCGGTAAGAAGCTGTCCCTCCGCCCAGAGGTGCCAGTGCCAACGGCTGCTGCCATAATTTCATATGGAACGTCGGCTTGCGCATCGTGCCTATCGTGGTGTTCAATGGCTGCAGACTACGGGGTTTATCATAGTGCGGAGGAATCTAGGTAATTTGTCCCTTTGCCCTGTTACGTTTTCACCAATTAACGAATCAATCATAGTTTCAAAATCTTCATATATACATATCTAGGGATTCTACTTTCCTCGGTTTGCACCTCTTCAACTTCTTGATGACCTTTGGCTCATCTGACTGCTGAACTCAGTTTCCAGGCCACATCATCGGCGTCGCGCTGGCAGCAGCAGCTCCAGCTATTCCTGCATGGGAAGCAGGTCTTGGAGATGGGCAGGATTTCGGAAAGTTCCTTGCTGTTATTCTCTCACCGACCGGAGGTTTTGGGAAGTTCCTTATAGTCATCGCATGTTTGACGCTCCCTGCTCAAAGTGCAGTCACTATGTATTCATTTGGTACGAGTTCTCTTCAGGAAAGTCCAAGCGTGTGCTGACGCGTCTAATAGGCGTCAGCTTCATGAGCATTTCTTGGATATTTATGAAGATACCGCGATACGTGTATTCTGTTATTGCTACCGCCATGTGGGTATCCTAGCTTCGTGATGGGCTTCCTCGGATCTGACCCTTTCCACTGTAGTGTCATCCCTGTATCTATCGTTGGCGCTACCCGCTTTTTTACCACATTCCAAGAGATCATCAGTGTGTTCTTCCCATCCTCAATAACTTTGACCTCGATCAATCTCCTCCCTAGACCTTATCGGATACTGGACAGCTTCCTATGGCGCTATCATCTTGACTGAACACTTCATCTTCCGCCTCAACAACTTTTCGCGATACAAGGTTCAAGAATGCTGGAAAGATCCTTCAAGACTTCCACTTGGCGTGGCAGCTATCATGGCATTTGGGCTGTCCTTTGCGTTGATTGTTCCCTCGATGGATCAGCCATGGCATACGGGGCAATTTGCTCAAGCAGGGAGCGGGGATATTGGACTGATAACAGGGTTCTTTGGGGCGTCAGTGGTGTATGTGGTGTTGAGATTTGTGGAGCGTCGTGTAGGGTCGAAGAGAGATGCGTGATTGTGCAATGTGCAATGTGATGTATAGTTGTCTTTAACGCCGGATGTGCTAAGCCTACATCACTAAGAGCGTCATGGCAACTGGCAACTGGATCGATGTCGGAAAAGATTCCGCCGCCAGGCCACGCATTATCAATCGTTGTCCTGGGATCTCCTCGAGGAGGCTTCGATGAGGCACAGGAAGAAAGAATCGAGGATGAGGTATTACCAGGCCTCGAAACGGCTTTTTTCTGTTTCATGAGACGGTCTGGACTGGAACGTCTGACGAATGCTGTCGCTGACGCCGGCAGCCGGAACCGGTTTTGAGTGAACCGCGGCAGATTTTTGATAGCGTGTCGCCTAAAAATTATGCAGGTTATACCCTTGTTACACCGTTCCTGTATTACCTTTTGCTCTCTTCCCTCATCTTGTCTATCCTTTTTCCACTTTCTTTTATCCCAAACTAGCCCTGGCGCTCATATTCAATATTTTCCCCTAATTGCTGGCTATGGCGGATGCTTTCCGCGCGTACTCTGCTCTATCTGCTTCGTCTCCCAGGTCCGATGTTCAGGATGTTCTTCAGGCGATTATAGATGGTATGTGATACTTGTCTTTAGTTTTGCTGGGGTTTATGACTGATTCTGAGCCCTGAATAGCACCCCCGTTTGCTCTCGAACCCACAAGTCGTGGCGAGCTCATCCAGGTTCTTCTCAAAGATATCAAGTTGGCTGGTCCGAAATCGAGATTAACCAGTAAAGGTGCGTGGGCAGTGTCTTCATGGCTCAGCTGGGTTCTAATAACAGCGTTTTTAGAATCGGCACAAGCACTACTTGCTGTCAAAACTCTAGGAAAAGTTCCTCGCGGTTCAGAATATCTCGGATCACCTTCGGGATTGTCAAGCCTCTTGTCTATTTCTATCGGGTGTAAAGACGACATGGAGGCAAGCTGTGAAGCTCTACGATGCATTGCAAATACGATGTTGCTATACGACCAAGCGCGTGCGACGTTTACTTCAAAGGATGTTACAGGAGGAGATGTTGTCGTCGCCATGCTGAATGTGAGTAATTGCCAGTGCTGTATGTCGGTTATGAAAGTCGGAATGGGGAAGGTCGGGTAACGCCCACGGCCCATCTATCAATCCCTCATGACAGTATCCACTACACCGGGATCAACTGTCAATCAGAAAAGAGACGCTGACTTTACTACTTTCAGAAAGCAACGAATCCAGAATATATTTTCATATTAGCCAGAATCCTCTTTCTCGCCACCGCTTCCAGATCGCCATATATTGTATCCCTCGTTGAAGAAAAGCACCATGGACGAACTATCATTGAAATTATCTCCAACAAACTCGACGTCACCATGGGCAGCTTATTGGCCGGACACAAGTCTGCCAAGGAAGCTATGACTGATTTGCTCAAATTCGCATTCAATATTTTGTTCTTTTACCCCAAGGTTCGTGGGCAGCTACTACCAACCACCACAGTTCGGCTAACCTTGACCATCTAGCTAACCAACGCCAACGGCGACTGGAGTCCTAGACTGGACGGCATTCTTCCGCCGCTCCTTCGTGTCTATTTTGCACTCCCCCCGACATTTCCTGTGCCGCTCATGGCCCCGCTTACGCACGTCATACACTCTCTTATCACTATCCCGATTAACCGACAGCTACGCCCCGTTTGGTTTGGTGTACCTTCATCGGGTAGAAGAATGTCATCAGGTCATCCTCCCCCGCCACGACCGTTCACTGCGCATGGAAGACTGTCGTCTCCTACGCCACCTACTTCGTTTCCAAACTCTCGGCATAGTTTCAGCATGTCTATAGACGCATCCACAAATGGCAAACAACGGACTATAGATAGAGCCTTATCCGTTCTGTCAGCAGGGAAACGGTCGTTATCTCGCTCGCCGTCTCCCATACCAAACCTGCGCCCGGACGTTGTTCAGAGAACACAGGATTTGCTCGAAATCTGTTTTGCGTATTACTTCCCTGATGGCAGTCTCGAGACTAAGACCAATAACGAGATTGAAGAGACGCTTTCGCCCCTTCTAACGCTTCTAACACGACTCTGCAGAGCCGATACTGTGACTCGACAGCGGATATCAGATTGGATAGTTCCGCCCAATCTGGATCGGCATCGACCGTTGGAAACGCGCCCAGATTTCTTGGGAAAGTGTTTACGGTTACTCCAAGGGCACGGGAGGTTGAAAGACAGCGTAGGGGAACTCTTGTATGCCATGTGTGGAGAGGATGCCTGGGTGTTGAGCACGAAAGTGGGATACGGTAACGTCGCGGGCTTCTTGTTCAGCAAAGGTGTTTTGACTGCACCACCTCCTCCTGAAGGCGAGGGAAGGATAAACCCCATGACTGGGACATATGCCCCCGCACAACAACCTCCAAATCCAGCAGACGAGATGACAGAAGAGGAGAAGGAACAAGAAATGGAGAAGCTGTTTGTGCTGTTTGACCGGTTAGAGAGGGCGGGTCCGGGTCCTAGGCCAAAAGTAAAGTGAAGGGAAAGGTTGATTGGACGTTTTTTATGCACGCAACTGTACGAACTGAGATGATTCGGTAATTTTCTTGTTTACTTTCCTTGCTGTATCAATTACCTTACTCGACGACCCACTAGCACAAGTAGTACTTAATGCATACCACGTACACGTATATATCCTTTTCGATTTCTTGACTAGCCATCTGTATATTGAATCTCACTGCAATCCACAAAAACGATTCAATGACAGGTTCATGCGCCGGGCCGGTGTCACCGCTGCCGGTCAAACCATAATTTATTGTGTGCCTCTTGACGGTCATTATAATGCTGCTCCTTCTTTCTAGTCAGACTCAACCCGCCATGGAATCGGTAACAAAAAATCCCCCGTGATCCAGAGCTCGAAATTTAACCTTCCTTCTCTCCTTCGTCAACCGACTTGCTTCACAAAACCATGCTCTGTTCGACGCAAAGCAATGCCCAAACACTCAAGGATATCGAGGAGCAGTTTGCACGGAATGGAAAGGCTGCTTACGAACAAGCTCGGCAGTCTTTTTCAGGCCTGTTGGACCAGGAAAGAACGCGAAGTTTGCATACTTTGGAGGAAGAGAGGAAACGTTTGGACGTCATAACCGCAGATCTCAAAAGGCAAATCGTAGAAGCTCAAAACCTTCATAGGGAAGAGAAAACTCGTCTCTTGGACGAGAAAAATCTGCTTGTGACCACTTTTGCTTTGGAAAAGGAGGCGAAGATAGACCAGCAGCACAAGCTCCTTCAGCCAGGATCGCCTGAGGACCTCCAGGCTGGTGGGCTTCTGTTGGGCCTAGAGTTTCGAGAGGTGCGA
This sequence comes from Paramarasmius palmivorus, assembly GCA_037176845.1. Classification (NCBI taxonomy): domain Eukaryota; kingdom Fungi; phylum Basidiomycota; class Agaricomycetes; order Agaricales; family Marasmiaceae; genus Paramarasmius; species Paramarasmius palmivorus. The sequence goes on along the minus strand of JAYKXP010000042.1, from coordinate 386,277 downwards.
AGGGCCATTCATCGCTTGATGGATGTGAGTTTTTTTTCGTTGTTTTGGTTCAATCGCTGATTCTCATGAATCTGTAGTGTCGTGCCAGTAGAAGTCATGCTGCTCACGAGTCCTGTCAAGATGTTGCGATGGGCGCAGATGTTCTAGATGTGTGTACTCAGCACATGTTTTTGCTAATATCACTAATGCACTACTCTACTCAGCTTCATGGGCCTGCTCGTCCCCATTTTTCGCGAATATTCGCCTTCCAGCTTTCGTACCAAACACGTTTCCTGGACGGGAGGGATAATCGTATCTCCCCAAACGAGTTCTCGCCTGCACAGTCTCGTGTTATGGCCTACCTAGGATCCATTCTTGGACAAGCAAAAATCGAGGCTCATCAATGGAAGTGGGACCTCGAGTATGAGGATTGGGTTCCTCTTGTCACTCTCAGAGGGTTTCCGCCTTCAAACCAAGCTTTTACCGTCCAAAACCATCCAAACCTCCCGTACCTGACGCCTCCTTCCGGACCATCTACCACTTTCGTCACCGAACCTTCCCTTGGTACACATCCATGTCTCGGTCTCTTATCACCTACCACGGGCATGCCGACTCGACAAGATATATGGATCGAGTATAGTCAGGGCTTTGAGAAGAGGATTCCCATTAGGGAGTTGGATAGGTTGTGGGGCATGCGATGGCTCCCTGTTAAAGGCGATGGGAGTGCTTCTGGCCATTGGCATGCCAAGTATGCCAGGGAGGTGCTCCTCCGTAGGAATATGGCACGCCTCGTCGAGGAACTTTGTGTCATGTCCGGCCCTGAACGGAATCTTGGGCCTTTAGACGTACTGAGGTTCTTCGACAAGGAGTTTGCTGTCTCTGGGACTATACAAGGTATCCCGGCTCCGACCGTGCATAAATTCTTGGAGTTGATTTTCAATGTCGATGGGCTCATGTCGGTGAAAAGAAAATGGGCGGCGTACATCTATGCGTGTTCTCAATCATAGAGCCAGCGACTACGTACCTGGCCGGTGATATAGATACATTTACTTAGTCAATGTCATTCGAGTGCATCATGTAAATTGTCACTCTTTGACTGCGTTTAGTCTTGTATCCTTGGACATTACCCGGGCCGGGCGCGCCGCCATGAGTCAAGGTGCAGTCATTCTTTCTCGTAGTATCCTGATACTCTCTCGGCTCCCTCACGCTCAGTTCACAAGAACTGTAGTGCAAAAATACTATGACGGCGGGTATCGAAATCCTCGTGATCTCAACTTCAACATCCAAATCCTTCCTCAGTCGTCTACCACTACTACTCTAAACGCTCCATGTCGGCCAGCACGTCTTCCACAATGCAAGACCAAACCGATTCAGCACCGAATGCGCAGATTCTGCAGAGTCTTGAAACAATACAAGATGGGTTTGAGAAACTCATCAAGCCAGCTTTCGATGAGATAGAAAAGCTGAAGCAGGAACGGGATGTCGCTTCGGCAATGAAGGAAGAACTCCAACAGAATAATGGTCGTCTGTTGCAGATGAGCCAACTTCTCCTTGACGAGAACAGGAGAGTCGTCGAGGAGAAGAGTCAAGAAACATGTCGTCTTTCTCAGGACAACGACAGGCTCTCGACAGAGAACCAGCAGTTACTCGAGGAAAAGACTCGTATCGAACAAGAGAAGAATCGTTTATTGCAGGAACATGCTCTTTTGCGCGAGAAGATAATCAGCCTCGACCAGGAGAGCAAGGGTCTACAAGAACGACACAAATTGGAACTAAACCAGTTCCGAGCAATGAGGAATGGCATACTTTCTCTGCTAGGTGCAGATAATACACAACAGGTCTGTGGCACTAATGGGGTGAGTTCTAAACCCTTGTCCTCCGTCCTCTTTCTCTTATTCATCTTAGTCCACGACCACGACCTCCATCAATAATATCGCAAGTTCCAGCCAGCAAGGCACACTTACTGCCAGGCAAGACATGACTAGTACGCAAGAACCGGGCTCGGGTGCCAGTGTGCGTGCACAATGTATGTCTACTTGTTGATGACTGCTCACATTTGCGTCTAACAGCCTACTCAATCTACTCGCCGTTACCGAGACACCCAACGCTTCGCATTACGATTTACGGCTCGACGGACTACCTTCAGAAATGCCAAGAATCGTATTTGCAAACCCAAAGAATTCACCTATATCCAATACCGTGCCATGGGGATACTTGAAGCCTGCCTCAATCGAGCCAAAATAGAGGCACACGATTGGAAATGGGACGAAACTGTGGAAGACTGGATCCCAGTCGTCATTCTCAGAGGGTACCCTGTTCCTCCAAAGTTCTTCATCCAAGCCGAGAACCGCTCGAGTGCCACTGTAGCCACTCGAGATGATGTATGGATCGAGTATGCTCACGGCTTTGACGGACGTATGTCCATCAAGGAACTTGATCAGTATTGGGGCCAGAGGTGGCACAAGTTCAGAGGCGCTGGGAAGACCTTTCAGGAGTGGTATGACCAGTACGAGCAGGAGGTCGTTCGCCGAAGGAGACTAGGGCGCTTTGTCGAAGAACTATGCTCACGGCCGCAGTCCGAATGGACACCTGCTCGAGTTTTAGGGTTCCTTGATAAGGAATATCCCATTCAGAGCATCGATGGCCCTCTCTCCCAGACTCAGAAATCTGCTCTACAGACCTTTCTCGACCTTCTATTGACCGAAGAGGGATATCTGCAGATAAAGGCTGCATCCGGACGGTATTTACAGTCTGCTACTTTATGATCGCATATTTCTATCAATCTCAAGTTATATGTATATTAACTGCGTCATATTTGTATACATTCCGAGCAAGTACTACATAGTCCATGTACAATACAAAATAAAACCCATTGCAAGGTTGAGATATAGTAAATCCGTAGAAAACCAGAGAAAAAGAGAAACAAAGAACACGAATATAATCTACACGCTCCTTCCTTTTGAATGAGTCTTCCACCCCAAACCATGCTTTAGCCTCGAAAGGAACGAATGTTTCTTCGACGCGCTCTCGCTGTTCTGAGATTCTGCGATGCTCTGATCCTCACCCCGTAAAAGCATGTTCAGGTTCATCATACTACCACCAAATCTCGGCTGATGTCCGTGTACCTGTACGCCGCTCTCATCCACGAGTACCGTCTTTTTGGGCCGACTCTTTAAGCTATTAAACCTCCTCAACGTAGACGTGGTGGAGTTTGCGCGATCTCGTTGGGTTATAGTCGGTGTTCGAGACGGAGCTGCTACTCGTGTAGAAGGCTTACGCGGTCCAAACACGAAGATTGCGCGCAAAGCAGAAACTTCAGGTGTCGAGTCGACAATAACGGGAGGCTTAGGTGCAGGTCGTGGATTTATGAATGCTGTGGGCGAGACGAAAGGTGTGATGAGTGTCGTTTTGCCATCTTCGAAGTGTAGGTTGGACAGAGAATCCAGACCACGGAATAGTGGAGGGAATTCGTCTCCGTAGGTGCGGATATGAGTTTGAAGATAAACAGGATCGATGGGAGAGGTAGGCGGGGATGTAGATGCAGCTGATGAACGTGAAGACCAGGTTGAACGGAATTGCGAGGAAGAGGGTGAAAATGGGCCGGAGGTGTCTGTTGTTGTCGTGTCGCCTTCGAGCTCGATGTAGGTTCCGTCGTCGTCATTGTCGTAGTTGTCGAGATCCCCGTTGAGGGAGACAACGTCAGCTAGAAAAGCTGACGATAGGTAAAGGCCGCTGCCTTCTTCAGTACCTGATATGTTCCTTCCGGCCACACTAATCTCAGACTCCTCTGTCTCAGACTCTGGCTGAAGCTCGACGGACATCCTCTTTAGTTCAGAACCAGTTCCACTGCTGAGTGCCAACACCTCTGGGTGGAAAGACATCGACGAGGTGCATCGTTTCTGATAATGATAGTTGCCCGGGCCTGGTGTAGCAGATCTGGAATAAGACTTCTTCAGGAATGCAGATGCAATCTCGTTTGAGGGCGCGTCTTGGAACTCTCCCCTCGACCAGCTCGCAACGAGGTCATCCGCTAGATCGTTATCTACGACGAATGATAGTGGTGCGCGATTGTCTGGCAGGGATAATGGGATGTTGCGTGCGGAAAGGTCTAATGAGATGCGAGGAGTACTTGACGAAGAAGTAGCTTCCTCTACCGCGCTCGACATATGCAGTTCGTCCAAGCTGGCATTACTACTGTCGTGGCTGTGCGAAATCATCGCTTGGCTGGCGCCCTCGGCAGGTTGAGAGGTGAAGGTGCCAGGAAGATGGAGTTTCTGGTCAAGAGCAGAAAACATCGAAAGAGGTCGAGGGCGGTCAGCTGCTTCTCCATCAGAGTCTAGCATCGATGGAACGTCCGATGAGACCCATGTGGGGGAACTGAAATAGGAGTAGTACGATGTGGGGCGTTCCTTTTTCGCATTCAGAGCTGGAGATGCATTTAGGAGGGAGTGGGGGCGCGGAGCAGAGGCGTGATTCGGAGTTGGAGTCTTTTTGTGGGAATGTAGTGACGATGATGATGCAGGCGTCGATCCTGAGGCAGAAAGACGTTGAGTTGGAATAGTAGATATTGGGCTCAAAACAGAAACGGTCTGCGTTCGCGGTGTGATTGCGGCTTCCTGCAACTGATGTGACTGACTAACTTTGCGTGGGCCATTTCCGCGGTCCATTGAGACACTGACTCGACGGATCCAGGGTGTTGACCGTGTGGTTGCGACTGAAGGAGTCGGTGAATGGGGCATAATAGGGTGCATGATTAGCTGACATCTGCGTCTCCGAGGTCCATTAGTTTATAAGCCACCGAGGTTACAGACAAAAACCCGGAAGCTATGCTAAGACTTGTACTAAGACAGTCTTCGTTATACACGGGAAAAACAGGAGCGGTTTCTCCTTCTGCATCAGAGATCGTCGGCCGAACGTTCCGTGTCTAGAGGATGGATCGCCCAAGTTCCTGGCTAGTATCGATAGAACTGAGAGAATGGCACGCATAATGAATAACCGATCTCTCCGCTCAATGTGCCTCGATTCCCGCAGTCATTCGCAGTTCATGAAAGCAGTGTAGACATGATCCGCTGCAAAGTTGGTCAGCTTCAGTAGGAAGACGTGTTAAAGATAATCATCGTCAATACTTACCAGCAAGAACCTCTTTCTGTGAAATTGAGCCTGCATTTTGGGACGCTCGTTATGGAAGGTCATGGAAACAAAAAGAGCGACAAGCGCTTACATACTTGCCTCTACTCGACCACCACTTGGCACTAACTCCAGATTTTCTTCGACTTGCAAATCGACCAGACGTCAGGAAGAATGACAGAACAAGGACAAGGAATGGGTGGATAGGCCGCTGTGTATTATCCCGCCGCGAGGTCGGAAGTTTGCACCTAGATACCACAGTGCGTCTACTATCTTCTAATTGTCATGACCGATTTCTTAGCCTTAATCTCCAGGTGACACCGAGCTATTGGGATCTTGGATGTTTCCGATACGTGGTGAAGCTACGAAGTCATTAGAACCGGCCAACGCATAGTCTCCCCTCCTCTTCAATGACAGCTACTTTGTCGTATGGCGCTTCCGGGCGATAAAATTGAGATAATCCGTCCTAAACCACAGAATACAAGTCTACGATCTCACCAAGTCATCCAGTGGCCCCATTCAACGGTTCCTCTCGGTGCGTGGCATCGAGTTCCTGGCCTCAGGCTTCGGTGAAATGACCTTGGTTTCTTGTAAGTGCTAGTCTTCCGCAACGAGAAGCTTCCATCAACGTCATTGTTACAGTCAAAATAAATCACACACACTGCCCACAAGTATATCATCAATGTCAACCTCGGGCCTAATATCACAAGAGGTTAGGAATAGAACAAAGCACCAATGTAAAACAGGACGCTGATCATGACACTTCCACAATTGTGATTTGGCATACTCGGTCCATGGCAATCTATGGCCAATACATACTGCAGAAAAATCCCTGATTTGTGGTATAAGCAAATTCGTTCTTGGTCGTCCTCACTACTTGGCACATCGCTTAGGCCACGGGCGCGATACTCGTCTAGACTCTGGGAACGGGAAATGATGAGACGGCGTGTTTCAACCACGATTGATCGTATCTGCAGGGTCGTGATGAAAACCTCTCTTATCGTAATCGTCGCACATTGCTCCCGTTATTTTCACAGCTCCTCGCATACGGTCCTGCTTCTGTCCACCACCATCCTGAGGTCGCTATGGCCGACTCCTACAATTTGACGGTCTCTGACGCGTCACCCTTATTCGTCTATCTACCACACCGTGAAGGCGAAGACCTCAATACATCGTGGAAGTCATTTTTTGCGGATAGTCCAGACAGCTCGTACGATACTTCGCACCAAAAGGACAATGTCGGCGCGGGCCAATCACTTCATAGTACGATGATGCAGGGAGCCGGTTTTGACATTAGCTTCACGGGAACGGCCATTGATATCTTTGGCTCTGGAACTGCAGGTGCCTATACGACCTCTTTGGACGGAGGAGATGCAGCTGCGGGGGACCCTAGTGATGGGAAGTTGGCGAGTTATGCTGGGCTGGAGTATAAAGGGCATACGCTGTCGCTGAAGTTGACACAGGCTCAGCAGCTCAATGTGAGCTCTGCGACAATAACAGAGGCCGTCAAAGGGTGCGTGATCTGATTTATCTCAACGCCAGAAGTAGTGGCTCATCCGGTCAATTTAGTACCTCGATCAAGGAGTTCGATATTGCGGCTGTTGGTCCTGGAATGAACAGCGATGGCACACCAGCTTTGAATAGTACTTATTTCTCAATGAACAATCCCGGTACCTTCAGCACTATCCACGATCGTGAAACACACCCGCGGGTTGACACTACCGCTGCGGGATCAATACTTTATTTTCACACTACAAACGCGTACGTCCTTCCCACCTTTCTTAGTATCAATCATTCCAGTGGCACAGGACTGATATTTGGCACAGCGTGGCTATATTCGTATTCGGTTCCGTGAATTATGATCATGGTACCTATTTCGTGTCGATGACCGGGTCTGGAGGTGATTCATCTGGTACCCTTACCTTCAACGGAACATCAAAGTGGCTGTCGTACGACAATCTCATCTATTGGGCATCTGGTCTTGATCGTACACAGACGTATCAGATAGCTCTTCAGAATCTGGAGCAGGGGAAATATTTCGATGTTGCAAAGGTATGCTTTGATATGACTTCATACCATCACCGGAATAACAAACCCGTACCAGGTCCGGATTGTTGATGCAGAAGGCGCAAGGTGGGCCTCAAGACAGAGCAGTATCAGCGGAATAACTAAATCCCAGTAGTAAAGCTCCAGCTAATAACACCGGCTCAGCGGATGGAAATGGGTCGGGAAGCAATAGTACCACCGGCAACGGTGGCAGCGGGACCGGAAATAACGGTTCTTCGAGTTCTGGTGGTGGAAATCGGGGCTTGAGTACAGGTGCTCTTGCTGGCATTGCTGTAAGTCGGCTTTCAAAATGACCGTGATAATGTTTGACACTTTATGCCATCAGGCTGGTGGTGGAGTGTTTGCCATCCTTATACTGGCGTTGCTTTTCTTCTGCTGCAGACGAAGGTATGGTATTGCTCTGTGTAAGCAGTTCTTTATGCTCAACCTGAATCAACAGGGGAAAAGGCTCTCAGTCACCACTCGCTTCGAGAGATGCGAAATATTCGCCTGTTTCCAGTAAGCGTGGTCTTCATGATCTAGGCGTAACTCATCAATTATTATAATAGCGGGCCACATCGTACCTTTTATGTTAAATTCAGATCGTGATTCTGATATTTCCCCTTCCCGCTCTCGCTTTGATTCCTTTTCAAGTTCGAGCCACATACGCAGCTTCACGAATGACGCCGGTACATCCCAGTCTTATGGATATAAGGGCCGAGCACAGCCTTTTGAAGCAGGAACCTTTACCTCTTCACAGATATTACCATCTGGAATGGATAGCCGGTCACATATTCCGTCACCATTGGGAAAGGCTGCACAAAGAGCGTCTCCTTCATCTCTGTCATCCCCTCTGCCATCGCCGCCACCTATAGCGGCTACTAGTAGTAGCACCCGCACTCCAACGATTCGACACGAAACCGACGCAGGCCCCCTGCCTGTTGAAGATGAGGTAGTGTTGCCCCCAAATTACAATCCTGCTTGGAGCCATGGACAGTCATGATCACCCCCTCTAGTTCCTTTGCCGTTCTTTATATATTTATTGGGCTTCAAATGGATAATGGGACTTGTTGTAGACATTCGTTCATTGATACCTGGACCAGTACACTTATTATAGGATCGTTTATTTTATATAGTAGCGCACTCGTAAGCAATTACAGAAACTTGTATAGTAGTGTTTGCAATGGAAGAGAGGCATGTCCAAGTTCGAACGGGAAACAAGAAAGCCGGGCGCTTAGTAGATATCCTCTTTATCTCCATCAGCCATCTTCATACACTCTACCATTCGTCTCCAGAGGCCTGGGTGGTCAAATAGTATGGAAGGAGGTGTTTGTCAGTTGCCCCTGGAATTGTTGGAGGAGATAATTGGCCATATAGAGTCGAAAGCAGATTTACTTTCGTGTTCATTGGCCGGTCGAGCCTGTCTCTCTAAGTGCCAGGAAAAACTCTTCCATAGTGAGTGACAATTCAGACGCACGTTTCTTAGCTCTCAAGAGGTAGATCATGTTGTATAGATCTACACATATCCAAAGACACACCAGATCTTGAAACCTTCCCAACGAAATTCCTTCCCCTCGTACGGTACCTCACACTCAGCTTCTACTCCCAAGAATGGTCCTCATATACCAAGCTTCTCATCTCCTTATCAAGAATTATACCTCGGTTCAGACGCCTCACTGGAATATCACTGAAACGGTTCCAGCACATCTTCATCTATCACCGAAGTATACGCGTATTGTCGGACATCATGCAGGCCTTGGAGTTCTTCCTCCGGGCTTTTGATATTCCTTGTGAAGACACCGGAAATGATGCACAACCACCTTCCATCATAGAGCGCATCGCTCTAGAGTGCGCTGGCTTCCAACATATTCGTTACTTCCATGAGTTCATCGGCAGACGGCGTTTCCGTAACGTCAAGGAACTCGTACTCATAGAGTGCATTATACTTGAGGAACGAACCTGGCTCGCAGCGTCGGAGGCTGTTCAGGAGGAGAATTTTCCTCGTACAGGGTATGAAAGGTTGGATGAAGATGGCGTCAGTGTTCCGGATCCTATGTCATCAACGTTGGAGATGCTTACGGTTCGCGATTCTGATGAATACCTTGATGCGTTATATCATGAGCGATGCCCTATGGATATGGGGAACCTGAAGAGGCTGCAGCTACTGGAGTCTCAGCTGGAGACGGTTGACAGGAAAATAGGGAAATCGTTGACACATCTACGGATTGGAATGACTCGTGAGTCGGTATACTTGTCTTCGCTTTGGCAGTAGTCTTGACGATTTGAGCCTGATAGAATTTGATCGGCTAGAACCCAATTGCTTGCCCAATGTCACGCATTATTGCCTTACACTGAGCAGTACATTGTCAGCAGTGGGGATTAACTCACCCGCAGATATACTCGCGATCTCATTATATCAGCTGAATATGGCGGCTCCGAACTTGAAATACCTCATCATGGAGATCGAAAGTGGGTTTAATGACATGTTCCTTCGGACCATGGATCCAATTCTAGCAAATGTGCCATTACCGGGCGATGCGCAGATTATCGTACGTTTACCAGAAATTATAGGGCCGGAGAGATTGGCTGTGACGAGGAATAGGTTTTGGAGCTTGCTGCCGATAACGAGCCAGCGCAGGATGCTAGAAGTTCATGGGTATAGTGAATATGTAGTACCTGTTCACTTTACACTTGATCTAGATCTGTACATTAGCGATGCCGAACATTGAATGATTCTGTGACTACAACAGCAAAGTATTGAACGATGAGATACCTTCGAAGCCAAGTTGCTTCTAAGTGGCGAGGCATCGAACAGATGAGCTGTCAGCAAAATGATGCCCAAGGCATCATTGGAGAGCGGGAAACGGGAAGGTGTAGAATTGCGAAACCAAAAAACATCGGCGTGACGGCTCGGCCATGTATAGCATCAAGATGCGGAGTAGAGATACATACAGCAATACAACTATTCGGGATGAACGGCGACAATTGGCTGTCGCAGGAGAGGGGGATCTTTCTCATCATTGATGTCCAGTACCAAATGTTCCCAGCGGAGTCCTGGATATATCAGCAGGTTGATGGCTACAAACAGGTCCTCCGTTACTCGAGGCAGGTATCAGATACAGTCGGAGTAGAGGCATCGATTGAAGGTAAACAGGTGCTATGCGCGAGATGGTTCTCCTCGTGTATAAGCAACGAGGCTGGTAGCAAGGCATCAGATATAGTCAGGAGGCGTGGCGTGAAGCAGATTACTGGAAGATAAATGTGAATGTAGTGAATAGACTTTCAGTTCTATACATCGATGTAGGGGATCGAGGTTGAATGGCTCGTCAAGAACTCGAAGACCAGGTTAAGGAGTTATATCACACCGCAGGTAGGGTAGCGCCCTTAGATTCAGGGCCAGTACCGGGACTATTCCATCAACCGTTTTGGGTTCAAGAAGGTCCAAAATCTTGCTTCAAGAGTCCTTTGGAACATTCTTTTCGACACGAAGACCTATCCAGACGTAAAGAAATTGGCGGTAGTGGTTAGACGGACGGCTGTACTGAGACCACATGGTTCTAAGAGATACATTCGAGAACGAGAAAGCACAAAGGAAACTGCTAGAACCAGGACGAGCTGAGCATGATTTGGACGATAATTTTGCCGTTGAGGTCGGAAACAAGCCACGAGCGCATCACGAATCGAAACTGGAAGAATAAAAAATGAGTCAGCAACAACACGCAAGCCGAGAGCCGCGTCAGTTCCTCGGTGTGGTACCGTGAGAATGTTTAGGAGCGCAGTGGGGGCGGAGTGACTTTGCGGCCTCATTCTTTTTCACATTTCTTTTTCTTTCACCATCACCATGCTCGTCGACAATCCAGTATCCTTTCTCTCTCCCCCGTCATCAATGACAAACAACTCAGATAACGACTTTTCAGAGTTCCTCAACACGGAACTCTTTGCTTCATCCTCGACATTACCTCCAGCTGCAGTATCGAATGCCAGCAGCACAAGTCCTGGTTCGCCAGGTCGTTCCAGCTCATCAAGAGCATCATCACCCTCATCCTTGTTAACTACACCGCCTCAACAACCTCTTCTAAATACATTCCCCGAAATCCAGGATGATCCATACGGATTTGGGTCGTTTGGGTCGTCTGCTTCATCATCTCTTTTCAACTTTTTGGGGGATGAATGGAAGATTGATCCAGGCATGGGTCTAGATGTTCTAGGAGGGGGGTTAGGCATGGGGCTTGGTGGTGGTGGGAGTGGCTCAGGCAGCGGAAGTGGGATGGGGCTGTCTTTCGGTTCAGGTGCCTACAGCGCGACCGCGTTCGCACCAATGTCGTCTGGAGAATCCGACTTCCTTCGGGCAGTAGCCGGTGCACCAAATCCTTCAACAGTCTTGTCGTCAACGCCCGCCACATTCAACCCTGAACAGATGGCTATAGACCCTCAGTTGGTCGGCACGCCTTCTGATTCCACTCTTCAGGATGAGCAAAGCATACCCCAGCGGTCTGTTGCTCCCGAATCTACCGAATCTGTCGAGACGGATACGGAAGGTGCAACAAAGAAACGCGCAACCAAGAAAGGTTTTACTACTTCACAAGACTCGTCAACAACTCTGACGATCACACCTGTCAAGGTCGGTGGTCACGGTAAATCTCGGAAGGGAACCGTACAGAGTGGTGGTGTGACCAAGAAACAAGCTTCACCCGCTTCCGCCACATTATCTGCCTCCGTTCCAATCACATCCACTTCTTCCTTACTCACGGCACCTGCGGGGGCTGCTGTTACTACTTCCACGACGAAGAACAAAGAGAACGTTTCATCTAGCAAGAAAGCTGCTAGCAAGACGGAATCCATCGCGGACGATGATGACAAAGACGACGATGACGATTTACCCGCGGACTGGCGGCCTCCGCCAGAAGTGTTCCAGAAGATGACGAGCAAGGAGAAGAGACAGCTCAGGAACAAGATTAGCGCCAGAAACTTCAGAGTCAGACGAAAAGGTATCACTATTTTTACCAAGTTTGTTTCTAGGATGTTGCTCATGGCCTACATTTTTAGAATACATCAACACTCTAGAGCTAGACATCGCAGAACGCGACCGCCTACTTCAGGCAATCCGTTCCGAATTGGGGTCAACACAGTCCGAGAATCTTGCCCTTCGTCAAGAAATCGCTACTCTCAAGAAAGCCCTTTTAGAAGGTCGCCAACCCGCAATTCCTTCCCATTCCCCGACTTCCACCTCCTCTTTACTGTCGCCAACGTCTATGGTAAAGGGTGCCGGTGAAGGCATGAACGTCAACCTCAACACTGTCAATGCCCAGGCTTTGAGCATCGAGGATGTGCCGATTTTAAATCTGCCTCCTCCTGCTCCCTTACCCGAAAGAAGTGCTGCGGAAGAGTTGGCTGCCAGGGCAGCTGCCAAAGACACAGCCTCAGCCGCGTCAGTGGCTTCCTCTTCCCTTGTTACGCCGAATACCCATAAGGATGTGTCCACTGCAGGACAGGCGGCCTTCTGGGGTGGCATGTCACCGGTTATGGGTGGCGTTGGATTCAGTGGATTCGGGTTCGGTGGGGGTATCACTCCTGTCCATACGGTGCTGATGCCTGAGTTGTCCTCAATCGGAAACATGATCGGTTCTGGCAGAAGGACCGAAGAAGAGTTGAGTGTGAGCAAGTGGGTTAGGGATGTCGTCGCTGCCAACGAGGCTGCTCTTGCCGAGCGTCAAGCAGCAGAGGCTACCTCTGATGTACGCAAGAGAAGGTTACAGGAGAATATGAACCCGACATTGAATTCGGACGAGGATGTTGAGATGGAGCGGTCGAACGCAGCGGTCGGCGAGTTTGACAACTTTGTTGAAGGTAACGCTTTCACTATGAAGAGCATGGATGCGTAAGTATCATCGATAATACTCGCTACTTCTGGTTGGTTGACGGCATGCTTACAGATATCGTATGCAACTCTGGACCAGGATGGCTGCTCAACAGAACAGCAATCGCCACCATCATCACGAGGTGGTTGCACCGAAACCGACTTCACCAGCGTCATCGGTTTCCTCTATTCCTTCACCGACGTCGACAAATCCCAAGGACAAGTACCATCCCGACAGGATCTCCTCACCCTCACCATTCGTCACCAGCACGCCTCCCCAATATCCTTCTCCCTATCTCACGTCTCCCCATCTGCCTTATGCAAACCTGGGACCCAAGGGCAATGTACTGCCCAGTCCTACTTTCAACAGCAATCTTCGGATGGGCGGTATGGCTGGTGGTCTTGCGAGCCAGCTCAAACCACACTACTTTGTCAGCAGCAACAAGCCCAATCTCCCTTCTGCTCCTTCATCACCTCGTGCTCTCAGTACTCTATTGGCAGGCAAACACACCTTCTCTACGACGTCTGGCTCTGGCACTGGTGCCAGCAAGAAACAGACTCCGGAGCAGGTCCGTGCCCAACAGCAGCAGATGATGTATGCTGCTGCGTTGGCGACTACAGCAAGCCAAACGTTATTGGGCAAGTTGGGAAGTGCATTCTGGGATGCGTTCTCCGGTGGATCATCGACTTCGCCTACCTCTGCTGGTGCTGGCAAGACACATGCTTTCACTGGTGGAGCCGGCAGTGGTAGAACCTGGGATGCTGATAAGGTGCGCAAGGTGCTCGAAGGCAAGGCAGTCGTTCGGGTCGTTGACCTGGATGATATACCTACCCCGGTGAAGAAGGAGCAGTCATCACCTGTTTTGGCGCCATCGATAGCGAGGAAGGCTCAGGAAGACGCCAAGAAGGAGGACACGTGTTTGACGTCAATGTTAGAGGAGAAGATGAAGACTTTGAGTCTGGGGAAGAAGCATTAGAACGGCACTATTCATTCCTTTATCTTTCTTTCGGCCATGGACCACCGTCTTTCTTTGGTTGGGTTTCGTGTTGATGGGGTAGCATTTGCTTTAACCCGTATCACCTTCCTTATTTTCTGTGATGTTTTTCTGATCAGTGATATCGTTGCCGCCGTTCTATCTTCCCCATTCATGCTTCTGCTCCTCACGCGCTATAGTCATTCTCTTTTACTCCCCGCGTCTTGCATTTAGCCATCCCAGTCGTCCACCTGCATATCGGATAGAAGAAAACCAAACCACGTTACCTTAAACCTCTCCCCATTTAAAATAAGTACCTATCTCTCTTTTTAACTCGTGTCGTAATAGCTAGCTTCATCTCTTTACCTCTCAGGCTCTGACCTGTGTACATATTTAACCCCCCTCCGTTCAGTCAGCATCTCCAAAGTCCGTCGGATTGTATATAGTAATGGAAGAAGTGTAGTAGTTTACAAGAATTAAAAGATGTTCTTTACCCAAGAGTTTTCGAGGCTGTATGCTGCTGATGTAGTCACTCACAACGACGCTCTCATTCACCCATTGTGAATGCGTTTGACTGGAGTGTCGACCATTAGCCTGCATTAGGTATAGTTCAGGTTCGCATTCGCTGTGTACCGCACTCGTCGTCAACGCGTCATTTAAAACCCTAACCATTTTTCATAATCTTGCCTATTCCCTCGTCCGTTGTAACCCCTTGCATCGGTCTTCAAATACCCTAGGCTTTCCTATGACGACGCTCTTGCAAGATTCTGAACAGAAGCCACGAAGAAGTAGCGAACCCCAAAGGCAAAACGACCGGTTCTGGGAGGTCTGCTGAAAATGGGTGTTTTGCCGATACGACATTTCCTCACGAAGAGGGAGGTTGCAGACTGTGAACAGACAGGGTAGAGGCGAAAAAGAGGATGGTTTACGGGTAGTGGAGATGTTGAGGTTACATAGACATTTACACACGACTCGAGGTCCCCCAATCAGTATTGCTCGGTCAGTTCATCCATTTCCCCCGTCACGATGTCGCTGATAAGATGCCTTCTAGTGGATCATACGACGCGAACTCGATGCTCAGGCACCCAGTTATCGGCGATTTCCAGCACAGGACAATGTTATCTCAATCGTAACACACAAAAGGTCCGAGTGGTCAAGGTACATTCGCGTTGGCGCATTCCGGTCTATGATATTGCTGACTAGAGAGTACAGGTGGAACCCAGATCAGGTGCTGCAATGGTAGCGCCTGCGCAGCGCCGGCATGCCCGCACAAATATTAGGTTCTGATTGACCTCAGCTTGCATTATCGGTTAGAGCCACGATGCAATATATCGTATTTTCCGGCACTCTCTGTAGAATCCGTCCACATGACGCTCCGGCAACGCCGCCATCGCCCTAGTTGACGAATTCAACAATGAGCACGCGACTATGTAAGTCGACCACACGGTTTTATGCCCCTTAGCTGACCGAAATTGATATGGAAATGATACTAGTTCGCGTCATACTTGCCGTTCATGCTTCGGTTGATTGGCCCGTGTAACTTTACATGCGCTTGCAACCCGCCTTATCGCACAGATACCACTATTCAACGCTCCTCAAATAATCAATCTACGACTTGATCTTCGGATACGAAAAGCCAAGGTCTTTACCCAAGACTATGTCCCCATACTCTAGCCCACTTCGGGCATAGCCTTACCTCCGTACTTTGTGTTTTCAACATGTTCCTCCATCTTCCAAGACTTTGGAATGTGCTTCTAGGTGCCTCGAAATCAATGGCTACGGTGTTATTGAGATTAACGACGTTCCGAATGATACATTCAGCGATAGTTTGCAGCCTTCCGACTTTCACATCCTTGGTTGCATTCATACCATCTTGCTCGCTACAACAAGCACCTCCCTTCCACCGATTTCGAACGGAGCTAACGCCGCCACCGCGATACAATCGTCCGGTGATCATTACGACGAAGGGATCACTTACACGACCTCGACCGCTTTATCTGGAAGTCCGTGTGCCATCTGTGAGGTGAGTTCGCCAAGACCTGTTCGCGCGCGGATGAATAACGCCTTTCTATAGGAATCATGCCTAGCCGAGAGAAACCTTACAAAATACAGCACCGTTGGATGAAATAAAAGGCAGAGAGGAAGTCGTCCTTTCTTCAGGATCTCCGAGTCCAAGTGCCAGCGCCAGCGTAGAACTCTCAGAGTACCAACAGGTCGCATTTGACAACATGGTCGCCTTCAACAAATTCTTCTCCTCTGTGCTTCTGGCCGTCTTATACGCGTCTTTCGGAAACGCTACTCCCTATCCTGTCTCAACCAAGCACAGTACACACCACACCGTGCAGATTGGACGTCGTGGTTTGGCGGTCGAGGCATTCCACCCACAAACCGACTATAAGGTGATTATTCAAATAACGTTTCCATGGCGTTGCGCTGATTACGGTTGCCCTTAGACTTTTGGTACCGGAGTCGAGCTTCCTCTCTCGCTCGTCAAACCCAGCCTCGAGGAACAGACCGTTTCCTTCGTTTCCTCTCAGTTGAACATTGACGAAGCTGCTTTGGGATTCAAATCTGGCTATGCCACCGAAGAAGGCGAATTCGGATATGTCAAGCAGTTCCATGTGAGTTTCTGATCTTACCATTTTGAGAATGTATCGCTTACGGACTTACCATGAACAGAACGGTATTCCTTTCGCAAACGCGGTTGCCAACGTTGCATTCAAGGACAGCAAGGTCGTTGCTTTCGGACAGTCATTCGTTGACACCGGTATGTACTGCGATTAGTGGCATTTGTGCTTAATACTAATTTGGTGTATACAGCTAATGCTGCTGACTCTACTCCGACGGTCGATGTCAACACAGTCATTGCCAAGGTTGAGGAGGCCCTTGAAGGCAAGAAGAACGAGATTGAGCCTACTCTCGAGTACCTTGCTCTTTCCGATGGCAGCTCTGCCCTTGTACACGTTTTCCAGGTGCAGAACATCGAAGAGAACACTTGGTATGAAGCTTACGTCGATGCTCACTCTGGTGAGC
Source organism: Paramarasmius palmivorus (assembly GCA_037176845.1). NCBI lineage: Eukaryota > Fungi > Basidiomycota > Agaricomycetes > Agaricales > Marasmiaceae > Paramarasmius > Paramarasmius palmivorus. The sequence continues at coordinate 369,261 of JAYKXP010000042.1, read as the reverse complement.
TGATCTCGGTCACCGACTTCGTGGCCGACGCATCGGTGAGCCTACACGTCTTCGCTTTGGCGAGGTTGGGATCTGAATCCGCATGACTTTCTAGTACAAAGTTCTTCCTATCCAGAAAGTCGATGTTACCGAGGGTCTAGAGACACTCACCAACCCCCAGATCACATCCGCTTCTCCCCAGGGATGGCACAGTGATGGCACCACCAGCACTACTGTTACTGCGTCCGTCATCTGATCTTGAGTCTCGTATTCTATCTGATCTGTCTAAACAGCGGAAACAACGTCATTGCCTACAAGGGCTCCCAATCAGCAACTACATCTCAATCCAGCAGCGGCCTAAACTTCGTTTACACCTACGACCCTACAGTTGCCCCAACCTCAGGCCAGAATGTTGACGCAGCACGTACCAACGCCTTCTACATCATCAACGCTTACCACGACACCCTTTACCTGTACGGTTGGACCGAATCCGCGTACAACTTCCAGAACAACAACTTCGGCAATGGTGGCTCGGGCAATGACCGAGTGCTCATGAGCGTTCAAGACTCCTCTGGCACCAACAACGCCAACTTTGCCACTCCACCCGAGTAAGTAGATGAACATTCACCTTTCATCCTCAAGGTTCTAATCATTTTTCGGCAGTGGCCAATCGGGAACTTGCCGCATGTACGTCTGGACTCTTACTAGCGTGAGCTCATTCACTCCCATAAGTCCGTTAGATTGATACTGACTAAAGTTTGATTAGGTGAGACGTGACGGATCTTTGGAGAACGACATCCCCATCCATGAAGTTACACACGGTCTTACGAACCGTATGACCGGTGGTGGCACTGGTCGTTGCTTGCAGACTACTGAATCCCGTGGCTTGGGTGAGGGTTGGTCTGACACTGTTGCCAAGTAAGTCCCACACTCCCGAGGAAAGCGTACCTGACTGTTTGTTCGTCTAAAGCTGGTTCTCGCACACTTCCTCTGCCACTGTTCACGACTTTGCCTTGGGCGCATGGGTCACCAACGATGCTGGTGGTATCCGCTCCAGGCCATACTCGACTTCAACCTCTGTCAACAACCTCAGGTACTCAAACGTCCGTGGCTTGACCAGTGTACACTGTGCGTACCTTCCAAGAATCGAGTTGATATCTCTTGCTGATTTCATCATCTAATCACTTTAGCCATCGGAGAGATCTGGTAAGTACTTAATTTTGTTGAGCCCTTGCAGCTACTAATTTGACTGCTGATAGGGCCAACACACTCCACAACGTCTACGCAGCCCTCGTCGCTGAGCACGGCTGGTCATCGACTGCTCGTACTAGCGCCTCCGGCTCGCAAGGAAATGTCGTCTTCCTACACTTGCTCGTCGATGCATTGGCTCTTCAGCCTTGCAACCCCACATTTGTCACTGCCCGTGATGCATGGATCCAGGCCGACCAGAACAGATACGGTGGTGCCAACCGCTGCCTGCTCTGGAGAGCATTTGCCAGCAAGGGTCTCGGTACCAGTGCTGCCAGCTATGTCGACTCTTCGTCGGTTCCTTCTGGTTGCTAAAGGGCGAATGTGGAAGGTATAAATTGAAAAAGAGGAATAGTTAATGATTCTAATGTATTAACGATTCAAACATGTGTACACTCTCTTTGGGTTTATAGCAGCCACCTCGAATAACGAAGTAGGAACCACCACCACCGGCACCAGCGAAGGAACCTATTTCCATGTGAGTTTACATACCTCCTGAGGACGATAATGTCAGAGTCGAAACGTTGGTGCCCTGACGCTTGTCAAGATTGTCGCTGCAGAATCCGACAAGCCTTAGACCTGTCACAACTCCCAGTGCCAACCTAGTATTGCAGCTTTATCAGTCCCTAGTAAAGTCGTCTATATACGGCTTCTTTGCTATCTCATGACTGAGGACGCGTCACGCATCTCACGTTGTGTCAGCTCGTTATCAAATCGCATAGTCCTGGCGTCACTACCTCGAGTCTTCCCTCCCGAAAATCTTGAAGTCATTCTAAAGCTAGTGGTCTTGAAGGTCAGATCAAGTTTCTGAGTTAATCAATCAATGCTCTGCTCATACTGTCACCTCAGGTTCGCTTATAAAACCTATAAAAATTAATTACGGGCACATGCTGCTGTGCCGGTACTTCAAAAGAGATTGATTATAAGCTGCCCGTATTAGAATTCAAGTGTCCGCGTTATACCACATAATAAATCTACAAAATAAACTGGAGAAGTGCTCCCAAGAAACATCTAGATCAGGGATCGATCAGTACAGGTAGTCAGACTATTGAGTCATCAGTAATTCTGCGCGTCTCGAAGCAAGACAAACACCTACAATTCCCGGATTCCGATCGCAAATTCAATACAGAATACCTGGATCTGCATACGACATCTTGAAATCTGTCGATACTCCTGCACACATCACCTCCAAAGGGCGACTCTGGGCCGCCATCGGGAGAGCCTCACGGGCTTCATCAACTGTCCCATGTGGCGCTAATACCACAAACTTGATACTAGCTGGGAGCGGAGCATTGACAATGATGCTGTCCACGCCATCAGGAAAAGCATCGAATCCATGCCGGGCGACGTCTCGTACATCCAAGACTACGTATTGTAGATTGGGTGCAGCATCGCTGATATCCAGGAATGGCGGTATGATGAAGAAGGTTCTTTGCCCCGTCCCAAGATTAAGGCGCCTTACAATCGCTAGCCTAATGTGATAGTGAGTCAGAAGAGGTAACGCAGGCTCCGGAGACGGTTTTAGTTTTATCTCTGAAGAATCAGTGTTAGCAATGATCGACAATCACTGAAGAAGAATGATCTTACCGTTTCCTAATGTTTTCAAGTGAGTCAACGATCTGAATACGCCATCAGTCTCCGGAAGATCAAGGGCGTGGTACGCTTCCTCGATGGTCTGTGGAATCACTTGCAACCTGCATACTCTGGCGATGTCGCATGGGGATCGGTGATCACAAAGATCAGAATACAGTGATTCCGAAAGACTTGCGGAGTGCACAATAGTTAGAAGGCGCAGCGAAGAGGAACGGGAGTGCCATGGGTACCGATTTTCTCCTCTATATCCATCGCCTACAGGAAAGTGGCGGGCAGACGTCGAGTTCAGGGTGACCAGCTCGCAGAGGTTTCGGAAAAGGGGTTTCGAAAGAAGCTGATGAAAGGAATATCTGTCTCTGAAGGCTATTTCATCCAAAATGAGGCATTGTATGGAAACCGCACTGGCGACATCCAGACAGGGTAGGAGTGCATCCCACCTTCCTTGAAAATCGCGCTGTTTCGACCTTGAAAGAGGAAATTGTAAACCTCGTATGGTAAGGCTAGTGAGGTGTTGCAGCCGAGGTAAGATAATCGCGGCTGTATCAAAAAGCAAGGTGTCGCTGCGGAAATCGAAGGAAACATGGCGAACATATTGGCAAAGGTAGTCGGGCAAAGCTTCTGAATTACTTGGGGTTGAAATGCGGAGACCTGAAAGTCGATTGCCTTTAACATCCGGTACTTATTCGGTACGCTGCACGCACTATGAAAAAGGGCGCTTTGGCCCGCCTGCTGCCATGCCTTGGCGACCAAGGAGCAGGATTTCAGATCTTTGTTATTCAATTTTGAATCCTTCACTATCTTGTCGATTAGTTCCCATGGAAGATAAAATTCCTGTGCTACGGAAGTGTTGGACATGGTGGTTCAAGAAAGAGCTGGACGATCCACGTGTTAACACTTCAAAACGTGACATCATTTCAGAAGAGCAAGTACGAAAAGCATCGTTATCTCTGAAGCTCAACTCTCTGAAGTTCAACTCGCTTCGCTCGAGTTGGATGATGGATCGAGAACCTCTTAATTCTAGCACGTAAATTCAAAAACGACTCCGTATCAAGAAGGCAACAATGGAACGAATTAAGTGTGCTACACCAACGTGGCCAGTGGTGCAAGTATTCAAGCTGTAAGTCCGTGAGCATCGTCGCATGGGCCTTAAGACAAGATAAAGACTTACATCATCTAGAGACTCCTCGTGAATAAATCACGAAACCTCAACCAAAGTCGCATCATAGTCTACGTGCGACATGGTGGGATCTCTGAGTGTGCAGGGGGCATAGATTTCGAGAGGACGATTCTGGTTTACCAGATTCAGGCCTTCACGGGCTTGATACAAGGCCCAGCGTGGTACTACTACCACAAATCTGACGCGATTAGGGAGCGGCGCATCGATGATGATCTTGAGTAATTCATCTCGAAAGGCCTGGAAGTTGTTCGGACGTGGATAGATATCTTGCGTGTCCAGAATAACGTATCGGAGATTAGGTGCAGCGTGATGAATATCCAAGCACGGAAATCTAATGGATAGTTCAATGTAGTAGTGGGTTAGAAGAGGCAACGCGGGTTTCGAAAAGTGTTCGACCGCAATTTCTAGTATGGTGTATGAGCGTCTGATAGCAAACAAAGCCTTAAAGGAAAACTCACTGTTTCCCCTTGATTTGAGATGAGTCAACGAGTTGAACTCGCGCCTAAATTTCTCGAGTTCCAAATCCCTTTCCTGACGCATGATATATTGGAGCATCCGTACACCAGTAATATCAACAGGACAGCGCTTGTCGTAGAGAGTGTTGAAAACCGTCGGGGATCGCAAAATAGTTAAGGTCTTGAGAGATGTGGAGTACCTAGGCCAAGGATATCGAATCGTATGTTCCTCGTACCCATCCAATCCTCTCGGGAGGTTTCCAATCAAGCAGTCCCGAATAAAGAGCTCTTCGAGGTATTGAAGACGCGACTGCGACAACATTCGATGAAAGGAATAGGTGTTTGTGAAATTTGTTCCATCCAAGACCAGCCCCTTTAACGGTGTTGCGCCGTCGATATCGAGGGAGACCACAAATGCATCCCATACCACACTTTCAGAAATTATAGAGAGTAGGTTGAATCTCTGTACAGTGAGATGGGTGATGCGCAATAATTGAGCGATGACATTAGCACAAGAAGCTAGTGTCGAGGGTGGCATGTAGGGGAAATCCAGGGTTAAGTGACGAACATAATCACAAAGGCGGTCGGGTAAGATCTGAAGGGAAAGCTGCCGTTGCGATACATATAAATCTGGGGGTGTTTAATCAGGAAGATTGCCTGCATGAGCTTTCAGTTTCTATATACGCACTGTGGAAAAGCAATCTCTGGCTCGTATGCCGCCATTCTCTCCCGACCAATGAACACGACTTGAGGTCTTCTTTATCCAATGTGTGTTTGCTCAGTATGTCATCGATCAATTCCTGAGGAAGGGAACATTTCTGAGTCTTGGTTGCGGAGAACATGGTGGTCTGGAAAGGAGGCGATGTACGTGCGAAATGGCAGAGCGCCTCTTTCCTTATCCACCATGACCTCCGTTTCCCAGCTCACCTGCTGGACATATCATATTCTGAAGCCAACCTATCTATCTACAAGAATTTGCTCGGATGAAGATGTTCAGGCATGCGTCTCGTTTTCACCAAATCGGGCCCAAGCTCCAAGCCTTTGAAGTTTCTTGGAAGCAAGGAGCTCGAGCGTTGCGCTAATAATGGAGTACGAAACGTGTGTCATAAAAATTCTTCTCATTCTGTCTTTCATCTGATTCTTACTGGGCACAGAGGATTGGTCCAACGTCGCGACTCTCTTCTATTCCTTTTAGGTCTTACTATACACTGCCCGGGATACCGAAGCAGGATGCTACATGTCGGGAACAGACCGGGAAGGCTCCTAAAGGGTATGTTTCACAACGACTTGAACCGAACTTAGAGATTGACATGTCACCGATGGATTTGCAGTATGGTTCAAGACCGCAGTTATCTAGGTTCAACGTTCAAACGTTCAATATTCATCTTACGCTACCTCGGGCAATCTCACTCGGAAGGTTACAACGTGGTGCAAAACGGAAGATGATGACAGCTGCACCGTGCGTTCACTGTTTCTGGCGCTTGGCACTTTTTTCGACCGATCTGAGGTTTAACCTGGGTTTCAAATTCTACCCGGAGCAGACGTGCACTTGGAAGACGTACCAGCCCTTTATCGAGCTCCCAGCTAAGCATAACTTCATCTAGGCCAAACCGAGGGCAGGGATTGGTCTTTCTTTGCAATAAGAAACAAGAAAGGGATATCGCAAAGTCAAAGCAGGTGATATTGGGGGGAGACGAGGCAGACTTCAAGTTAATCATGTTTCTACCTATAGATAACGAAGTTGCCGTCATAACCCAGCGGTAGACGAACTTATCCTGACAGCGATTCAAGACACAGTAGCTCCGGAGGATGCTAGTGACCCTTTCTCATAAGAGATGGTGTTTATCAAGGCTACCGCGACTGAAGAGAACTGCATGTCTGACAGCTTTCTTCCCTGTTTTAAGCCTACCCATGCTCATCACGGCTCTATCCGTCCTCTTCTTCTTCTTAGCCGGGGGCCGCTGGTCCTCCAGGCTTGATGAAGAATGGGAGCACTAAACAGCAAAATATCATCATCCATGTTGATATCGACAGCGACGACAGCGCAGGGGAGCCTTATGGATCCTCAACCTTGACGGATAATTCCCCAGGAACCGATCTGATGGACATTACCGAAGACGAGCCACCTGTCTATACGCTAAGACCGACGTGTCATCGAGAGACGTCGTATATCTTGGTTCCATTTGCTTTGACATCAAAATTTAAATATGTCTTCCCGGATGGGGGAGGCGATATCTGGACGGAAAATTCCCGTCAATTTTCTCTAGCCCATACCAGTTCCTAGACCAGGACTGTTTCGATATAAGAACTGCAAGTGCAATTATGCTATACCCAAACTTCTTCATAATCTTCGACAATGTCGACCATGAGAGCTCTTATCTACGCTGGTGTTGGCAACTATGTCCTCCAAGACCGCCCCATTCCCAAGGTTCAACTACCAACGGACGCAGTCGTAAAGATGGTTCACACAACGATATGTGGTATGCCTCTTTCTCCGCCACCTGTGCCTCACTGACTCTCTGACAGGTACCGACCTTCATATCCTCAAAGGTGATGTCGCTACTTGTGCTGCTGGACGCATTCTTGGCCACGAAGGCGTCGCCATCGTACAGGAAGTGGGCCCAGCTGTCCAGAGCTTCAAGCCCGGCGATAAAGTCATCATCTCCTGTATCACTGCCTGCAGGTCATGCTACTACTGCAGGAAGAACATGGCCAGTCACTGTGTCGACGGTGGATGGATTCTTGGGCATACCATTGACGGGACACAGGCGGAGTACACGCGCATTCCCCATGCGGATGGAAGTTTACACCATTGTGTGAAAGGAGCATCGGAGGAGGACCAGGTATTGATAAGTGACGTGTTGCCTACTGGTTATGAATGTGGGGCTGTAGTAAGCTTCTCGTCTTGGTTTGGTACGCCTGGATATTGATATGATTACAGAACGGTAATATCGAGACAGGCGGCGTAGTAGCTGTTGTCGGACCCGGTCCTATTGGTCTAGGAGTGGTCATTACGGCCCAGCTCTACTCACCTTCAACCATAATTGTCATCGGCCGGGGCGAGAATCGTCTCAAGGCTGCCAAGCAGCTGGGTGCTACTCATACCATTGTTTCTGGTAGGTTTCTTGTGTCATCTGCCTTGCCATTCCTGCTGCTTAACCCGAAATTGGTATCTTAGGCCCCAACACCGTAAGCGAGGTGATGAAGCTCACCAACGGTAGGGGTGTAGACACCGTTGTCGAAGCCGTCGGTGTTCAGGAATCGTTCGAGCTTTGCCAGGATTTGGTTGCTCCTGGAGGCACTATTGCGAACGTTGGTGTGTATGGTAGTAAGGTCGACTTGCACCTGGAGAAGTTGTGGAGCCATAATATCAGTGGGTCTTGTGAGCGAAAAGAATATTCATGGGGTCTGACTGCGTCAACAGCTTTGAAAACCCGCCTTGTTGATGCAGTGACATCTCCGATGCTGATTCGTCTTTTGGACATGGGCAAACTCAACACCGAAGGATTGATTACTCACAGGTGCGCAGGGTCAAATTTGTATTTGTTTCGTACTTGCTGACAATTTAATAGGTTCACCTTCCGCGAGATAGCTGAAGCATACAAGACTTTCGGAAATGCATCTGAGCACAATGCATTGAAGATGCTAATTTCCTTCTGAGTTTTCAGTCGGGGACGTGTATATCGCGTTATTATTTCTTGAAGTCGATGTCGTCGAGGTAGTCATAAAGTAGTGATTGAACTGTCATGTATCTACATATGTTTAAGTCAATACAATCGATCTCCGAGTCTTGCACTGTGACAACTTCAATTGTGAACGGACCTGGCGAACGCTAGGCTGAAGGGTGTAACGCAACCGAAACATGCAACATCAATAGGTGAATCACACTGTCAACTAATGTCCCCATCGGGGGGTGACATACGAAAAAATTGGAACAATACAGAGAAGGATGACACGCTTCTCCAGAGTGGTAGACCTATGGGTCTCAATATTTATTTTTAATTTTCCTTCGTAAAGCGCAAGATATGTTTTCATTTTTCACTCGTAACGTATTGAATAAGTATGGTTCTTTACACAGGAAGAACGTTTGACTATGATTCTTATTTCCTTTGTGCTCTATGCATTACGCTTCGTACAATACACATCGCCCGTCTCGTTGAGAGTAGAGGCAAAGTTCCTACACCAAAATCAAGGAGAAATAACGATTAAGCCCCATGACACCCTTAGCCGCGGCACCAATATACTGTCAAAAATCGCGGTAAGTCATGGCAATTGAAGGAACAATGTTCTCTTACCCCGTCGGGTCGAACGACAATGGCAACCGTATCACCAGGTTGAACTCGATAGTTCTTGTATGCATGTCCCTCGGCGTCAACGAGAGCCCGGTGAAGCACGCTACTGGTGACAGCTTGCACCTCCGAAGCTTGAGGCAAAACCAACAAGGTCTTCACCAAGCTTCTTGGATACTTCGCCACCACGTCAAGCAAACCCTGAACATCCGCGATCGATTTCCCAAAGAGTACGACGGTGTGAGAAGTAACATCAAAGAACTCATAGATGCTCGTCGTTTCTCCATCCCGTTTCAATCCGGGAGCCTCGGGGGCACGATCCCCAGCATGGACGGTTCCGTCCAATCCAGAACGATACGGGTCTACTTCCTCTATGTTGGTGTCGGGGTATCTCTCGTCTACCAAGATAGGACTCGTGCCGCGGTAGGTGATGCCTAGCTGTCGTATTTCGAATCCTCGTTTTGATTGCCCAAATGCAGGGATCTTAGATGTAAGATCCTTCTTGAGAATCCCGGTGGCAAGCTCGAGCATCGCAGCGATGAGTGGGACGCGTTCGGTGCTGTACGAGTCGATGAGAGAGCGTGGAGAAAGGCCCTTTTGGACGAGGGCGAGTTTCCAAGCGAGATTGAACTTTTGAAGAGTATTAGTTATCGCATGTCACAGTGGGGTACGTTAGAACATACCGAGTCCTGAACGCCTGAGTTCATTCCCTAAAGAAAAGGTGAAGCATTAACTACCAATGTAGAATCTCGGCTTGAACTTTGCGTACCTGTCCACCGGTAAAACTATGGACATGTCCAGCATCTAGAGCTGTCGTTAGCAGACCGGACCAAAACGATACACAAGAACTGACCTCCTACAATGAAGACCCGTCCTTCCTGGAACTTATTCGCCATGCGTACATTTGATCTAGCAATGCACGATCAGACACGCATTTCGCTGTCGAGTCTCAGTCTATAACGCTTACCTCCAGATGGATGGATTCGTATGGAAAGAACCAAACACAAGACCCCTCTTACCAGTGATCTCATAGAAAGCACTGATAAAGCTTTCCCTACTCTTCCCTACTTCCTCTACGTCCAATTTCGCTCCACCCAACCCAAAGAACGCCATCTTTTTCCCGTTCATCGTATACGGAGACAGGCCAGCTCTGCAACAGTAAGATGAACACAGGAAGTCACTCGTCATCCATATTACTCACAGCTTTTCATTCTGGTTTCCCCACATTGACCAATACTATAAACTCACATCTTCGTCAGCCCACAGCATATCAGAAAACAAAAAGAGGTGTACGGTGTACCCACATTTTCATCAAAATCCCCAAACTCCTCAATCTCAATATCACCGATTACTATAGAAACCGTGGCATCCGAATCGCCCAGGAACGTCAGCCCCAGCTGTTTCCTGACAATGCTTCGCGCTCCATCAGCTCCTACGAGCCAATTCACCCTCATCGTCTCCTGCTTGTTGCCTTCTTTTACGAGGTTCACGGAAACCCCTTCGGGATCCTGAGTGAAACTCTCCAACTCGGCGTTCTCGATGAGGCAACCGTACTCCTTCTGTAAAACCTCGCGAAGAATGTCTTGGTGGTCTTCTTGGAGGAGTATTTTGTAGTTAATCTGTCATTGTAGTTTTGGGTGAGAAAGCTGCGCTTAGGATGTCGACTGTGAGCTTACCTTCAAGTACTGTGATTCCATAGGCAGCTCCTCCACCAACGGTCCTCGAGTAATAGGCTCATCTTGTCCTGGGATGTATATTTTCATCGGGGGAAACTTTGTCAAGTGTTTCTCCACTTTGGATAAGATACCAAGGAGTTTGTAGAGCTCGAGGGTTCGTGCCTGCAGAAAAAAATAGTTAGGCCTGAAAAAACAATGACTCTGAGGCGCGGCGTACGTGGATCCCAGCAGCTCGCTGTCCAACTTTAAATTCGGTGGACTTATCGATAATGCGAACGGAGAGGCCGTTGCGGCAGAGGAGAAGGGCTAATACGAGACCTGTTGGATAGAAGGTTGGTTTTAAACACGGTGAAGGATACTTCTGAGAGATTGAATCGTACCAGACGGTCCGGCACCAACCTGAAAAAAGGCCAGTCAGCGTCTAGCTCTCGAAACGAGGAGACGAGACTCACGATGAGCACATCAGGTTGAGTTGACATTGCAGTTGAGGTTTTCCGAGAGCAAGTTTAGGATGTTTGAGAATCAATAAAGCGTAGCCCTTATATAGCACCAACTGGGGACAGAGTAGTCGTGACAGGCGGCTGAGGATGCGTATACATCCTGGCACCAAAACTATATCGCGGAAACAACCGGCTACTGGACGGCTGGTTTAAAGTTACATGTCCTAATTGTGATGAATATCAGAAAATCATTTGTTGAGGTTTAAAACGGCTGACGTACTCACTTTTCACTTGTTACCCTTTTCCTGCTCCGACTGTGCTCGAGACCAACACGGGTGGACACTGAACACGCCTGCGGAAGACCTATGAGATGAATGGATAGGACCGTAGCCATCAAAAGGCATAGGTCGTACCGTGAGACACATTACACAGTGATAAGTTCTGTGGACGGCAGCTGAGAACGTGTATACGTTTGCCTCCGGCAGCCAAGCTACAGTCTTCGGTGAAATGTGGATACCCTTTCCTAAATCACAGCTTGAAAGTTGGAATGTCGACGAATGAAGTGTATTTTAGAACCACTTCCACATTCTGGAAGGGGCAGAATTGGGGCAGAACGAGTTGCATCGGCATCCTGCTACCTTTTTCGGAGCTGGACAGAAAAAGTAATCAAAAACCAGAATCATTTCTCAGTATCGTTTACTTGGTATTATTGAAAGGAGAAGGAAGATGCCTGGAAGATACGTACCATTGCCTGAGACCAATGTCCTGAGATTCAATTCGGAGTTGTGACGAGCAGTGATGAGTGTCAAGAAGAGAGCCTGACACGCGCACGTGCTGGGTATTCGCTCTGACCTTTACCATCATCATCGTCGCGTACCCTCTCAATATGCCCCGTTTCCGAACGAGAAGAACCACAAGTCGAAGCTCCTGATACGAACAAGGGTCAATGAGCACCTTTCCTGGGTGGAGGCGAACAAGAAGGGTTCAGGGCAGGTTGTCGAAGAAAATGGATAATCTAGTTTCGAAGGGTCCCAGCAACCCCATTGTCAGCCATTGCGCTCTGGAGAAGACGATGCGCATCAAAGTGAACAACTTCTTGCAACTTGAAGGGGGCGCTGGCTACTGTCTTCGAGGCACTCAAGGTCCCGGTCAGGGTTGGAAGGACGTACAGAAACACAATGGGTACGTCCGACTTCGTATCAAATGTTGAACTTTCCTGCTGAAACGAGTATGCAGGAACTAACGTCTGGAAAGTGCCAGTGTACATATCACCAACGAAGCTCATTTTTGTATATCCTCGAGCTCGATGTATAGTCGATTCATGTAGCGATTATACAGTTCCTACATACCTCCTTGAAGTTCATATCCCAATCACCAAGGCAACACCTTCCCATCCCACTGATAAAACACGGCACTATCCTCTTTTTTCAACCCATTGACAACCCCCACAATCCCTTTCGCACTGATCCTCGGATCCTGTCCACCATCACCACCTTTCTTCCCCATATCCGTAGCCATCCACCCAGGATGGATCGGTACGACTACAAACCTCCTTTCATCTACTTCCTTCGTATACCCATTGAGCTCGTTGTGATATTGTACAGCGAGCATGTTCATCGCTGCTTTTGATACCGAATACGGCCCACTATACGATTCTTCCGCTGAAGCATGTTTTTGGCCTTCCAAGGAGCCTTGATACGAGCTGATCAATATAATCTTCTTAACTCCCTCTCCCTTCCTGAGAGAAGGTAAAAACGCTCTAACGACCCGATGAACACCAACCACATTCGGTTGGAGATACTCTAAAAGTCTCTCGGGCGAAACATCCGTTAATCGTTCGGGGTCACCACCAAAAGCCGCATTGACGATGAGGATATCGAGAGCGGGGATACTAGAAGCGGCGGTGTGGATGGATGTGTCGTCGGTGATGTCGAGAATGACTTGTGTGATGTTCGCTGGGAGTCGGTTGTCGGGTGCTGGAGAGCGAACGGAGGCGTAGATGTGGTAATTGGGATCGGAGGCGAATTCTTGGGCAAGGGCGAGGCCTAGTCCGCGGGATGCACCGATGATGAGGATGTTTGTGGGCATTGGGTGAATGAGAAGGAGGAAGAAGAGAAGGGAATAACAAATTGCGTTACGCGTCGACGGTTATGGTGAGGTCATCGTTCTTGACATCAAACTATTGCTCTTGTATTCTTTGAAACTGTACACCTTGTCATTGAACTACTGCTCTACTAGTACACCGTACACGTCTTCTCATCATTGAATTTCTTGACAGCGACTAGTTACGAGTCATAACCCACGTACTTCCAGATCATTCACCCCACAAAAAAAAAGATAAAGGTTTGCTAGTACACGCTCAAGAGATACTAGAAATCGAACTTGGATGAGTACCTATCCTTCTCAAATGAAAATGACACATGATCTTACAGAAGCCATTACAACTCGTTTTCGAAGCTTGCAATAACAAAACTTAGTGTTCCAATTTGTGACATTTTCGATCTCGCAGAACGCTTGAAGTTGAACGGACCCCAGGCTGGTAAGCGAAATACAGGTGAGTGTAACACAACCGAAACACACAACATCACCACGACAATTATACTCTGAACTAATGTCCCCTTCGGGGTGACATACGAAAAAATTGGAACGATACAGAGAAGATTAGCATGGCCCCTGCACAAGGATGACACGCTTTTCCGGAGTGGTAGACCTACGGGTCTCAATATTTATTTTTCTCTTTACAGTAAAGTTCGGATACCCTATTTCCTATGTAAGTTACGCGCACGATACACATCACCCGTCGCGTTTCAAAATTAGATTAGAGCAGCCTGAGAGGCAAAGTTCCTACACCAAAATCATGAAGAAATAATGATTCAGCCCAGCAACACCCTTAGTCGCCGCCGAAAAACGAGTTGGTCGGAGGAGCAATGTTCTCTTACCCCGTCTGGTCGAATAATGGCAAACGTATCACCAGGTTGAGTTCGATTCATAGTAGTACCCCACAACGTCAACGAGAACCAATGGTTTGCACCTCCGAAGCTTGAGGTAAAACCAACAGTCTTCATCGTTCATAACTATTAGTAGTACCAACTAAAGGATACAAAGAACAAATCATCTACAATACATCGCGACCGTAAACCATAAACTGTCCCTTCTACATAGATCAACGACACCCATACCCAACCAACGACACCCATCAAGGAAACACCCTTCCAGTCCCACCACACGCCGGACACTGCTCTTCCCAAAGGAACACATTCACCAAGCCATCACCTCCACACCTCCAACACAATCTTCCACCGATACGTGGGTCTCCGGGTCGTACTAGCGTTGCGGCTCCAGGAGGCGCAGGCCCGTATCCCATCGGTGCAAATCCTGGTCGTGGAGGTAACGGCGGTGCTACCGGACGATTATAATGCGCGTTAGCACCGGGGTATCCACTCCATCCTCCGTTGTTATTATTGCTGTTGTGGTTGTGGTTGTTATGAATAGCCTGGGAATGAGAATGCTGAGGCGGCCGCAGCACCGGAAGAGGCTTCTGGAACGTTTTCCCCGACCCCGCACCCGCGTTCGAGGTGAAATCACTATACGTGATAGCACCTGTATACGGTTTACTGTATTTATGCCAACATTTTTTGCATGGATGGCTTGGGTCTGCGTGTTTGTACCCGATGTTGTGGCCTATGAATGATTTTGTTGGTTAGTAACGCTCCGGTTTGGAATTTGAAAGCTCGCACGTACATTTCTCACACGTAAACCCCGAAGGGTATACTAACAGCTTTCCGTCGCGTAGTAATGGATGTCCTGGTGTTGGTTTCGTTGTAGGTTTTCCATCGTTCTCCGGAGGTCTCGCACTAGATGAACCTGTACCTGGTGGTGGTCCAGGCGGCGGAGCATGCTGACTCGAAGGCGGTGGATGCGACGGAGGTGCATACTGCTGTCCAGGCGGTGGATGAGGTGGCGGTGCGTACGAAGCCGGCGATGGAGAAGGCGCGGCAGTATCTTGGCTTGATGACTGCGGCCCAGCACCGGCTGCGTAGAAATCTCTAGCAAACTCTGAGGTGGCACTAGAAGGTGGATGTTGACGTGGTGGAAGGGGAGGTGGTTGTGGGCCGGTTTGGTGTGTTTGGATTGGAGGTGGATTCGGTCGAGGGCCTTGGTTTGGGTAAGAGTTCCCGGGCCAAGGACCGGTGTTATGTGTATGTGGGCCGTTGGGGTAACTGGTGTTGTTGTAGCTATTCCCACCCGTAGATAACCCATTCAACCTATCCACCAACGTACCCGTAATCTGCTGTAACAGCGACGGAGGTTGTGCAGGACGAACGACGTGGTTCTGGACTGCTGACCAGCCTGTTGGTTGTGGGGTAAGATGATGTTGGGGTGGTCGGGCGGGTCTGGGAGCTTGTTGAAAGGGACGAGCTGGGCCGTATTCGACGGTGCTTTCTCCGTGGTACACGTCTGGTCCTGGTGTATAGGCAGGCGGCTCGTCTTCGGTTATGCCCATCGGATCTGTTCTTCGAGAAGCATCCGTCGAAGGTCCGGATGAGGAAGGCCCTCCTGAGTTGTTTGAGGACTCTGCGTTTCCTGTCATTGTCGGTGTGGATGTCGATGCGGATGATGAGGGTGCTTTGCCGTTCAGTGCTCCCGTTGATTGAGAAGTTCCGTTCATGGCTGATCCAGAGCTGCCTGCAGCTTGCGAAGGTGATATTGACGAACCAAAACCATCCTTTGGAGGAACTGAAGGACCAGCAGACTCTGGTTGAGGAGTAGAGGAAGGAGAAGGAGCAGGAGATCTGCCTGTGCGGAATGGATTGTGAGAAGACATGCGCGTCATAGCCACCGGCACGCTCAATATCCTCCCGTTGTTTGTCATCGTCGTCCCAAGTAAACATTGTACGCTGTGGTCGTGTCAACTAGAATTACGTCTCTACCTCCAATGTCAACCAAGAGACAATTCATTCTTCCACAGGAGATACTGGACGAAATACTTGGCACTCCCACGTTGGGAGTAGAAGATTTCAAGTCTTGCTCCTTGGTCGGGAGGGCATGGTGTCTAAAGTCTCAAAAATTGCTCTTTCGCAGTGCGTACTATTGCCCTCATTTGTTGCAAACTTTCCTTGATCAAATCCTGCAATTTCAGTCCTTTATCTCACAAATAACAAGGAAAATGTTAGGCTCGTTCCTTTTCCCGAACATATCTGCAATCATGTTCGACATCTCGCAATTAATCTCAATCGATACCCCTCTATCGATCTTCCGAAGATACTTCCTCGACTAAACCGTTTAAACACCCTTAGCATACGCGCTATGCGTACCTATTCAAATCCTCACAAGGTAGTTGCCAATTGCAACAAGGACCTTTTCCTTCAGTCTCTCAATGTTGCCAGCGTAACACCTCTGAAGGAACTCTTTTTGCTTTCCATAGGTTTCGAGAACCTACATTCTTTCCATCATTTCCTTGCACAACCTCCTTTTCGACACTTGGAGACGCTTTTCATGCGGGAGGTGAAACTTTGGGATTCTCAGGCAGATGGACATGGCCCGGAAGAGGAACTAGACCATTATCCATGGTCGTTCCATAGTGACTCATTACGACATCTAAGTCTAGTGGATTCCGGTGGCATGGAGAAAGCCTTATTGGATCACCGATGTCCTCACGATATCGCTAGGATACAGAGGCTACAGATCATGGGAGTCAGTGATCTTCCGAGTCCAGGACACGTTTTTACTTCCCTGGCTTATGTTAAAACAGGAGGGCACAGTACGTCTCAAGAGTCAACTTTCATTCGGGATGTTCTGATATTCATCTACTCCCTTTGGTATCTGAAACTAGCACGTCAACCTTCTTCAACAGCAACCGTGACAGTACCTACACTTCCAGCTTTGGCAAGCTACCATATCATCTTGTCTGGAGTTCACTTTCACCTTTGGCACATAGTGTTTGGAATCGGATATCCATTTATTCCTTCCCATAGTACAGCACCTCGTCTAAAACAAGTCATCCTAGATGCACAAGAAGTCTATAAGTCCGGTCGCTACAGTGACAGGCTTATCGCTTTCGGATCCGTACTGGATAATATCATCGTCAACGCACCACTTCCACCTTCGGTCAAGTTTGTGGTCGTAGTGCCTCACGGTACCGTAGACGAAATCCGCGGTATTCTTCCGAGGTCGACTGAGACGCGTTTTTTGGAGTTTTTGGAGATGGCGCCATTGTTGGAGATGCCTTCTGTAAGACCATGTGCCATTTTCATTTGAGATAAGGAGTAACTGATTCAAGGTCGATTTCTAGCGCTTTTTTTAGCGCGTACTAGTAATCCTTTTTCTTTTCAATTGAACTTTGTAGGGCGAATGGTGCCGAAGTAGGTTATGACTCGTAACTAGTAGCGGTCATGATCAAGAAATCCAATCAAACAGAGGATGAGAAGACATGTAACAGTAGAGTAGTAGTTCAACCTTCAATAACAACGCGTACTGTTTGAACAAATGCAAGGGTGAAAAATGAGTACATATCTACTAGTACCAAGATCAAAAATAAATAAATATTGAGACCCGTAGGTCTACCACTCCGGAAAAGCGTGTCATCCTTGTGCAGGGGCCATGCTAATCTTCTCTGTATATGACTGTTTTCACTGGACAAAAATCGTCCTAATCAGTCGAGTGATGTCCGCAGACCGGATTGGACGGGATCGGACGTCATTCGACGTGATCCGACGAGAATGGACTGCCTGATATACGTCCGTTCACTGCCAATGGCGTCCAATCCGGTCCAGTCCATTCCACAGACAGTCTAGGACCGCCATTTGAAGGACTGTAAAGGATTGCGTGAAAGCGGCCCTCGACTGCTATGAGGATGACAGGGAGCCTCTCTAGTCAGACGGAAGACCTTCCGCGGAACGTCCACGACACGTCGACAAGCCGTCCCCGACGCATCCGAGATGCGTCCAAGAGTCACAGGCCATATATTAAATCCTAGCAATATAACATTCCTTATACTATACCTCGCCAAGATATGCGATTTTGTGAAGATTCATTTATGATGCTGACCCTACATCCCCTTCAGCTCCCAAAATGGCCCAGCATACTCTTGATATGCAAACACTCCTACGCCAATTCTTGTTGCATTGCTAGATCCAAAGGTTCAGCTGCCAGCAGGACGCCGGGGTGCGAACGCAAACATGCAAGCGCCCGTGCAAAAAACGCTCATTGTCCGCTGTCATCCCTGAATTTTCTCCCCCGAAAATTGGAATATATACTCTCTAATAGTATGCATTCAATGTCCTACATCCTCATAACTCTGCTTGTTACGAGTCCGAGGTACGAGGACTCGTCCTGTTACATCGATTTTTGACGAGTTAAAGGGTGGGAATGTGAAAGACTTTCCATATTTATTACCTCCGTGAGAATAGCTACGTCACGATCAGTTTTGCACAGCCGCTTTGCATCGACTTCCTGGCTTTGCAAACGTTTCGTTACATCTACACTAAGCCTGCTCGTCACTGGCAGAATGCAACGAGCAGGCAGGACTATCACTCATAGCTTACCAGCAAATCATGTCCTTGCAAGACTACTATCTCGGGTTAGCACTCAATTTTCTTCAGTTTCCACAATAACTGACAGAACGTTCACAAGGTGACCTGTCGCATCATATCTATTGTCTCTACTAGGGCGGGCTGCGGGCAGGTGTGATAACCGTAGATGAAGTATGAAAAATCAGGATCATAAATAGTGCGCCGTCTCTCGTTCTCAATCCTCAGCAAACTCAAAGCATTTTTCACAGATTTTCGGCACGGTTTACGTAGGGCGCGACGATATAGATTGCTATGTCACAGAAGAACAACAGCCGACCTCCCTCCATGACTGATGAATACTGAAGAAAACCCGAGACCTCACAACAGCTGTCATAAGCCTACGAATTCGATCTCGAATAACCAGTTGTCCTTGTTATTGCTTGCGCGGTATTCATGTAAGCTATTTCTTTTTCTCGTTCCGCTCTATGGCACTGACGTGGACTTTCAACCCTTAGTCAATGAACGATTCATCATGTCCCTCAGAAAGCGCGCTTTATGCCGCACCAAGACTACGGCGAGACAGCGAAACACAACAAACCCTTCATCCTAGTCGAATCTCTAAGCTATTCAGCAAGATTAAGGAGCCTTTTGTTCACGTTTTCTGGGAGGACTTGATAATGGAGGAGACCAACGATGAGAAGCTGGTAGACACCAAGTTGCTCAGTTATTCATATATTCATATCTCGAAGCTGGAATGTCTGAATGTATCGGCTCGTGAGTCCTCAGCGTGAGCTATGCTGGAGTGAATTGGAGCTAACCCACTATCTTGGCTTGTCGCTTATTTCGCCGTGTTCTGGGTCAACAGATTTTCACCTAGTGGTCTACGCGTTGCTCAGCAAGACAGAAGATTCTTCGAAAAAGGAAGCTCAGACCTTATAAACGGTCGTGGACAGCATAGCGATGCTGATAAGCAGATTGACGCCCTCAGTCAAGCCTAGTCCATTGGTGAGCATCCCATAAGGCTTATGTAGCGTTTCACTAACCTAGCCGTCCAGTCTACCTGTCCATATTCATCGTCTAGTGCTTCAACGTATTCTAACCGAATGCGGAGCAGGGAGAGTAAGGTATGCACCAGTTACCTGCAGTTTCCCCCGGCTTGTTTACTCAATGTAGCTTCCATGACTATAGTTGAGCTATCCCGGCAGGAGATGGTCCGTTGTCCGTTGTCGACGCTTACTGTTGCCGGAACCCAGAGCTAGCCCTTCATGCATTGGGAATATCCCATAATAATATGACTTCAACTAGTTACGCAGCTATGAATGCGATGTAAGTTGGCCTAAAGTGTTCAAAGATGCTCGTGCCGAGGGCTCGTTCCCGCCAACGGTCCCCGTTGGCCCATATTCCACATGTAGCAGCCCAGCCAACCTATTTTCATCCATCACTTTGCCATCAAAGTTTTTTTATCTATACCACTTTACTAGTATTGTGCTATCAAATGAGCTATGTATCTATGCCTCCGAATGTGTCAATTCATGTAATAGATTTATATAGGTTATTGTATGTTCATGACTTTGCAAAAAAAGATTAACGGCTCGTAAAGCGTGACAGCCTGAGCGTGCTAAGCGACGCCAGGAATACGTCGAGGATACGTCGGAAAGACGTCCGGTCGGGCCACGACACGGTCGAGTGTCGGTCCCTCGACTGTCCCCTTGGTCAAGGTAGTTTTGAAAGGATCTTGCAACCCCTTCACTTTTTTCTGGTACTGGAATGTCCTGGGACTGTCTATCGACGGGACAGGACGTGATTGGACGTAATCGGACGTCTTTCGGAATGTCCATTCACGTCCTATACCGTCCGATGCGGTCTCTTCCCGTCCACGGGCCGTCCCGGACATGCTGGAACGTTCCCGGACGGCTTAGGACGATTTTTGTCCAGCAAAAACGGGCATATCTGTATCGTTCCAATTTTTTCGTATGTCACCCCGAAGGGGACATTAGTTCAGGGTTTGGATCTCGTACTAATGTTGGGTGTTTCGGTTGCATTACACTCACCTGTAGTTCGCTTACCGTTCAAGCGTTCCGCAAGATTGAAGCTGTCACGAATTGGAATGGCTTTGGTACTGCGAGATTCGACGACTAGTTGTATTGGTCTGGAAATGAGAGTTCTATGTAGATACATGACAACCCAACTACTAACTCATGTCAACCGGTACTATAATGCTCTTCGTGTGGTATGTTCTGATACCGCCTCGTGTCGCACCATGCACTACCTCCAACTGGATGTCGAAGTCGACACCCGTTGCCATTGGGCGAAGTGATTAGTCTCCCGTGCACGCCGAGTGGTGTGTGTACCCACGAAAACTGAGAATCCTGGACCGAGGAGTCGTGATATGCTCAAAGCCGCGATCAAAGCCATTGACTCGGAGGACGTTGTTTTCTTCGTTAAGTAGATGCAGTCCCGAAGACCGTCAAAAGGAAGACCCTCCAGCATCCTCTGAAGCTAACGCGTGTTGAGGTTGGTCTACTGCTGGACCCTGGTGCGATAGTGGAGAGTTCGTTATCCAAGAGTAGAAGCTCTTGTCATCGGCCCTTCGAGTCCGTGTCTGTGATATGATATCCTATCTTCGTTTGTGATAGACACGAGACCGAACGTGCCTTGGAAGGTCATGGGTAGTGGATTCATCAGGTACCCTGCGTTGCCAGTAGAGGATGCGAGTTGGCTGGGAATTGGATACCGCACAATAGACGTACTGTATAGCTATCGTCGTCATTTCTGATGTTTTACGCCATGTTGTCTGATTAGCTTGCTCGTTGGTCTTCGAAGAGGAAGTGAGGGGTTCCACGTAAAGCTCTCTGGGATTATCAATAAGTACCAAGGGGAGAATGTGGTAGAACCCTAACCTGTCTGTTTCCAACGTCAAAATCCTGCTTTTCGTGCTCATGTGTAGCCGGCAAGAGGGATCGCTCGAGACCGCATCTGACTGGGGGAAGGCAAGCAGGAGAATCAGAACCAGGACAAAGGAAAAGAGGTCTTTGTGACGCACATGTCCATCCTGATACCGGAGCAATGCTCGAGCTTCTTGCGACGATGATAAGGGAGCGAGACTAATGGCCAAACGTCTTCATCTGGAGACACGAAAGTGTTTTAGCAGAATTTTCGTGAGTTGCGAAAATAGATGTGTCCAGAAGGTGAGCGCTTGAGCTGGGACATGGAAGTACATGGCGGATAAGAGGAAAGCGCGTTGCCCATTTCACACCTCCATCACCTCCTTTCCCGACCACCATGTCCACCGCGACCTCGACTCAGAAATCACTCCTTCCTCAAGAGTTGATCAACGAGATACGGAGCGAAAAAATATTGGAGAAAGAAGACCTCAAGCCGTGTTCATTGGTCGGGAAAGAATCATGGCGGCACACCGGTCAGAGATTACTCTTCCACAGTGCGTAGTACCAAAGCTTGCGATTCTCTCATTAAAACTCCCTAGGTTTACATATATCGAAACCAGAGCACTCTCTCCAGACCTTGCCAGGTCACCTATGCATCTCTGTTCGCCACATTTTCCCCACAACATGCTCTTTGCATTAGCCTCAAGTTCAGCCATCGTATCACGGTTGCAGCACCCCACTAACCTTACTTTTCAGAAAGTAGGAGTCTCACCAGGAAGATTATCCGAATTCGGAGAGAAATAGAATCCATTGGTGCTATTCCTTGGTCTCGACAACGTAATAGTCCTTTCACCATACATCGAAGAGTTCGTCATTCAAGAGGCAATTATTGGAACTCCCGAAACACGATTTGGATCTGGACTGGCCATACGGAGTGGTTACGAGGAAAACGAAGACGATTATCGATTATCCTTGGCCTGG
Organism: Paramarasmius palmivorus; assembly: GCA_037176845.1. Lineage (NCBI taxonomy): Eukaryota > Fungi > Basidiomycota > Agaricomycetes > Agaricales > Marasmiaceae > Paramarasmius > Paramarasmius palmivorus. The sequence continues at coordinate 347,027 of JAYKXP010000042.1, read as the reverse complement.
TCATTGCGCCTCGCTCAAGACCCCTCGCTATCCTAGCGTTTTCAATGGATCCCATGACAAACGGGGTCTCTTGATATCGCTGGTGTACAGAAGTTGTAACACATTATGGACTACATCAGCAACGAGGAACTTGAACAATTTAGGTGCGGATTCAGGTCGTTTCGTAGATCCTGATACTTCACGATGGGATCTACAATTAGTGTCCCGATCTTTGTATCTTGTTATGAAGCGCGTGTAGACATACTCATTGACCTGCAATCTGAATACTTGTGCTGGTCACCGCTGGCCGTTGCTTGGTTCCCTTTCTATATGAAACTATTGTACTATGCACCCTATAATAAAACTTGTCTTGATTCTCGGAGCGGCGTCATGTAAGAAGCTCTCCTGCAATCACGTTTCGTATCTATGTCACTCCTTTATCCTTCTCAATCTGCAATGTACGTAGCTCGGACTATCAACGATAAGGCTGAGCCCTTATTCTGGGATTAGCGTATTTGTTCGTTTCTTGGAGCTTTATATATCACTCCTTGTCGACTCCTTGTGTGGACCGCAGAATACCCGCTCCTCATATTGACATTTTTCACTATGGGAACAGTCTCTAGCAATTGTTCTGAGTGTAATTTGACTTTATGCAGCGGAGAATCACTCTTTTTGGCCCTGTAAATCTCTGCCAAAATATACAGCGTAGAACTACCCTGATAAGAATTGCGCGACGCGCCTGGCAAGACAACACGTGGAACTTACCCCGGTCCGTGACACGATTCTTCACCACTTCCGTTTCAACCACGACCATCGTTCAAGTTATCCAGCTTTCGCTGCTTTACCGACGCGTCTTGCTCCATGACCCTAGCTACATCCGAAAGTCTAATATCTCGTTTCCCACAAGAAACATTAGATACCATACTCGGTACCCCGGGGCTAGAGCAAGAGGACCTAAAGTCTTGTTCATTGGTTCAAAGGAGATGGCGTTTGGAGAGTCAAAAGCAACTTTTTCGGAGTGTGTGATCAGTCGTAAATTCTCTCCTGTGATACTTGCTGATCATCTTTTTAGCCCTCCATGTATCAATCAAAAGCGAACGCATTCATGAGCTGCCCGAAGAGTTCTGCCGTCACGTTCGTTGCCTCGTACTTGACTCCCTGTGGAGCTACGATATCAAACGCATCAAGGCTCTGCTGCGCCTAGCTGCACTCATGTTAACCCGTCTACCCCACTTGAATACCCTTGCCATAGCAAACGCCTCGTTGGCGTTTGAGAGCAGGCGAAGCTGGAACAAATTCCTCAGTGCTCTCAGTGTCACCGATGCACCATCTCTGAAGGGATTGATTCTGGACTCCGTGGTCATTGACTACATGTACTCATTCCATGAGTTGCTCTCACAATCCCGCTTCCGAGACCTCGAGGAGCTCTTTCTTCGTGATACATGTTTTTACACCGCGGATGTCGACGCGTTGCATGATATCGATGGATATGGCCGCAACGCACCAGGAATCTACAACCCTTGGCCCGCTCACTTCACCTCGCTGAAGTCTCTCGCTGTTTTACAATCGGAACACCCTTATGATATATATGCCGCTCTTTGCGACGAGCGATGTCCGTGCGATATCTCCGGGGTACAGAGATTGCAATTCGTTTTCAGCAACGACTCCTCCAGGGAGTTGAGTTTCCCGAATCCAAATGGTGTGTTTGGCTCTTTGACTCACCTCAGAACTCGGGACAACCGTACGTCTTCACCAACATTCCTTATCCAAACATACTAATACTCTGTAATCATGTCTAGAAATAGTCTTTCCTTCCTCCACAATCCCTGCCCTGCCTCTTCTTACACACTACTGTATCATGTTGATTTTGGTCGACATCCATGACGACTTTCCCGAAATCTTTGACCTCGACTTTGAGGGCCTCCACGCAAACGCGCCGAATCTACAATATATCATTCTAGACTTGCGAGAAGTGTATGAACATGGAAATGCGCTCACCGCCTTGCGTAACGGGCTGGATGATATCATTTTGTGTGCACCACTTCCGGTCAGCGTCAGATTTGTCGTTTTGGCGCCTAGAGACAAGATAGATGAAGTTCGCGAGGTAGTCCCAAGGTCAAAGGCGACTCGTCTTTTGGAGGTCATCGATGCAAGAGATTACTTCCAGGCCCATACACAATTCCAGGCACAACGCTTTAATCCGTGGCGGTGCATGCCAATACGAAATGTCTATGATATAGATGATGTATGTGATTATTCCTGCCTCAGGAAATGCGAAGAGATGCTTATTTATTCTCATAGAACCACTATGTATACTAGTCGACGTATTTCTTGTTTCATGGGAGTGGACTCCGTTCCTTTCGGTCATTCAGCGCCTTCTGTCATACTAGCATCTTGTATACTCGATTTAGCAAAGGAAAAGTATGTGCTCCAACTCTTTGCTTCCGTTTCCATTCACGAGTGCCTCGGTTGCTTTAATAGTCTATAGTCAAAGATTGACCTCGCCCCCCAGTTTGGCGCAAGGCATGGGCCTATTTATCTCATAATGACTGCGGTAGTCACCACTTCAGGGCATGTGGCCGCATTGTTGAACACTTCGCGAATATGCATTCAAAGTCTCAGGGTCTCCGCAGTCGATGGGTACGCCACGAAAAGCCCTGATCGTGTAGGGAAGCTTGCGATTGTTCTCGGAAGTTGGCGAAAAATCAAATATTATCAACGCGAAAGCTTTTCACGCCATTCGAGTGGGAGTTGACTATCACAGTATGCCCTCCCGCAAACCATAGCTGCTCTCGAAGAATGATTGTCAATCATTCCATATGGTGATGTATTTGCTCCCTTGATGTTCAACTTTCTCACTGGTGGGACAAGATCCTACAATTCAGGTCTTTCATTGCCTGCGCTTGGCGTCCACACACTCTGGCGCCATACTCTACCGGTTGCTGCGGGAGAATCACGATGGGTGGCGCAAGAGCGACCTGATACTAACTCTACGCCCAAAATTTGTCTCATGCACCCACCTGACATTTAAAAATTCACTTTCAATTTTGCTGCGCTTGCTCAAAATCTCCGTATTGCTGTCCTGTATTCCCATCTCTGCCGCACAAACAGCTATAAAACCTGCTCCTGAACTGTTGGAAATCCTCGCTCCAGTGAACAACTCGAGGATCACCCAAGCTTTCAAACTCAAGTCGAACAACTATGCAATTCAAGAGGAACTTCTTGCTCTTCATCATCGCTGCCGTGTTGTCTAGCAGTGCTGCCATTCCGGTGAGTAGTATAAATTTTGCTGGACCCTTCCATCACTAATGTGGGACCCTACAGGTCACCCCCGTCGGTATTGACGACCTCAGTGTCGCCGACGGTGAAATTCGTGGACGCTCCGAATTCATCGAGGTTAGTGGCTGACTTCCTCAGCTAATATCTTTCACTGACTATCCTGCTTTAGGTGGCAAGAAGGCGCCATGGGGATAGCGTCGAACGTGGTCGTAGCCGTGAACGTATCGTCCTCGCTGCTCGTAAAGGCGATTCTGGGTCGCGAGGAAGAGGTCGCGGTAGGAGCCACCTAGCTGCTCGCCGTCACGGGGATTCGGGGTCACGAGGCAGAGGACGCAGCCATGAACGTACTTTGACTGCTCGTCGAAGGGGCGACTCTGGGTCGCGAGGTAGAGGCCGTGGAAGAAGCCACTTAGCTGCTCGAAAACATGATTCTGGGTCTCGAGGTAGGGGGAGGGGCCGAAGCCATGAGAGAACTATCACTGCTCGAAAGCATGGCGATTCTGGGTCTCGTGGCAGGGGACGAAGTCGTGGTCGTGGTCGAGACTAAAGTGCTTACTGGACTGGACAGCTCTCAATTTTCCCCAAACTTTCCCCGTATGCTTGACGCGCCTAGTTTACATCATTCCAAAAGACAAAAAAAAACATATAATGGACTTCCAAAAGACATATAGTTTCTTCCAGATACAGCTTGTATATGTACCATTAGTGTTACAAAGTTTGACCTCAGTCCGAAGTCTGAAGCCACTTGGAAGCCACATTACCGAAAGAAGGCACGTGATGGTCATCGTCCACGCGTCAGAACTCGGCGGAGTCTGACTCAGAATCTCTCTTTCGTGAACCTTCATGTCCTCCATATCGCCTCTTCTTCCACAAGAGTTAATCGACGAGATCTTGCATGGCTTGACACTGGAAAAGCAAGATCTCAAATCCTGTTCATTGGTTGGGAAGGCATGGCGGCAAACATCTCAAGAACTGCTTTTTTATGGTGCGTATTCCTTGAACATTACTGATATGCTTTATCATGGAGACGCTTGCAGATCTACACATCTCTACCCTGAAAAATCTCGAATCACTGCCCGACTATCTGTGCTATTATGTTCGCCACCTGTCCCTGGATTTCCGTTGCCGCAAGTCGCTTTTCGATCTAGTCGCTTATGTTTTACCTCGACTGCGGCATCTCACTAGCCTCGCCATGCGAGACTTGAGATACCCCGTAGGAGAATCGAGGAGGCTGGAGTTTCAACAGAGTTGGGATGCATTTCTCCCTTGTTTCGATGTCGCAGGCACGACTTCCCTCAAATGCCTCATTTTAGACGGAGTAGACTTCAGAGGCCTGTATTCCTTCCATCATTTCCTCTCAAAAACTCGTTTCAGACATCTTGACGAACTCTTTATTCGAGATACACGACTGATCCAGTCTTGTTGGGGGAATGCGTACCAAGAAATCGGAGAACAATACCCATGGGATTACCGTTCCTCTTCGTTGAGGACCCTCACAATTTTGAGGTCCTGGGGTAGTATATACTCTGCCCTCTGTGATCAGCGGTGTCCGTTTGATGTCACTTGGATATGCAAATTACAGTTCATCACTAGTTCCAGTGTCCAGCAACCATTTCATGGCCTGGTTCTCCCAAAGCCAAGTAATGTATTCAAATCATTAACTCATCTGGAAACACGGGGGAATGGTGCGTTGCTATTTGCTTTATGAGTTTTCTTCGTGATCCCTGAACCACCGTTTCCAGAGATAATATTTGATCCCGCGTTGGGGCCTGCACTACCCGTTCTTACCCATTACTACGTCAAACTATCCCTGTATATGGACTGGGAGCTTGACGAACGGGCAGTTTTCCCTCCTTTTCTAGCTATTCACGACGCTGCACCCAATCTTCAGTGCGTTATATTAGATGTGCAGGATATCCCTCGTGGTTTAGCTGCTTCTGGGAACAAGTTGAACGAGATCATCGTAAATGCTCCGCTCCCACTTTACATCAGATTCGTGGTCTTGGTAGCAAAGTGGACCGTTGATCAAGTCCGCGAAGCTCTCCAAATGGCAACTCAAAGGCGTGCTTTAGAGGTTGTGTGCGCGGGAGCACCTACGGCTTTCAAGATGTCGCATACAAATCTTGATATTTTGCAGTGGATTTATGATAGGAGCTTAGAAGATGTAGGCGTTTATTTTGCTTTCAGACGTGCATGCGCTCATGAAACGGATTCTGCAGTCTGAATATTTGTGCTAGTTCCGCCAGACAATCAAGTTGTTAGTGTACGTCGTTCGGATTCGAATTGCGAGGTGTTGATTCCATGATCATCTTCAAGGCTATAGAATCCAAGGACGGTGTATTGTATTTTCTTCCCGTTCTCGGCAGTTTTGGGGTTGCCTTGAAGTTTCCTTAGCCAGTTCCTCCGTCCAGTCTCGGAGTCTTTTTACGATCGGCAACTGGATTTCGCCTTTTCATGACACAGTGTATGGCATATGCCCTGTTCGAAATAATTTATGACGGTCTAGTACGTGTATTCTCTTCTCTTCTTTCTTTAGCACGTAGAAGATTTATATTTAGCTCGTGTGCAGTACACCTTCTCCAAGCTTCGAGCTTCGACCGACAGTCTAGGCTTCTCTTCATAATGCAGGTGGCTATCAGTTATCTGGTTAAAGTAATATCGATTCCGTCTATGTAGGATTTGAGTTCGACTACACATATGAACACAGTCGAGCACTCGGCCTCGACTTCCCGTTTTCTAGAGTTCTAATATGGCATGTCACCAAGGCAACGAAAATTCCTTAACAGCTTCAACACTTCAAGCGAGACTTAGCCAGTATAGAAATGGGCCTTTCTGCGGCGTCATCGATGACCATAATACCTCGGCTACCGCGCTTCGCAGGTTCCTGGCAGTGAACTCGAGAGATAACGAGCAGCCTGAGAGCTTTAAGGACTAGGTCAATTGTTACAGACGAAGAGTCTCTCAGAAACACGCGTTCTTTCTTGCTATGATGCATAGGTACACAGGATCCCGCAGTATCCAGATCTAGGTCATACTTACTCCAACAAGACGTACATGGCGTGGAAAGTGCCGAGTTTGTTGTCGCCATTGAGCCTATTTCTACCACTCTATTCCTCATGATTCACAGTCATACAAGTTGTTACAGTAGTAAGTATTGAATAAAACATCAACACAAACCGAGAACTTTTATACTTGAGCTACGAACGTCGAAAATCCTCGAAAATCCATTTTTCCGAATTCCCGGACGTATCGGTCCGGCAGGCGTGCCTGTGGGCATCCTGGGAAAAAAAAGCCTGTACCCGAATGTCGGAGGCTGTCAGCAAGACTTTGCCTTTGCTCCATGGCCATCCTTGGTCTGTGACTTGATGTCCTCGTCCGAGTCTCCTTCCTCATTGTCGACAGATTCACCGTAAGCCTCTGTGAATTCTTTTTTGTCGTTTTCCAGGATTTTACCGACAAGACATCGCCTAGAACTTCGACAACTTCGGATGTGTCCACCTCGACTTCGTCTGTAGCCACGGACAGTGTTTCTGCTGATTCTACGACCTCGACTTCACCAACTTCGACGTCTTCAGCACCGCCGCCGTCATCGACCATCTCGACGAGCACGATGTCTGATCAAGGCTCGACGACGACAACAACTTCGTCGACGGAGGAAATCTCACCGACTTCTTCTACACAGCCGCCCTTGATATCGACAACGACAACGACCACAACAAGTGAACCCCCGACGTCGACCACGTCGACAACTACTGAACCTCCAACGTCTACGACGAGCACCACCACAAGTCAACCACCGCCGACAACGACAACGACCAGTACAACCCAACCGCCTACTACCACCACATCGACCACGACCCAGCCGCCAACAACCACCACAACCACATCTTCTACCACACCGCCACCAACGACACCGACAACCACAACCACTACATCAACCTTTACCTCGACTTCGCAGCCACAGACGATACCGCCAACTACTACCACGGTCACTCCTGTTGCGGAGACCACGACGCTGCCCACTACTGTTGTAATCACGACTACGGACTCTGCTGGTCGTGAAACAACGACGATTCCTTCCGTGATTACCACGACGCTACTATCTACTGCTAGTAATGGAACGGTAGTCACTATTACCCAAGTTGGGGTCAATCCGACCCTCAGTCCAAACGAGGATTCAAGACAGGGCAATTCGTATGTCTTTATATTTTCTCAATTGCATCTATTCTTACAACTTTGTTGCCTTCTTTCAGGTTCTTCAGTTCAACACCAGCAGTTGCCGGCACCTTCGTTCTCGTTGGCCTAGCCGTGGCTTCGATTCTTCTTTTCATCTTCTTTTACATTCGCCGTCGGCGGCGAAACCAAATCAGGACACACGACCACGATAACGCTCTCGCCGAGTCTAAGCGTACACCGCTTGACCTGGACGAGGAGCATCCATCTCCAGCCCCCGAAATGGCTCACCGCTCTACTCTGGGCAGCATACCTACCACGTCGAATTCGGCCTATTTCGATGATGCTGGTTCAGGCGGTGTTCATTCGACTGGGGATGCATTCAATCCATATACGGAATTCGGCCACCAAATACCGTTCCCTGCTGCTGGTGCAACGGGTTATACCGGTGTACCCACGCGGACGTATTCGCCGCCTCCCCCAGGTGCCTTTTCGCCACCTACAACCAATACCACGCCTACAACACATTCCCCTGGCCCGTCAATTGACGCAGGCGCAGCAGTTGGTATGCACAAGGGCCATCATTCGTCCAGTAGTTATGAACCGCTGCTAGCATCTTACTGGAATCAGAATCAAACTACACCGCCTGCTAGTGCAACGGTAAAGCCTCCTACGCCGCCGCCACGGGATCCGAGAAGGATATCGCAATCACAATCGCAATCTCAGGCCACGACGCAAACGCAAACGCCATCAACACCTGTATCTCCTTATGCCGTCAATGGAGCAGATAACGATGCTGGTTCTGTCTACTCGAGCGAGAGTACAGGTGACGATCGGTTGGATCCTGGGCTACGTACGCGTCCTGATAACGTTTCCGTACGAGACGACGAGGATTATTCGAGGAGGGTACTTGGTGTCCGAAACATGCCTGATGGTGTCAGCTTGGCATCGAGAGAGAGCTGAAAACTCTCGGCTTCCGGTTTATGGTTATGCAGGAGATTGTAAAAGGACATTTATGGTCCATACCGCGTTTAGGCGTGTTTTTGTCTTTAATCTTTTTTTGTTCTTTTAATTCTGGTGTCGCGTTTATGGGTACTTCTCTTACTTCCCTTCTACCGCTCTTTCCCCTTTTACGCTTTTCTAACTTGAACTGCCTTTGACGGTCTTCTTAGGCCGCTTCGTCCCGCTGTCCTGTCGTTTAGCCTCCTGTCGTTGACGTCCTTCCACTCTCCGCCCATCCTTCTTCCTGTCACTGTCATTCTTGTCATCACTCATGGACTCTTTAGAGCCACCCAAAAGTTCTCGCACATACATACATCTGTATCATACTGACGCACTCATTCCACATCTAGGCCTTCCTTCTCTGATATGCACATGGACATTGTGGACTCGGATGGACCTTGTTTTCGTTATCACCATAGACAGATACTTAGCTTACAGATATACATATACAAGACGTACTTATAAGTATATGATAAGATCCAGCGTCGACCTTTTCTTACATATTGTCTCTTTAGCTTCGCTTTACGTACATGTATCTATCCTTTTTCGGAGGTATGGGTGCTTGTGGGCGCTTGCTCCATGACCAGTAAAAAACACGCGTTCATTTTAGAATAGCAGTTTGAACAAAACGCAGAGTGGTGGCAGGGATTGTTGATTACGTGCATAGTGCTCTACTCATACCAAGAAAATGAAGAAGTTGACGGATATGCGTACGAGGAACTACATGAAAAGGTGAGCACACAGTAGGAGCAATGCCAATTAGCACAAGTATTCGGACTGCAGAATCATGAGCACACATTTGCATGTAGGAATAACGTAGACACCTACATCACCGATGTACTGGCCTTGATCACGAACCCATGACAAGGTATCCGGTTCTACATATGACATCTTGAAGTCCGCGAACGCTCCCGCATATGCAACGTCGATACCACGACTCTCGCTTGCCATCAGAAAAGCATTGCGGACAATGTCGAGGTCAACAGTACCGTCCGGTACTAGAACTATGGTTTTGGCACCAGGTGGAAGTGGTACGTTGACAATAATCGAATCCACCGTGTCTTGGAAGGCACTGAGTTGAGCCCATTTGCAAAGAGACCCGATATCCCAAAGCACATATTGGAGACTCGGTGCCACATTTTGAAGATCAAGGGAGAAGGGTTTGATGAAAGGACCGTTTCCAGCGTCTGTGGTGTATAGAGTCACATAGTAGTGAGTCAGGACGGGTAGCAACGATGGTTTGAGTTCGTATTCCTGAAGGCGATTGAGATTAATTAGGTGTGACTATTGGAACCATGCAAGTACTTACTGTCCTCCCATGCCTTGATATGAGTCAACGACCTGAACACAAAATCTTTCGGGAAATACACCGTGACATACGATATTTGCAACTGTGTTCTAGTCATATCAAATGGACTGTACTGGCTGCATAATGCATGAAGGGCATCTGAGTGCAAGATAGTCAGGAGTTTGAGTGAGGTAGAATGGCAGGTTGGCCGATTATAATATTCCGAATACAATGGGATAAGTGCAAAAATTACAGGGCAAAATGGAATTCTCGGACGGTAGTATGACTACCTAGCAATACTTACTACGACTAGTACAGGTATTCGGCCTGCCGATCCATGAGTGTCTTGATGCACATTAGAACGAAATAAACACCTACATCCTCCGGATTCATACCGCACATCCACTGCAAGACATCTGGGTCCGCGTGTGACATCTTGAACTCTCCAGGCTGTCCGGCATGCATGACCTCCAAAATTCGGTTCTCGTTTGCCGTCGGGAGAGCTACACGGACTTCATCAATGGTCCCGTGTGGCACCAGAATGTTGAACCTGATGCTAGCTGGAAGTGGAGCATTGGCGATGATTTCGTCTACCCTATCCTGGAAAGCACCAAATCCAAGTTCATGGTTGTAGACATTCCGTATGTCCAACGTAACAGATTGGAGATTGGGTGCAGCATTTTGGAAATCCAGGAAAGGATCCACGACGGAGTAAATCTGGTGACCATCATCCTCGTCAAATCTTGTCCCGATGAATAGCTTGGCGTAGTAGTGGGTTAGAAGAGGTAGTGCAGGGTCTGGAGATGGCTCGAGTTTAATCACTATCAATAATGGAACGTTAGTTGTGGGTTGGCGGTGACTCAAAAGAGAAACAAACTATCCCCTCCTGTTCTAAGATGAGTCAATGAATTAAATACCCCACTTGTCTTTGGGAAATCGAGACCATCCGAAAGTCGATAGACGGAATCCGTAATGACTTGCAATTTGCATATATTGGTGATGTCAAATGGACATCGTTGTTCGCAGAGAGCAGAGTATAGTGAGTGAAAGCGGGATTCGCATCTGACCATGGTCAGCTGCCTCAGCGTGGTGGAACGAAAATCCCAAGGGTATTGCTCCGCGACTCCCTGATATCCATTGGTCGTATAGTTACGAACGTTTCGGCTGAATCCTGCATCTCGGATGACCAATTCGTCAAGGTAACGGAAGCGAGGCTTTGAGAGGAAATGGTGAAACGAATGCAGGTTTTTGAAAGTTGTTCGATCGAGGATAAGACACTTGAGAGAAGTTGTGTCGGGAATATCGAGACATGGTAGAAATGCCTCCCAGCTTTGTTCGAAAGCGGACCATTTCAACCTGTGAATGGGGAATAAGGATCTCATGGTAAGGCTAATGAGATGTTGTAATCGGGGTAATAGGATTGAAACAAGTTCCATGAGCATTGTGCTGCAGCGGAAGTCAATGGAGAGATGGCGAACATGAACACAAAGGTAGTCGGGCAAAGCTTCAGTCATTTTGGGGGGTAAGATGTGCAGACCTGCAGGTCCATCTGTCAGAAAAAATGCTGGTAATGTAATGCAAAGCACGCACTGTAAAAGAGGATTCTCTGGCTCGTCTGCCGCCATTCCCTCGCAACCAATGAACAGGATTTTAGATCTCCTTTATCCAGTAGTTTCTCGCTGAGTATATGATCAATCAATTCCTGAGGAAGGAGAGAATTCCGAACTTTGTGTGCGTTGGCCATGGAGGTTGAGAGAAGAGTCGCGATTACCGAATCGGAATCGCGACTCTTCTTTCAACCTCCAAGCAACCTCCAAGTCAAAGACGGAAATGTCCTCGCAATACGCTATTATTCAACAAAATTCCTTCGCGCAATTTTTGGATATCGATCACCGCAATTTTGCTTCGCGTCTTGGCCGAAACCCGGCATCCCTGCGGGTGTTACAGTAGAACGAGGGCTGAGAATCCTAGACTGGGGCGTGAAATGTGAGTGTTCAAAGTTATTTTGGTACTACTGGGATCTGACGTTCCCTAATTCTTTTCACAGATAAGCTTCAGGGTATCAAGTTAGGCGCAGTTTCCTCTCTTTGGTATCCTGCTATGGACAATAGCCGGTCGGCCTCTTCTCTTGGATTCACATCGTGAACACCGGACGAAGCCGGTGCTATGTGTTCTTGTAATTCTGCGAAATGGAGAGAAGGGACCTAAAGGGTACGCCTCTCAACAACTTCAACCAAATTCCGACATTCTGTGTTGACAGCTCGATTGATGTTTAGGACCGCAACCGAACCGCAACCTACCGCAACTGTTCGACTACATTCCTATAATGGGCCACTATAAGCGGCCATGCTACGTCGGTGGGACAATAGCGCAGAGAAGGCCACTGTTACCTGGTCCTGCCACAAGTCTCTCTTTGATACTTAATGACGCAGCATTCTGCGCATAACCCCAAGAAACCTCGCCTCTTCTCCCATTGTAAACGACGAGCAAGAATGGCAGACAGCATGAAAAACAACATCAATGATGACTATGATAGCTATGTGGTATGTTTGTCATCCCTTTTGGACATCTCTGGATACCTGGCTAACCTAAATCTTCCTAGGCCACCACTAGCGACGTTGGGCACTTGACGAACCTTCTCCCTTCCATCTTCCAAGGCACCATGAGTAGGATCTGGTCATTCGTTTCTGTATCGAACGAGGGAGAGATGGTGCACAATGAACAGCGTGGTCACAGTATCGCAGAAGAGCAGATAGACCAGGAAGAGGCAGGAGAGGACGACTCGTTACATCTACCTGGTCATTTCATGGAGACCGTACCGGTAACCATCGCACCAGATGAACCCGCGCTGATTCAAGATACGTTGGCCGCGGAACATGCTAGTGTTGCTCTTTCAGAGGCGACAACACTAGTCGAGGCTACCTTTGTGGAAGAGCACAACACACTCGATGACTTTGATCCCATCCTCGAGCCTACCACTTTTCGTCATACCACCTTCAGCACGACCTCCACCCTCGTTGAATCTCGGCCAGTATCTCAATCAGCGCCACCTCTCTGGTTACACCGGAGACCACTTGGTTCGAAAGTTTGTGGTGACGATGATTATCGGCTTCCACCACCCCCACCGTCAAGGCGGTCAGAGATGAGTCGAACAACACAGAGATTGCCTCGAAAGGTACCTACCTTTATAGGTCACGAAGAGCGATACGCTTCCTCTCTGTGGTTGTACAGGAAACCAAAGGAGATTCGGCATAGGCCTAGGGTTCCCATAATCGCGAGGTTATCATGATACTGGGCTTTACGATTTGGTGGTGTCCTTACCTCTCTAGATATGTATTTGTGTTGTTATACCGTTATACCCTTCGATCTGTGGAGCTATGTACTCTTCTCGTGTATCCTACTTACGCTTGTTGTTTCATTAACATTGCCCAGTCTTGACCTTCGACAACTGTCATGATTCTGCGAGGAGAGAACTTCTGAATGCACCTGCCTGACTTCCGGAATAAAACAACGTTCTTCCACTAGGCTAATCGATGGGCGCTAATCCAAAAGATACGACGCTCTACCACTAAGCTAAAGCGGGCTCATGCTCAACCTTTCAACCCCGTTACGAGATCCTAACAGTAGATGAACACACCTTTTTCGTGCAAGTAATAATGTCTACGGGCAGTAGGCACTTGGTAGGTGCGCACTGGCGCCGCCGGGCGCGCGTCAATTTGACAGGCCTGTCACACACGGTGAATGCGCGAATGCTTCTTGACCTGAAACCACCACTATCCCTTGCGAGTCCTCTTCTTGCCCTCTTCTTGTGCTCTTCTTTTTGTCTCGACGCATTCCTACGAGAATTTTTAGCCCGTTAACAAGCTATACTCACGTGTTCTTCAAGCCGCTAGGTTTTGACCGCGTACGTATCTGGCGATCTCATACCAAGGCGACTACTCAGTGATCTTCTGGGCTTTCAAAGGTGCTTCAGTCCTTTCAAGGGACCTTCTGCCTCTTAATGTCGCCTATAAATGCACTCTTGTCAAGTATATGCATCCGGAACGAGGAACTTTTGACAGGTGGGTGCTTGGAGGCATGTTCGCGCGTCTATGGCCCAGGTACGTTCTCCGATTCTCTACCGGTCGTCTTGACTGAACCTTCAAGAGTACAGACGGCTATTCAACGTGCCTTTTACCCAACATGTCGCCTATACCTTACCCAACATCCTCCAACCTCGGGCAATCCTTCCTGACCCTTCTCCTACACCTTCTCCTCGATCCCCCACTTCCTTTTATCATTATCAGCTCAATCACTCGCCGGTTTAGCTTAGTGGCAGAGCGTTGCACTTGTACGTCCCGATTCTGGGCTATTTCAATGCAAAGGTCGGTTGTTCAATCCAGCCAACCGGCAGAGGACGCTTTTTGATGCGTTCTAGCGTTCCAGAACCTTGGTGGCGCGACTACGGATGTTTAGCTCGTGAAAGGAACCCCAGAAGACTCTAGATCACTCTCCATGGTCACAGTTAATGCTAGATTGGATGTGCGAATGACTGGTTGATTGAGCAAAAGGTTCCACTAGAGTCTGGTCGATCATCATTTTGATTGAGCAGCAAGTTATTATCCACTTGAAGAACGAAGGTATTTCTCGACTACAGCACGTCGAGATTTCAATTCCCTTTCCAAGAACTCAACGCTTCCCAGCCAGAATTTGCGTCAGTCGGCTAGTGCTGCACTATGCTGACAGGTCGCCTTACCTGCTTGAATCTTCGATGCGGAGGGCGTCCAAAGGCACCTTTTACGAGCCGGCGTTAATCGAGGTAAGACGGTCAATTCCCTGTTTTCGGAGAAGACTACTTGTCAACTTGATGCCCCTTAACTTTACCAGAACATGATAACCACTAGTGCATTTGACTATCAAGTGAGGGCGACAGGAATGTTCCATTACTTGTACACCACATCATTGATTGACCTCATTGCACGAACATACAAAGGCACCAATACTCGATGGTGACACTGAATGGATCCCATAGCTGTCGTCTTACGGTAGCCCTAGGCCATATCCAGGCGGATTTCACTTCGCATTATACTATCGAGATACACCAGTATATTCTACATGTAACTCAAGATTGCATATCAACGTCCTCTTGGTCATTTTCGTTCTGAGTTTGTTCAACTCCGATAGTACCTGCTGGGCGCCAGATACTTCCCCCGACACTTGCTTTCCAAAGTCGTATGCGACCGTCATTTCCGGCTGAGGAGAGTATAGTCCTGGCCCAAGAAGATCAGACCCTTGACATAGCAAATCGAGGGAATAGTACTCACCCAGTGATATTCCAGTCAACTCTGCCGACCGAAGATCTAGAGGAGAACGTGAGACAAAAGCTTTCCATGAAATGTACAATACGTACTTGTGATCATCAAGGTCAGCAACCAAAGTTGCGGACCATCCTGTCTCTTCAGAAGGATCCGCCTCATCGTCGTCCTCGTCCAAGTCAGATGCAGGTTTGACTTTCCATATCCTCACCCGGCCATCTCTGCTGCCAGTGGCAATAAGATGGTATGAGCGCCCACATGAAGGTGCCCATGCAACAGAGACAACGGAGTGTGGTGCTGGTTGGGATTCATTGTCTGTCCCAGAACCGTTGCCAGCCTGTCCGGAAGGAGATCCTGACGCGCTGCCTTCCTTGCTGCCGGTTCCTCTGGGTGCTGGGAGAGCAGGAACGGGTGTAGCCGTACCAGCGTTGTTTGGATCAAGGACTAGAAGTGTTGTGGGCCGGCGAGACGGGGAGAGTTGGATAATCTGTGAAATGGGTGAGGGGTGGTCCCGGGAGTAAGCTCCAAAGAGAATACCTTGATTAAGCCGTTGATACCGCACCCAGCCGCAATTATCTCTCCCCAATAACGATCCTTACACCATGATATACACCACCCGCCATCAGCCTCGCGGTTTCCTAAGCCTGGTCTTGCAAGGGCACTGCTGGTAGATCCTTGCTGCTGCAATAACGCCTGAGCGACAAGCGATGCAGATGCGCCTTCTAGAGGTGCATGACTCTGGGTTGGAGTCGCTAGTGCTACTGTCTGCGCGCGCGAATGGTATGATGGGTAGGAATTTGCGGGTATCGAGAGTACGTCGACTTCTTCTGAGAGCTGCCAGGTGGTGAGAGATGGTTGTTCTAGGCATTCATAGATCCGGAGAAAGTTGTCTGTTGATATCGTAGCCTGTACCGGCCAACATAAGCTTCATCTATAGGAAGCAAAAACTGATTTAACGCACCAATTTCAGGCCGAAATGATGGGGTGCAAACTCTACGGCCCTCACTGTCCCTCTCGCGTCCAATAATACTGCTCTTTCTACCCATCTTGAAGACGAAGGTTGAGTTTGACCACTATTTCCGTTGACAGAGACTGGTTGCTGCTCGCTAGCTGTAGTAGTTTGTTCCCAAATTTTTACAGTTCTGTCGAACGAAGCGGACGCTATGATTGGTCCAAATTCCGGATGGGCCCAGCTCACTTTTGATACAGCTGCATCGTGAGCCTGAAGAGAGGATTTGAGCGATGAAAAATGCAAACAAAGGACTCGCGCACCTTCCAGTCATCCTCGACGCTCCATGTTCCGTTTGTTTCATCCAGCTGCCATACTTTTATTCTGAGGAAAACATCAGTTCGAACGTTCGACCAAACAGCATTTCCTCCAACCTTTGATCAAGCCCGCACGTAGCCAGCCGAACACCATAGTAATCGTAGGACGCGTCGGTGACAAGGTCGCTATGCGCGTTTTGAATGAGGCCGGTTTGGATCATTTGAACCGGCTTTATGAGCACGGGTTTGGTTGAAAGGCTATGTAGATAGGGAAAGTGGTGCCAGAAGGGTTAGAATGAAGTCAAAGTTAGAGTTGTGATTGAACGCGTCGGTCACGCAACTGACATGTTCCACTTGGGCATTAGATAAATCTTATTGATACACGTTTTGTATGTTCTATCGACTAAGATACAGCTATTTTAATCTTCAAGTATTCCTTCAATGCAAGATATCCGACCGGCAAAGGGGACAGCTCGACGAATGGCTTGTGTTGAACCACTGCACAAAACATCAGTCAAGAATTTCGAAAGCTGAATAGGCCTATTTACCCTGTACAAACATCCGCCATGGAAGCGGTTCTTGCACGTCCGACATGGTATTTTGGGTAGTTTTCCATCCATGACACTTATAATCCTGTAATCGCATATGCCAATAAGCCGAATAGTCAGAGAAACAGTAAAAGTGAACGTACGAATAACAGATGGCACATTCTACTTGACCTTCAAAGTGCAGCGTCACATTCTTCTTGAACAAGGCCAACCCATCAACAATCCTTCCATTGTGGGCCCACATGGTCTGTTGCACGGCTAAAATCCACGCCCGCCATCGACTTTCATCGACTCCCACACGTTTCACGTCCCGTATCTCTATTCGGTGAAGCGGCCAGTCGTTGGGTATCTTGATTTTGATCTCCAGCTGATGGTCGTCCACCAGGTACGCAGCCGCCACTTCGTTCACAGAGCTCGCCACCTTGATGGTCAAATTATCGTCGGCAAGTTCTGATATGGCCTCGGGACTCTTGACATGGTCAAGCTCCGCTTTGATAATGACAGGAGAGAAGTAGGAAGACGTGTAGGTTCCGATTGCAGATGATAGTTGACGGTCTTTGCAATCCATGACCCAGCTATAGATGGTAGAAGGTATAGTAAGAAGTGCACGATAGTACAAGTGGGCAGCGAAGACTTGAAGGGTAAAGTTTGTCCCTGGCTCATAAACTTGACAGGTGTAGTAAGCATCATGTAGCCCAAAGAGAGGAACCAAACTCACATGCCACATGATACTCCTCAACCGCCCAAACATCCAGCTTGAAAGATTTGAGAATACCCCGATCTAGACCAAGAAGGCCCAGTATCGTTGGAATGAAATGCGTATTGATTATTCCCAAGTTGCGAAGCTGCTCTATATACGCCGCACGAACTTTGAGCGACTGTAAGGCGAGCTGGTTAGTAGTGTCTCTTGGATTTAGGCAAGAGAACATACTGTGTCAGCGAAGAGATCGAATAGTAACATCCATCCAAGAAGGTAACCAAATACTGGCTACAAACTGTTAGTACGAAAAAGCCAATGATCACCAAACAACATACTTGTTCCTGCTCCACCTCTTCTGAATAATCGATATTGAGATTCTGCTGAAGGAGGGTGAGAAGTTCTGGCGGTAAGTCAGCCTTGAACTTGTCTTCACTGTCCACGCCAGCTTCGATGACCAAGTATTCTGTACGCTTCTTTGCCGCCTGCTGGAGGAGCTTGTATGCCATCTTTTGTACGTCCATGGATGGATCCGAAAGCAGATGACACATCTTGGACAGGCTGTTATGGTCTACTAAGCTGGGAGGAAGAGTTTGGACGATTTGAAGGATGAGTTCACGGCAGGCTGATGCAGGAGCAGAAGGTACTTCAGCGTCTGAAAACGAATTAGTGAAAGTCCCTTTGGGGAATGAACGGGCACTCACCTAGCTGCGATGTTGCCAGATCTCTCACCGCCGTAAGGATGGCATTCTCTCGTTCTTTCCAATCTGCCCGAAGAGCTTTGTTGGTGGAGACGAGATCTTGGATCAGAATGATCAGCCGCAGTGTCCTTGCCAGTATCACCAGGGTGGACTCATCCGTCATGACAGAGTTCTATGCCTAAAAGTCAGTTGAAAGTTTATGCCGATAATTCGGACCATTACCTCGAGATTGTTCTCGATCACATCAAACACGAAGGCCCAATGAGCTCCAGGCACGTGCTGTAATATCGGTGCCAGATGGAAAAAGGTCAAAGTCATCGCGCACTCGATCTCTTCACCGACATCGTCGTCATCGGATGCAATCCACTGTTGACACGCTTTCATGACATTAACCGCTCTTTGCTGAGGCAAGAACTCCACGTCAGATTCGAAGGGTGGTGCGACTGCTGCCAATCTTCGGAGTACCATCAAGCCTTCAGTCTCTGCTTTTGAAGCAGGTACGCCAAGAAGTGATGCAGCGAGTTCGTTGCGGTATCGTTCAAGACGCAAAGGCTCGGAACCAAAGGAAGTGATCGCAGACAGAATAGCAATGGACGTATTGGGTGCTGGACGTACGGTTACTGAATTGTACCAATGAACGCGGACAGAGACTCACCACTCTTCTCCAACGTTCTTGCAAAGCCTACCCAAAGCTCCGCCTCTTCTCGCTCCACATCATCGAATATGTGCTGCAGAACATAAGAGAGAATCCTGAACTCTCGGATCGTTTCCGTCTCTTGCGATATCCGAACGAGGTCGACCAAGAATCTCGCCAAAGCAGGCAGCTCTTCCTTGGATTTTACCTTTCCGGTCAGTACGTCGAGTGCACGCCTTGTGCTCCCTTCGCTACCCCCAGACGTGAAGACATACGTCGTGATTTGATGAACCTTCATGATCAACTCGCTCAAGTCAAAGTCGAGTGCTCTTTTGTCGAAAACCGGGCTCTTTCCAGTAGGTACATTGATTAGATCCTCTGCATAGACGGATAACGCCAATAGATGTCGTAAGATCCACATGTTGCGCTTCGTGAGAAGACGATTGTCGAGGGAAATATGGAGCAGAGCGGTGGCCAAACGGGCGTATAGTGAGTACCCTCGAGAGTCGCACTGCGGCGTTGAGAATGATTGTTCCTCATCAGAGAACATGGAAGCAGGGGGTACCTGGGGATCCAAGACAGCGAGGCTTGTGTTTATAGGATCTGAAGGAAGACCATCAAGTATAGCATTCAAATCCTCTGCCTGTGGGAGTAGATGGAGCGGGTCCGAGATGGCTGAACTGAGATTCGTAGAATCTTTCAGGACTTGAACAATGTGCACTGGCCTATACAACTTTAAGCTCAGAGCATGATAAAATTCCAAATTTATGACTCACAGAGGCCGGACAGAGACATCAGCTAAGAGCGATGACAACCTCTCCTTTATCTGTCCATAGACACCAGATTTATCCTCGTCTCTACTCCTCTGCTCCCACTCGGACCATATTGTCTGCGCAACCGAGAAACACGGCGCTGATGCATCGCTACCATGACATTTTGGCAGCAGATGTGAAAATAAGAAAATATCGGGCTGCACAGACAGCGCAAGGGTATCCCGACTATGCTGTAATATGGCCGAAAGAAGATCCAGAACGACGTTAAAGCTTGAGAGTGAGACATTCTCGTCATGGAGTGCGCCGTCTAGCTGCAGCGAAAATTCCGATAGCAGGCTCTCGATTAGGCCATTCTGCCCAGCAGCGGAGAGAACGGGACCTGAGCGATGAGTTAGTACATCACAGAGACAATACTTTGGCAAAAGAATGCATACCCGGATTTGTGATAACTCGTTTTAGTAGGCCGAGGTTACCTCCTCCCAGTGCATCGACTAAGAACCGGCTTATCAGGGAATCCAGCTCGTCGTGTTTGGGGCTTAGGTCTTTCAGCTGCACGCCTTTGGCCTCGAGAGTGTCCAACAGTTTTCCAAGGCTCACGCTGAACGTATCAGGGTGATTCGACACATCGGACAATAGCCGGTGCCAGCACTCTTGCAGCTTGGTTTCATCGTTTCTTGTTGAGAGGTACGTCATAAGCAGCGAACTCTGCTCAGGGTTTGAGAGAAGGCCAAACGCTTTTCGGAGGATGAGATCGTCGATGCGCTATGGAGGCATTTTTGTCAGTTCGTAGATCGCGAAGAACAAGCCGGCTTACCTTCGCGAACGCCTCGTCTCCGAAGATTTCTGTTCCAAAGATTTGCATCGACGCCACTAGATATTCCCCAAACTTTTTCTTCTCCTCCGAATCTGTTTCATCCTCTTGACGATCCAACGCCTTGTTCAAGATATCTTGCAGCAGCTTGCGAGCAGTATCTCTCTGCTGCTTCTCAATCGATTCGGTCACAAGCACAGAGACCACGGTGCAAGTCAGGCGCGGCGGAGAACTGAGCAACGACGTCCTAATGGTACCCGCGAGGGTTTCCCACGCATGGAGCCACAGCCTCTCGTCGACTTTTCCAAGGCCTTCCAATAGTGTCTTATTCAACACCATCCCCGCGGCTCTTGGATCCACTTTTAATGTCGAACCAGCCAACTCCGTCCACACACGCAAGGTTTGAGTTAGGATGAGTGCAAGGGCCCTTTGCTCGATCATATGGACATCGGAGTCACCAAGGAGTGTAGAAAGACGTTCCATAGATGAATCAAGCTGGGTATCGGAGCTGTTTTCTCGATCCCTCCAGATGCGTTTTACTAAGAACACCAGACATTCCAGTAAGCTTTCGAGGAATGCGACCGAGGCTGCTGAGCGTTGTAACGAGCTCAGCGCACGACCATCGATGGCGGCCCAGAATGAAGTAAAGAGATCGTCGAGCGGATCCGGTGATCCCGTTGACGCGAGAATCTGTTGGGATGTCAGTGAGAACCACGGGTAGCGAAGTATTGGCTGACCGATGGAGGGATTGTAGACAGTATGACCAAGACCGTAGGATAGCCTTGCAATGGGGAACCACCACAACCGAGTTGCAGAAACTGCAGGAACTCTTGATAAGCAGCTGATTTAGATCCTGCAAGTGGCTTGGCTCTTGGATTCCCTTCAGTCTCGTCTTCCGAATCGTCTGCATCGGATTCTGAGTCTTGCTCGTTGGCATGGCTCATGTCAATCTTCCAAGAGTTGGGGTATTCTGCAGAGGATACGAGTGAGATGGAGACAAAGTAGGTAGGAAAGATATACCTTTTAGGAATAGTAGCAAAGGATGCCACATTACTTGATGAACAGCTGTGTCGGGCTCGACCCAGGCGGAGCGAAGTACAGCTGTGCTTAACGTCGACAAAAGAAGCTCCGGCATCGGTTCGTTGGTTGCCTTCACTGCCTTCAAGAGCGCGTGGAGTAGCATCCAGGCGCTCTTCCTGACATTGGGCAGCCCTGCGCCAAAGGCCGCCTGACCAGATTCCCAGAAAGGACACGTCTGTGCATGATATAGACTGGACCATAACGCGTAGTTGGAGAAGAAAGATTCCATGTCTGACATGGACGGCTTGTGGTGGTCTAGCAGTACCTTTAGTTATAGCGGACACAAAGAGACCAAACAATACGCGAACCTAGAATCCACGAAATAGAACCAAAAGCCCCAACACGAATTCGTGCCTTCCTGTCTTGTTCACTCTCTTCATCTTCCGGTCTAGACCTCGATTCGCTGTCTGGTGTCTCGCTCCTTGATACGTTGACTGGAGTACGAGCTTTCCTCGCATGAGCTGGCAATGGCGGCGGTGCAGGGGCTGGTGGGTTAAGATATGCGTAGATGCCACTTGGATCTAGAGCAGCGCGTTGGACGAAGGATCGGAGGGATTTCATTATGATTTTGCTCTTTTCGTCCGTTATGAGATTCACGAATCGATTCCATGGATCGACAGCGGCATGAGATACAATTCTGTCGATATCGTGGACCGCGATGCACCATGCTCCGACAATACTCGAGACTTGGTCTTCGTCTAAGGATTCAGTAACGGAGAAGATGATCTGGTCGCGGACTGCAGGTATTCGGAGGAACATGTCGTGTAACGACGCTGTGAGTAGACGAATACGCCGTGATGGATGTATAAAGAGAGATGGAAGATGATGGAGCTAAAGAAGGGGTAAGACACCGAGCAAGATAGAAAAATAGCCATAATACACACCCAGACTGGTAGCATGTCTACCAGCACATACTCGTTCTCCGACTGTCCTTTGACAACAGGGTCAGCCCAAATTGTCTGCAATTCCTCCAACGCCTTTCCTTTCGTCACTGCTGCTTTCTTCCCCAAACTCCTAAGCAACACAACAAGCTCCGACGGAAGTTGGTGCAAAAGGCCTGTCGTCTCCAGTGGATCTGGCTGTACGGGTGCTGGTTTTACTGGAGGAATGTAAACCTTTTCCCGAGGCTCCTTCCTCGACCCCTTTTTCCCCTTCTCTCCCTTTGGCCGTTTCTCCTTTTGAGGGGGTTCCGACTCTTCTCCTCGACCTGCTGCAGCTTTTCGTGCATGTTTTTTGCGTGTACCAGATGACGCAGACGATTTCCCGCCGCCCTTTGCCATTGGTAGCTAATTTGCCAGCCTTTACAGAGCGAGAGACAAGCCCAGGATGACGTTGGTGGTTGGCGGTACTCTGAGAGTCACGGTGCAGTATCTATGCAATAGAAAGGATATTATCAGACCGTACGCCAGATCAATGATACTTGCACTGACCGTTCTGGATACACTCTGAGGTTGTTCTGCTACAAGATTTTCATCGCGAGTCATCTTGAAGATGACGTATGACTAAGGATCTTTGCCCTTTTCAGCAAGTTCGGCAAACTCATTCCGCTTGTGAACTAAAACGCCTCGTACTCTATTCTGTCATCAATCGTATACATAGGTCTACGCCTGCGAGAGTAAATTTTCTACAGTCATGGAAGGAAAGATATTCTAAGATGTTCTGGATGTTATAGTACCGATGGAAGCAGTGTTCGGTTGATTCCTTTCGCTTGTCAACTTGCACCAACCACCTCACCGTCTAGTATTCTAATCTAACAACAAAATCGTACATGGGTATACCAATATCTTACAAGTGCTATGAATATCGCGTCTACCACCAGTCACCCTGCTCCTTCATCGCGTCTGCAACCTTGATGAATCCTGCCACGTTCGCTCCGCATAATAAACTGGGAAGAACACCCTCTGAAGATTCTTCGCCCGACCATTTGCTTCCAGCATTCAAGCATGTCTGTACAAGGGAATTAGCAAAACACGAAGAGAACAACAAAGCCAAGAACTCACGCTATAGCACTCGGCCATGATATCCTTGAGCTTTTGATCGACCTCGTTCGAAGTCCAGTTCAGCCGTTGGCTGTTTTGCGCCATCTCAAGACCTGAGACAGCGACTCCTCCACAGTTGGATGCCTCTGCAAAACTGGCGGTCAGATCGAGGAATGCATCAAGGAAGAGATATACGCACTTCCAGGAGCGTACCAAACACCCTTGCCAGCACCTTCTTTACGAGACTTTTCGAATGCCTCGACGGCCTCTAACGTGCATCCCTACAAAACGCTATAAGTATGGCGGGTTACCAATGCAGAGGACTACATACCATGTTGGATCCCTCAGCTACTATTCTTGTGCCGGCCGCAATGAGTGCTTGGGCTTCCTCACCCGAAACCTCGTTCTGAGTAGCGCCAGGAAGCGCGATGTGGATCTTGGGAAGAAGCGTCCACGGGCGTTTACCTATCGAGCATATCCTCAATCTCAGTATTACGCATAGCCCATGTTGAACCACATACCAGGGTAGTACTTGTACTCTGATTCAGAAGCAAAGTCTTTGAACGACTCTAACGAGCCACCCTTCAACTTGAGCTCAGCTATCCGCTCAACGACCTCCTTCGAGAATCCTTTTTCGGTAGTGGCGATTAAAGAGCCTTTTGAGTCAGACAAGGAGAGCACGGTAGCGCCGAGCTCGATAACCTTCAACGCGGTGTATTGCGAGACGTTGCCAGAGCCGGAGATGGCGACGAGTGTAGTGGGCTTGTTGAGGCTGTATTCGGGGCAAGCTTTTGCAATCATCTGAAATCACAGTTAGGAACAGGAATATGATGAGTTGAAGAGCTAAACGTACGTGCTCAACGTAGTAGATAACACCATAACCAGTAGCCTCTGGTCGAATGAAACTTCCACCCCAGTGAAGGCCTTTGCCAGTGAGTACACCAGTAAACTCGTTACGAAGCTTCTTGTACGCTCCAAACAAGAAACCAATCTCACGACCTCCAGTTCCGATATCGCCGGCTATACGAGCGCGAGATTAGAATGAACTCAAGACAAGACAGAGCGATCACATACCAGGAACATCCGTATCCTGTCCGATGTGCTTCGACAACTCGGACATGAACGCAACACAGAACCGTCTGATTTCCGAATCGGATTTACCTTTGGGGTCAAAGTCGGATCCACCTTTGCCTCCACCCATGTTGAGGCCAGTGAGAGCGTTTTTGAATGTTTGCTCGAAGCCGAGGAACTTGAGGATAGACAGGTTAACAGAGGGGTGAAGACGGAGACCGCCTTTGTAGGGGCCAAGAGCGGAGTTGTACTATAACGAATCATGGTAAGCGAGAAGCAACACTTGATTGAGAACAGAGACATACCTGGACACGGAATCCACGATTGACTTGGGGAACACCCTGATCGTCTTCCCAGACCACACGGAACTGAATGACGCGTTCTGGCACTTGGACGATGTCCAAAGCCTTTTGGTATTGGGGGTTGGCCTTGAGGAAAGGACCCAAACTCTGCGTGAGCTCTTCGAGGGCCTGGTCGCGTGAGTGTTAATCTCGAGAGAAAGCAGCGCATCGAAAAAACGCGTACCTGCTCGAACTCGGGTTCGTGTGGAAGGACCATTTTTTGCGAGGTGTGAGGTAGTTGTAGGGTGTGAGAAGAGAGTTGTAGGGCAGACCTGAAGTCGGTGAAGACATGGCAAAAAAGTAGCCCCTTCTTATAGCCAAGGCTCTCGAGTCATACTTTCCCCGAAGCGGTCAAAGTGGACTGTCAAGGGCAAATCAGGAATAATTGCGGAGGTCGGAATGACGAAGAACCGTCACCAGTCCGTCACCTAGGACATCGTCGGCCGATCGGATTGGTGGATGAATTTGATTTTCGTGACGTTCAACTTTGAGAATCTTTGCTCGTTTCTTCGTTCCAGGGGGTCAAAGCTGTCTTTTCGAGGAGTTCTGTATGTGATAAGATAAATGTGAGCGAGAAGGCTGGATAAGATAGAGCTGGAGAAGTTCAGGAACCTCTCTCAGGGATCGGCATCGCTTTGAACTTGTCAGAGATAAGAGGCAAATACATACCTTATCTTTCCGCATGGTGAGCAGTCCTTATCTCGCGAATGAATTCCTCCGCCATTTCCTTATCTCTTCCAACAAATTTACCCCGAATTTGACAACGATATCGATGAGCACATCGATGGTGGCGGCTTTCGCATTTCCGACTTGTTCCCGACTTTGGAGCTCTTTGAAAAGGCCGAAAGGCCAGAGGGTCCACACCTGTCCACTGGTGGTTATGAACATGAATGGGAAAATCCGGAACCGGGAGAGCTAGAAGGTGTCACAGATCACGCTACGTCACGCAGACTTTTTGACGTGACGGGTGACAGCCTTAGCTCAGTGGCCCGACGTTCTCTTTTTTTTCCCCTTTGACACAGTTTGACACAGATCTGCCATTTGGTCCTCTTTCAAATTCCAGAGATGGTCGACAAGCTCAAACATCGTGGATAGTGTACCTTTCCTGCAACTCGCACGCGATATTGCTCTCTGAAGCGTTAGGGACAACCGGAGGATAAACTAATTGTGAGTTTCCGTGTCGTTGCTTTGGGCTGGAAACTGAAAGGGTTACGCTGTAGGTTACAGCGACTATTCCTGCTACCTATGCTCGCGCTATTCTCCGAGGATACACAACAGAAGAGTATGTTTTCTCGTCGGACAACCGGTCACCTTTGGTTTCGCCCAGCAAGCTCTAGAGCCTTCCCACATACGACCCCTTCCTCAATCACCTGTGGAATGTGTTGTTCGAAGAGATGTATAGAGTTCGGTGTTTTTCACTCCCATTGGCCTCCCGCAGCAGGCACCAAGACCACACGCAGGAACTTGCATTTATTCGCGCTCAATCCAGCTTCGTCGTCGGACGCAGTTTTCATCTTCGAATTCTCGGCTTCCAGTCAGCAACGGTGTATCTCCGACCTGCTCAAACGGTCGAACCCTTCTTGAGCTTCTGCCATAGACTGTTGGTTCTGAGCCCTAGATTGTTAGTACCCATGTAATAGTTTAGTTCACGGAAATCCGCCGGTATCACACTCAAAGCCATTACTTGCCTAAGTCGCGAACCGATAGATTAGAAACCGAGCGACTCAGTGCAACTGGGCGTTCCACCGAACGGAACACGTGTCACCGCGTTCAGAATCACGCCTCCTCTTTTTCCAGTGTTTTCCTCTTACCGCCATCATTCCATCGTCAGAATGCCAATTGACCTTCTCTTCCCTTCTCGCCGCGTCCCAGCCCGCTAGCCCAAGTACTTTTAGAGACTTCTTTGAATCCGGCCAAGCTGTCAGTACAGTAAGTAATCTCCTGCTAGTTGCTCTTCCCTCTACTCAATGGCTTTGATGGTGCAGACGCGCTTTCCCCCTCTATCCTGAGCTCGCCCAAGCCAAGACGTTCATTGATGCTTACACCCGTCGTTTTCTTGCATATCACCTCATTGACGCGCCTCTGAACCCAGATTTCTCGACTCGCCTTTGACGGAATGAAGAGAACGTATCTCGAATCCATCACTAGTCTGTGTGTCATAGATGTGAATCACCATGCTGAACCACGAAGGGCGTTCCGGGATGAAAGGCAATAGATAATCCAAAAGTAATCGGTGCGTGTTTTTGTGGTCGATGGATGCTCGACACTGATAGCGGTATAATACTGGGGTGCTGCACAATAGTCCTTTGTCGAGCTCGCTGTTTTGGGGACTACTAAAGGCACGACATCATAGATGTCGATTTTGAAGATTACAAAGAACGGCTGGGCTGGAATGAGATCTAGGTGCTGAAAGTCTTGCTCGCCACCTGGCTGCTATGTCCCGGGGACCAACAGGTATGTCAAGGACCTTTTTCCATACTTTCCTTGCTCGACTGAAGGATCATGCAAGCAGGAGCTATCATCCCAGATGTTTTGTACAAGTTCGTCGTCTCGTCCCACGTCCCTCGAGATTATCAACCTGGAGGCCTCATGAACGGTACTCCTTCACGTATGTTGCCTACCTCCCTTCGCTTCACGATCTTATCTGAACACCGCTATAGCAGGGTCTCCAGGTCTTCAATTTTAGCAGTCCTTCAGCACATCCACGCATTCACTCCTTAGCTCTCACCTCCACAATTCAGTTATCGATTTCTCCACATCATACGCTTTATTGTCATCTTGTCATCGCCCTCTTAGCTCAGTGGTAGAGCGTTCCACTCGTACGTCCGTTTCGGGATTGGTGTTCGATGGAAAGGTCGGTTGTTCAATCCAGCCAGGGGGCACATCATCTCAGCGAAAAGCTGACATTTTTAGCCTCTTGGGAGACTAATTCCAGCGTAAAGTAGAAACGGAACGGCAAGATCAAGCAGCGAGCTTGCACCACTCGTGCTATCCGAGTATGAACTTGTGCGTTAATCTACTTATCTATGGTTTGAAATTTGAAGAACTGATAATATCACACATGTTGATTCTTGAAATCGCGTTTAAATTCCTTGTCTCCAGGGGCTCCTCAATTCAGAGTTCAACGTTCAACATCCATCATGATCCAGGGTCATCTTTCGACCGTATCTGTCCTGGTTGTATAGAATCCCTGCCCGGAGCTCTGGAGTTGAAACCAACGGGAGATAGCGCCCAGAGCGATGATTATTAGGGCGCGATTTTCCATGTGGTTCGTATCACTCCTCAGGCCTCAGGCCTCGTCCTGTTTAACCGGGTTTCTGAAGCTGACTGTCTATATTTAACTAGGATTCAAAAAACGTATAAAAGATGGTAGGTACAACGGACTCGCTCACCAGCAATCAGAACCTCTCCGAATCATCAAATTCATAATGAAAGCCACTTTCGTCATCTTCTTTGCTGCTCTTCTCGCTGTTGCTGTGGCGAGCCCTGTACCAGCGGTGAGTTGTTCTATCCATTGCGCTGACGCTTATTCTGATTGTGTGCTTTTGCGGCAGGAGGATACTGTGGATTACCTTTATCAGTGCAGGCGTAATGCGGAAGCTGCTACGAATGATAAAAGGTATATCTGTTGAAGGTTGGTGCTGACTTTGCTTCTTTAAGTGCACGATCGAGTACTGACTCACCGAAATAAGAAAAGGGTTGAAGAACGTTTGACTATGATATCTCAGGGCTTGGTGTGCCAGCGTATGAGATTGGGGTTCAAACTGTGTATCATGAAGAGCATATAGAAACAAAGCAATAGCGCTTGATCGTATACGGCTGAAACAGAAACAGAAGGCGCAAATATTCAAAGAGAACAGACGTTCCAGGCTTCTCCAGGCCACGGTCCGTTAAATCTCAATTGAATCCAGAGGCAATCTCGGGTTGGAGGCAACTTTGGATCTCACGGGGTCCTTTGTCTTGCGCGTTGTTTTTTAGATCGGATTTTTGATCTGCTTGAGCCAGATCTAGAGTTTGAAAGAGTGGAGAGTAAGAGAGCCTCGGGAGAGCCTTTGCGTGTATCAAAGCGCATGTCCGGCGCCTAAATTTTTGCCCACGGAAGCACTGCCACATTTCTTCTTCGCTGCCAACCACGATGTGCTCGTCATTCGCCGTATTTTCGTCCTCGTTTCTTGGGGTTCCCCCTTGAAGACAGTAAGACAATTTTATCATAGATTAAATTATTTCACTAATGGCACTTTTCATTGGAAGACCAACATTGAATCTGGCAGGCCATTTCTGCATCTGTCATCGAAGCTGTTAGTCGAGGTGCCGCACTCAGGCTGCTGGTTCTTACGTAGCCGTCAGAGCCTCAGAAGCTTCGTTTCGCAAC
The DNA here is from genome assembly GCA_037176845.1 of Paramarasmius palmivorus. Lineage (NCBI taxonomy): Eukaryota > Fungi > Basidiomycota > Agaricomycetes > Agaricales > Marasmiaceae > Paramarasmius > Paramarasmius palmivorus. The sequence goes on along the minus strand of JAYKXP010000042.1, from coordinate 317,739 downwards.
ATGGTGCGATTCCCAAGTAATATCACAACTGGCGGAAATCTAACTAACGTGCACATGGTTCTCTCAGATGCTGACCACAAACTAACGCAACTGTGCCGCGATATTTCGGAGACGGTAGACTAGACAAAAGGGCTCTAGGAAGACTAGGGCATCCTGTGCACAGCGCAACCGCAACGTGTCAGAAACCGGCTTGCGGTGATACAAATCTCCGCTGGATAGACGCCACAGACAAGGCATGAGACGCGCTTACTTATACTTACTTATGCCTCGTGGATTTTCGCTCACAAGACTTCTACAGACCTACCGAGAGGCCCGCTGAGATCACCTCCCAAGGCAAACCTCTACAATCCTGAATGCACTTTACACGTCATTGAGAAGTGCCGATAATCTCATCCTGGTCTTGTGTGTGTTCACGTTCCTTCCGCCATGGCCGTGGAACAACGTCTCCTGTGCGAAATTTTACCAATCTTCTTTTTTGTTGCCCAAAAAGGCTACCGAATCCACCGCTTGCACGTGAGTGTTTGAATGCTTGTATGCGATCCTGGAACACAGAAAAGCCTATATAACAGAGGAAAAGGCAAACATTCACTATAGCACCTCGCAAACTTCACAGACATCGAGATGATCACCTTGTACGACCTTGGCCCTTCCACCACTGGCGGCGGATATTCTCACAATGTCAGGAGAATTGTGTATGTTTAAAGGTTTCTGGCTTTCAGAAGTGATCGCTAATACCACTGTTAGGTACGCGCTGAAGTACAAGAAAATCCCGTTCACCATTTCACTTGTCGACTTCCTCACTCTCGAGCCCACTGCAAAGTCTGTCGGTGCTTCTCCAACTTCCAAGAAGGCTAACGGGGACCCCCAATATACGGTTCCTTTCATACGCGACTCTACCACAGGGAAAGTCGTTTCCGACTCACTCGTCATTGCAGAGTATCTTGACGAGACCTATCCCGACACACCTCGTGTGGTGCCCCCTGGAACCCGTGCTTTGCAAGCAGCCTATAGTGACTGGGCCGTTGACAAGTTATTCCAGATCCTTCCGTTTCTGGAGCCCCGGATGCACGATATCGGGTCACCAGAAGTGAAGGAGAGCTACAAGGCTCTCTACGGTGTTCCTACTAGACCTCCGGACGAAGAGAAAGCGGCTGTTTGGGATAAAGTACAGCAGGCGTTTGACAGTGTCAAAGCTGGCCATGGAGAGGTGTACGTCACAGGCGATAAACCTATTTTTGCAGACTTTGCTTTGGCAGGTCTGTTGTGGGAGATCAGCTTGGGGATCGGAAATGATTCGGAGGAATGGAAAGAGATCGCGGGATGGCAGGATGGACGTTTGGGTCGTCTATTGGAGTCAGTAGAAAAGTATGTTTAAACATACCACGAGTCCGTAAGCTTAGTCTTTTCGTAACCGCGAGCTGTTATCTGTTTGAGCTCCTCGTTAGCATTTGCTTCAATTCATAGATTGATTCCAATACGCTAATTGAGAGTGACCGACATGGCACAGATGATTATTCGGGCAATATTGATCCAGGGTGAGAGCCTCGGTGTCGACACTTGAAGTCTGTGTAAATGCACCTTTTGAAAAGGAAATCCTGCTAAGTATATGGACTCACCGAATCAAAGAGAAATATTCTCGCATCAAAGTTGAAAGGGTGCTCACTGCTAAGCGCGAGCGAAACTATGACGTCATCCCCTTAGGCCTTTGCAAGTTTATCACGTGCGTCTTTTTATCTTTTCCCGAAACTCCCAAGTTGTCCTCAACCCTGGTTGAAACGTTGACCAAAGGTGAGACCTTTCATCCTGATACATAAAACCTCTGAACACAATTTTTCTCTCCAGCAAGTTAAATCTCTTGCAAGATGTATATCTCCTGAACGTTCAACGCTTCAAGTTGCAATATATCACAAGCAAATGACACCTGACCGGGACCTCTTGACTTGACTCGCAAGAAGCTCGCGGCAACTTTGTGTCAATGCCAATACTCGGAAACCAGCCGTTGATTCATTGCTTCTGACGATACAAATACATTTGCCTCGTCATTTGGCTCTTGTAAACGGACAACATCCGACGCAAAATTCGCCTACGAAGATGCAAATTCAATGCCTGCCAAAGCCCAACCTTTGCGATAGCAAGGAGCATGGGAACACGACGGATAATTACCGCTAGACTAGTATAAAAGGCTCAGAGATCTCGACCCAAACGTTCCTGCGAGTCTTTATCTGAAATGGCTGCGTTCACACCTGCACCTGCACCACCTACTAAGCTCGGTGTCTACCGTGTTCTTTCGCCTCACGCTGGCGTGCACGTCTCGCCATTAGCTCTTGGAGGTGCAAGTATTGGCGACAAATGGGGAGATTTCAGGGGAGCCATGAACAAAGACTCTAGTTTCAAGCTGCTAGACGCGTACTTTGATATGGGTGGTAATTTCATCGATACTGCCAACACTTAGTAAGTATAATTCCTTTTCAATATTATACAATCAGCTCACGTTGTTATTAAAGTCAAGAAGAGTCGTCTGAAGAGTTCATCGGGGAGTGGGCGGAGAAGAGAGGCATCAGAGACCAACTGTTTATTGCTACTAAGGTGAATTGCATTCCCCACTATGACATATTTTTACAAGTATCAACCTGTTTTTAGTACAGCTTGCTCTACAAAATGATCGACCCTACGGTGGTGCAAAAAGTGAACTACACGGGCAACAATGCAAAGAGTCTACACCTTAGCGTGGAAGCGAGCTTGAAGAAACTTCGCACCTCATACATAGATCTCCTTTATGTTCATTTTTGGGACTATGATACCTCCGTCGAGGAAGTTATGGACGCACTACACACCTTGGTCTTGAGCCGCAAAGTGCTTTACCTTGTATGTCCGACATTTCACCAGCTGCTTGAGCTCAAACTAACACCTATCATCAGGGTATCTCAGACACCCCTGCCTGGGTTGTAGCACAAGCTAACACGTATGCAAAAGCCTACGGAAAAACACCGTTTGTGATCTATCAAGGCAAGTGGAACGTCATGGAACGCTCCTTTGAACGGGACATCATTCCGATGGCTCGCTCGTTCGGCTTGGCGTTGGCACCTTTTGGTGTCGTTGCTGGTGGAAAACTTCGTACGGATGCAGAGGAACAACGAAGAGCTGAGAGTGGTGAGAAGGGGAGGACAGATATGGGTACGGATTGGAGGAGGAATGAGGATGAGGTTAAGATGAGCAGAGCACTAGAGAAGGTTGCCAATGAGGTCAGCGCGAAGAGTATCACTTCTGGTGTGTCAGGCTCGATGATTCGACTATCAGTGTATATTGACGAATGTCTGCAACAGTTGCGATTGCATACCTCATGCAAAAGGCGACTCACGTCTTCCCGATCATTGGATGTAGAAAGGTCGAGCATTTAAAGGGTAACCTTGAAGCGTTGGACATTACGCTGTCGGAAGAACAAATCAAGTTCTTGGAAAGTCAGCTGCCATTCGACGTCGGGTTCCCAGTGAATGCTATCGTATGTGCCATGTCTAGACACCGCTTTCAATTCCTCGCTCACCCCCATGATTTAGGGAGATGGAAGCGAAATCTTTTTCTTCATGAAAGTCGCGGCTCACTTCCAGAGGATGCCGTATCCTCGGCCACTGGGGGCACCGCAGCTTCCTTAGCAGTGAAGCACTATCTAAGGGCGAATCTTTCCGAAAAGGAAGACGCGTCGAGTCTGTTGGAGGCGGCGGAAAAGTTTATCTAGACTCTAGAGGCATCACAGTTTATGGTTGTCATATATGCCCATAGCCATCACCAGGTATCAGAAGCTTTTTCCGTCTTCCGACGGCGACAGTTGGCACCTGCCATTGGCATGAGGCGAGCCTAAGATCATCAAAGAGACTGGCCCTGCGTCTGATACCCGTGAATCTTGAGATATCATGCTCGCCGCAAACCAGCGAAAGTGGATGGACTCGCTGATGAACAAGCGTCAGGACGACGGATGAAGGTTTGTATTAAGCAACAGTTGCGATACCATATCCATGATGAGAAACACAGATCCACGTCTATCAGTTCAGTATCAACACAACCGATAGGCGTGTGTCGTGAACCCAATTCCTTCAGTCTTCCTATCGACAGTGGATGAGGTATTTCCCCCTAACAGCAAACGGAATGGTCAGCTCTGGCGAACAAGCAGGGTAGTAGTAGGGTTATACACTACCGAAAAGCAATGAAGAGAAGACCCAGAAATTGCCCAAAAACATGGTTACTACGGTTTATCCATCTCAACTTTGCGATAAGACCTTCCCGCGTCAAAAATAGATTCAATACTGGTAGAAATCGGTATCACAGTACCTTGATTCAATACCAATTGGCCAAGAGTTTTAGCTGGAGACGACCACGATGGTGCACGGTGATCTTGTACAGAGCTCCGTCGGCGTTTGAACCAATAAATACTCACTGCTATTCCTCGTTACAAGCCACAGCCTACATCGCTATGAGAACTTCCATTGTCATCTTCCTTGCTGCGTTCATCGCTCTCGCCACTGCCAGCCCTGTCCCCGAAGTGAGTGTTTACCCCATCCGAAGAACCTAGGCTCGTTGACTAAAGACGTAACACGTTGTAGGCCGAGAAGCGCGCTGTTGAGGTCGACAACTTGTACAAATGCATCAGAGACGTCGAAGTCGATGGTGTGGTCAAGAGGCAATACGTCTGCTAGATGGTGAGTTCTGTCTTTATTATGTTGCTTGTCCCAGAGACGGTAACATGAGCCGCACAGGGATAACTAGTGAAAAGCATAGGGATCAATTGGCGTTATGTATACGGGCTTTGAGTATACAGTACACAGAATCTGAACACGGTTGAAAGACGAGAATTTAGTGACCGCATTTGCTAAGTATCCGTGATATAAACGTACAGGCATCAACTGTTAAACTCTGGGGGCCTATACCATATCCGCATGGGGGCCATTGTGATGCTGATAAACACGGTTCTTGTCATTTCGAGGCGTTAAAGGAGCATGCGGAACACATGAATGTGGGGATCAGTGCCTTACCCTTTGTGATGAGCGGTGAGGTGCCTCTGTGAGCGATTTTAGAGCCTACGATCTTGTAAAGGTCTCGAATAGATTGATTTTTTTTTGCGGTGCACCGTGCCATGGGCTTTCGCTGTTGGCATCAGTAAGACTGTGAATGTGCAAGGATGAAGTGATGAACCCACTGGGATGTGAGTGGAGGAAGTAGTCGACTATTGCGCCTTAAAAATAGATGCGATGAATATCAGTCGAGATGAGTATCATAGCATCTATTCAATAGGTATTGACTTCGTGTATGAAAGTGTATGATACCGTATCAGCCCTGTTATTGACCGCATTAGGTATCTATGCCTTTTGCAAAATATATAAACTCACCTAAAGAATGGCAACAGCACACTATTTTCTGCGCAATGAGATCCTCCTTCGTCTTCCTCTTCGCTGCACTTTTTTCTCTGACCATTGCCAGTCCCATCCCAAAGGTGAATCACGTAGTTGTGTTCTGAAAGGAGCCCAACTAATTCATGTCACTCAGGTTGAGGAACGCGCTGTTGATACAGTCGACGGCTTGTATACCTGCATCAGAGAGGTCAAAGTTGATGGAGTCGTTAAGAGATATGTTTGTTAGTCCTGCCAAGTCTTCGTCGGTACGAGTTTCCCTGCAATGAATGATTCGATCCGAGTCGGTTTCATAAATGTACAGTATTATCTTTTAGGCGGTGAAGAAACAGGAGGCGCATCCAATGCAATGTAGTAGTCTCCACTTATTCCTAATCAAAGTAATTAGCCAACACCATTAAAGTTTGCGCGGTAGACAAACCAATATTCAATCATTGTGCTTTAGGTTTGATCGTGGTGGTCAATGAGCAAAGAGACAGCCCGGGCGTCAATGACGTTGACAAATCTTCCTTTCGTCGTCGTCAATGATGGCTGCAACCATCTCGTTGCTACCGTCCAGTATCCCAAGAAGATACAACCACGAAAGGTCTGAAACTGTCTAGAGCCTTGTGAGTCTGCTTTTGTTGTAAGCCATTGTTGTATACTCACTTTCGGTTCTGGGTAGGACAGCCAATTTTCGTTCTGTGCATCTTTGAAGGCTTGTAGTCTAGCGTGGTTCGTACACCAGTGAGTTCTGTTCTTGAATACTCCTCCTGCACATCTGAATAAAGAACTGAATTCTAGGCCATGGTCCCAACTTCAAAATTTCTCCACACGAACTACACACCGGCTCCGGAAGAATTGAACGATGTTCGAAGTCTTCTGCACGACTCGGAGGAAGAGCTACGCTCATTGGAGGAGCAAATCACTCAATTGGAAGCCCGCCGAAAAGAGCTCAAGGAATTCATAAACCATCATCGCGCTCTCTTGTCTTCCGCACGTCGGATACCTCGAGAGGTCTTAGAACAGATCTTCATCCACTGCCTTCCAACGGACTACTTTCCCCTGTGCAGCGCAAGCGAACCCCCACTCATTTTCACCACTATCTGTCGCAAATGGCGAGAAATTGCCATCAGCACTCCTCATCTCTGGAAAGCCATTCACATAAGTTTACCCCCGGCCTTCCGACCAGAGATGAATGACATCCTGACCCCAATCATCGAACAACGACAACAGGGCATCCAGCAATGGCTCAAAAGATCAGGATGCCTCCCAATATCATTCTCTCTCTTCGCAGGGACGTGGTACGCAGGGCTCGGAACGGAGATGTTGATGTTGTCCCCTAGTTCTGGAAACCCAGTGTTGAACATGTACCGCCCTTTCATCGACATGTTGGTTGGTTATTCCTCGCGCTGGGAACATGCCTCGTTTTCGAGGCTTCCTCCTTCGATCTTGGAGGTGCTAGGAACCCAACAGGAGAGCGCAGTACCGCAACTTCGAGTACTTCATCTCGACCTCGCAAACGGCGATTCTGGTCCTTTGGACAATGTAGCGTCGCTATCCAATCTCATTGGATTACCGACAATGCAATCTCTCCACCTCCACGGGCATAGTGGGAGTCCTCTCCAATATCCCGTTCGCTGGGAGAACCTCGCCGATTTGCAGCTTACACGGCCAGTAGGATCTGTAGGGGGGATTGTTTACCAGGACATCGCACTGGAGATCCTTTCACGGTGTTCTCAACGTCTGAAATCCGTCACGTTGGACATTCGCCCCAGACGTGTCGTTTACGTCGGACCCGATTTGGAGTTTCCTCATCTTCTAGAACTCGATTTACAGTTCTACAATTATACCCGGACGTGGCTTTTTCCCGGCGATGTACCGGGTGGAGAGGAAGTGCTCGACGTGATGAAAACATTTTTCGATGCCATAAACGCACCTGCGCTCGTACACCTTGGGATTAAGGTGGATGCTGGGTTAAAGCTTCCTTGGACGTACGATCCCCCACCTTTCATGTCCTTCATCAGGAGATGTAAATGCGACTTGCGATATCTATCGTTGTGCATGCCATTGTATGATCAAGTCTTCCTCGATTGTCTACCTTTCATGCCTTCCTTGGCTGTGCTCAAGCTGGTCGAGCACCGCCTTGACGAGGTTGAACACGCGAATGGGTACCTTGATCCGGGGTCTGTCAGTTCCCAGACTATCACAGAGCTTTTGGTCCAAGCGTTAGCATCGCCATCTACACCTGCATTCCCAGGTTGTCAGAAGCTGGAAAAGGTGCATCTCATCTCTGTCAGCCCATCGATGGCCGAGCCGCTATATCGGCTTTCTAGAGACCGAGAGCGTCCGTTTAGGTCGTTTGATGTGGATTTCTGTGACTTCCTTCAAGGGGTGAAAAGGAAAGAGGTTTCGTCGTGGTTGAAGGAGTTGCGGAGGCATGGTACGGTTGTCAGATGGCGGTCGCCGGTATCTCAACCCAGCAAGGTGAAGGGGAATGCACGAGAGGGGTTGTTGCCCTCGGCGTGTCTTTTCAATGATGTTGTTCTGGATCCCAATACGGAACAGAGATTGGAGGTTGTGTACTGAATGTTTTGTGGGTTCTCGGTGTTGAGTGTATGTATTAAGGATGCTTTCGATTGTCAGCTTTGTTCTACAGCTTTCGTATCTATGCTACATGTATTATTGAACGTTCGTAGTCTATGTCCGGAATAAATTAAGCAATACATAATAAGGAGAGTCGAAGAGCAGCTAGCGATACAGGAGTGGTGATTGCAGAGTATAGGAAAGGAATGAACGTGCGGATTCGAATGGATAAATAACGACAACGATGAAAGGAAGAGAAATGTTTATTGTCGAGACTTTTGGGGAGAACCGAAAAACCTAGTAATGGTAGTCGGTATGGGAGAACGAGATTCATTGTAGAGTGTTCCAATAGTAGAAGACGACCAACGTGAGCGAAGTTGGCTAGCCTTTGGAACACTCCACTCGATATCATCCTCAAAGATCCCATGCGCCTCTTCATCGGCTACAACAGGAGACGTCGGTAACGACGCTGGCAATCTCATTGCTTGGCCAATTTCAACCTCGAACTGGAGCTCCCGAAGTAGTGCGGTTCCTTCTGAGGAACCTGAACGCGAACGAGGGTTGACGGGGCTGAAGACGTCTGTGAAGGAATCGCCTTCGTCTCCAACGGGAGTTGGAACGCTGATCCTGGGAGGTGGTCGTCTCAATGATAATGCTGGAGGACGGGTGCGTGTTCTTGTGGATTTGGTCTTTTTGGGTGGTACTGGTGGAGGTGGTGTGATGGGAGTGTGGTCTACATGAGCGCTCTCCTTGGGATACGAAGGATCCAGTTGGTTAGAGGGAAGCTTGGGGAGTGCCTTGGATAGCCTGAAGCTGCTTGATGGCGGGATGTAGATCGACTCGGGCCGTGAAGAGAATTTGGCATTTCGGCCAGGAACGAATGCGCGCTGGGGCATGGCGCTACGAAGTGTGAGAAGAGTGGATAACTCGTTAGAGTACCACTCGGAGTCGGACAGGCTGTCTTCATCCTCGTCATCCTCGTCCTCATCGTCTGAGAAAGACAGGTATGAGGGAGAGAGAATGACGCCGTCCAGCTTGGAGCACGAAGATGGTGAGTCGTAGAGGGCAGGTGTTGGAACTCTCGAGCGTGAGCTAACATCGTCTGCAACCGAGGTGTCGAGGAAGATGTTGGGAGAAGGCCCACGCTTGACGATGGTCAGAGGTTTTGTGGATCTCGGCGACACAGAGAACTCTTCATCAGAGTTTGGTGTCAATGGTAAGCCAGTGGTTGACGAGGAAGGGCTTGAATAAGGCGACGCGTACAGTGACGGCGAAGGAGATCGGGATGGCGATGATGCAATGGAATGAGAAGGAGTAGGTGGTCGTGGTGCAGGTCGCGGTGCACACAAGAGTGAGCTGTTGGGTTCGAGTATCTCTTCGTCTTCTTTGGAGACCCAAGCGTCAGATCTGAGCAAGAGCGTTAGCATCGTTACATCGAGACCAGAGAAACAACTCACGGCTTGGGTGTCACTCTGCCGCTCCTGATGGACTCGGCTGTTGATGCTCGAGATGAACAAGACATTCTCGAGTCTTCCGAAGCATCCTCTACGATTACTTTGAGCTCCTCGCGCTCCGTCTTCGATGATGCTCCCAATAATTGGCAGAGGTCTGCTAGACGTTTCCGTGTTCGTGGTTGCCGCTTTAGATGAGTTGAGAAGACTAGAGACCAATGTCAGCACTAGAACGGACCAAGCAAAGAGCCGTACTCACAAGATTTTGAGCCAGTCATGTCGAAAAAAAAATACAGGTGAGGCAAACCGGGGAGAGAATCAACGTATCATCTTCCAGGAAAGTCCGGTAGAAATACCATCGAAAAGACAACGATTTCCGTCCTTTGCGCGAAATGATTCATTTCCCGATTGAGGCGTTACATTGTACTCGGCTGGCATCTGGCACTCGGTGTGAACGGAGAAAGTTTTGAACAAGGAAGGTGTTGTTCCCAAAAAGGAAATCGAGGGCGTTTATACGGCTTCACGGTCCATGTGCCAAAGCGCTCTTCTGCTTCGCGCTCAAGACGGAATTCATTATAATGTTGTAACTCGGTCATAAGGACATACTGTTATCTAAATGAAATATCGATAGCGAAAACGTAAGTATACACTGTAAACGTTGGGCTGTAATAGTGATAATAAGTAATGAAAAGGGCATAGGCGAGTACATTAGAATAAACCTATAGTCTGGTTCCTGGTGTCCTGCTAGCGAGTAGAATCCTTCTGATGATTGGTTTGAAGAGGGTGGTGAGCCGAGTTAGGAGACGGTAAACCTTTCGATTCAACCTGTCGAGTCGTCACCGGGGGATAAAACTACCCAACTAGCACTATTCGTCGAATGTTCTGATTGTAGACAGTGGGCGCAGACATCTACAATGAATTTTCAATATAAGACACCACGAAAAGTATAGCAACGTGCTGTTAAGGTCATATTGAGGGTCCAGATATGGTACGCGTGTTCTATGAAGATTGTGGTGCGTCTTGACACTCTTCTCTTGTTCCGAGCTCGCAGATGAGATACCCTAGCCACATACATGTGGTAGAGCCTATATGAGTGGTCTGTGAAGGCTTCGAAGAGTTGATTGTATTGGCGACTTGGTCCTGTGCCTTCATTTCGTGATCTGAGGTTCGAGAAAGATCTACTTGAATGTTGTTTTGACGAGCGGGTGGGCATAGGCATCCTTATCCTACTTGAGGGAAGATGTTATGAAACGGGATTCCGACAGCAGGTCTATCTGTGTCCCAATCGAGTCAGCAAAGTAACGTTGGCTCTAGACATGAAAATGTCATCCAAAATGGTTTCGACATGGATTTTCAGCTTTCTATAGCCCAGATGATCATCTAGCATTCAAAGGCAAGCCAAAGAAAGATGTCTGAGTACCACTGATATCGTGGCCTTGAAGCACCATGTCATTTGGTATCTCAGTCGTATCTGAAACTCGGTCAGGACTACATTGGCATCTTCGACTGGGATGCTGACGCACCTTTTCCCCAGATAATAACTCTAATGTTTCAGAAGCCAGCTATCCTTCAGTTAAACGAGAGTCTGTTGAGGATTCTGGGTCTGTCAAAATTCGACAATTGTGATGATGATGGGAGTTCGAGACAAGTTGAAGCGGTCGCGAGCGTCAACTGGTTATTCTTCGACCACGACCACCACGTCTCCTTTTTCAAGGTCACTCGACTCCAGGATCATTCTTACAGCAAGTAAGATGCGTCAAGAATTGGTGAGTGAAAATCGTGTAATGTAGAATTACTTTGTCAGGCTCATAATTTACAGGGGGCCCAGGGCAACAGATACACCACGGACAGCAGCCTTCCTACTTGTGTATTTTAGGGTATCCAGTGAGTGATCGTAGCTGGGCTAATTATACTTGTAATCATAGCTTTTGCAATCAGTTGTTTGTATCCAGGAAAACTTGCACATGCTCGAGTGTTACCATATTCCTTTTCGACTTGGTGAGCTTGCCTGCGCTTATTTCAGCGGAACTTGATCTAAATTCGATTTCAGGTTCTCCAACACACTCTCATAGCACTTGCTCGAGATTTGTCTCGTCTTATGTACCTGTAACATCCCTGACGGACGACCAGCCCACGATCGCACAGCGCACCAATCAGGGGGCGGTCTGGCCGTTTCGACATCGACTGGTTACGGCTGTTACCTTTTCCCAGACATAATATTGGAGTTGAAACGCGCACAATGTTCTCAAACACCACCGCTGTCGTGTGGGGCCTTATAAGCTCCCACTTTCCTTCAGTCCCGACTCGAACGGCAACATGTATTCTCCTGCCTTCTCAAAGCCCATGCGTGTGCTCAACCGCAAGCGCTTCCGCAACTCGCATACCAAACAACGCCAGGACGACTCAGAGGACGCGGAGTGGTATCAACAAGAGCTTGCTGGCGTACTCACACTTCAGTCTCATCATCGACAACGACCTCGCAGGCTTACCCAATCCCAAAACCATTCATCGAAGTCAGCTGTCGAGAAGGCTCCAGTCATGTCGCCGTCTTTACAGCTTGATCCAGGATACTACAGAAAAAGTGTTCTACTCGAGAAACCATTGCCCACTTTACCAGCCAAGAAGGAACGTCCGCCGACTTTGATTATAGGTCGTCCACCGCCTAGGTCGAGCGTCCCGACTGATCTAGATCTCATCGAGAACGATGATGTGGATTCGCTTTTGGATCTCTATTCGCATTCGCCGGTTACACCGTCCACATCGTCATCTACCACTTTTACGATGCTCACCCCGGTTCCCGACGAATACGAAGGGGAGCAGGAGTTGGATGACTTTCCATTCGATGTTGTGGGATTGGATGGTGATGATGATGATCTGTACCAGGATGTAGACTTGGATGGGGACGGTGGGGCGGAGGAACCGTTGTCACTCCCTTTATCGCTGCCTGGGAGCACGTTATTCGAGGGAGAATTGTTTTTCGAAGGAAGCTTTATCGTCGAGGAGCTCAATGAGAGGATGAAGGCTGAAGGAGTAGTGATAGCAAAGTCAGGGCCGCGGGGTTCAGGTGGCAAAAGGAAGAAGAGGGGCTGGTTGAAGAAGAACCGTAAAACACCTATCCAATCGTCTACTTCTCTCTACTCTATCTCACGGTCTTAGATGAGACACTCTGTATTGTTTAACTACCTTGCTCTTGCTTAAGTTATTGTGACGTGGAGACTAGTTAATACAGTCACATGTAGCCTATGTTTAGTTATTGATACGATCAGTTCATACAGATCTTTTGGCGCCATAAGGAAGTTGAGAATCTTTTCGGCTCAAAAGGTCTGCCCGGCCATGAGCATTTCGGGAACCTCTACAGCATTGGTTACTCTCTGCATCGCTCTTCATGGGATTAACTTTAAACTCGACGGCTGTTGTAAAATTGATCGCAGTGACCAGGCCAACCGTGGAGTAGAGAGTTGCGAGCTGCTGTGATCCGCCCTCAAGCATACCCATGGCCAGATTGACCTAGAGATTGACCTAGAGATGTTCGTCACCTTTTGTGCATTGTAAGGGTCATCCAGTTATTCAAAGTCTGGTTACAGATAATCGCTACATGCACATCATATACACTTGGCTGAAGCATTTCCTGAATGCCTCTCGCTACCAGTTCCCAACCGACATCATCATTATTTGGGTATCAACTCTGCAGTCGAGCTCTGCGACACCGTACTACTCACACTCGGTTGCCTGGCTACCCGCTCTCCAGCTTCCCTCATCCTCTCGCGATACGAAGCCTGTCTTGCTTCCCTTTCCCTGTGATACGAGGCGGCTGATTCGCTTTGTTGCTGGGTGAACGGCGTGATGCCTGATTTGCCGAATACGACCGCAGACTCCTTATTCCGAGGAGTGTTAAATTCTGGTAGAGAACCTATGTCTGGAAAGACACGGCGGGTGACAACGATCAGGCAGACATTGACAAAGCCTGTGAGGTTGAAGACAACTCCAGCGAAGACAGTAGCGCCGAATGGGATTTTGTGTCCCATAAACTCTGAAAGACGAGTTATGGTGATTGGAATGAGGATAATGGTGTAGGCCACCTATGACCGAGCTTATTAGCCATAACGAGAGTAAGGTACGAATGGGTAGACCTACGGGGAACCAGACCATTTTCTGGGCAAGTTTCAGCATCGAGGAGTCGATGAGATCTCTTGCGAAGCCCAACCTCCAGCTCTCTGAACTGGAGATGAACTTGAGCTGCCATTTCCCTTGATTGTGCACCAAGTTGCCCCGAACACGTAGCAAGATGACGCAGTATAGTATGAACGACAGGCACGCAGAGAGGAATTCCTGTCAGTCGAGTTTGTTAGCCCGTAGCCATCGAGACACGCAGACAAATATCCTTACGAAAAAATACTCGAGGAAGATTTGTTCCTCTGGATATTCATTTGTAATCCAACACCTGTGCCACCATTAGGGTTAAAACGTGTACAAATGATATGGAGCTAGCGCTAAAGTACTCACCATCTGCCGGAAATCCCAAAATACGGTCCTTTCTCAGGGTTCTCCACCGCCGCAGGGCCAATAAATACAATTACGGCCACACAAAGCCATCCGCCAAGAAGTGTCAGCCACAGCCCAACTCTGGTGACTGAGGAACGCATAAATAAAATGTTGAATAGGTGAAGGGATATCATGAATGACCTGTCGGCATCTACTCCTTAGCATGAAACCTAGCGACGCGTATATGGACGAGAACATACCATAAGGCTGTGGCTACGTTTCCTGCTTGCTTGATAGCGCCTGTGAAAAATGATATTTCCGAGATCATGAGCCGAGTCCCTTCAAGACCGTTCAATGGTATCACGTACCCTGAGCGACGCAAAACGATCCGTTAGACACTCCATTTTTGACAACCCATCTCAGGTTCATAGCGGTACCAGTAGACTGAACGACGTTCGCGATGAACAAGGAAACGAGATACTCGAATATGTGTGTGCGAAAGGTCTTGGGGGTGCCGAACACGTATCTCTAGAACATAGTGTCACGAGGAGTAATGCGAGGCTGGCACGGGATACGCACGAGCACGAATAGAACTGAGGCTATAGATAAAAGACCAGCGACAGCTAAACACTACAACAGAAGTTAGTGTATTTATTGAAAGAGAATTTGTGACGCACAATGACCCCACTCCTTTCCCAAGTCAGATACCACAGGTCATTCCCAGCAGCTATCGCGGTGGCAGTCGCAGATCCTATGACGGTAACCGTATTAGACATCTTCTAGCACTCTGTGTTCCGACCAGCGGATCGTATACGAGGTAAAGGAACGAGTGGAAGAAAACTGGAAACCAGAACCAGGGCGAAGGGCGGAAAGCCTCACACCAAACGAACGATAGGCAAAAGGCGTTAATATACCACACACACATCGCGGTATCAGGCAATCAGACGACCATTGATGCATGATGGGTAACCGCCAGATCGTTGGAAGGGTGCCTCGAGGCTGAGAATTTCCAACGAGGCAGTGCATAGACAATCTTGGAGGTTGTACGAGGTTGTTTACACACTGGAACTCTGCAAGGCTGAAACTTGAGCATTAGACTGCATTAGATGTTTGGTGCCAGGCGTTGACATCCAAATCGTAATCAATGTAATCCAAAGTAGTGCCTTGAGGACAGCACCTGCTAGGTTCGGTCTACAATGCCGCTGTAGACACGATCATCATGAGATTGACTGCTAGGGAAAACACGCGTAGGGAAAACTGACGAGAGAATGTGCTCGTTGATTGCTTGCGATCATGACACATCCTTCATTGACGACAGCTTGGACTGCTGATCAGTGATCACAAAATACCCCGTCAGAAACCGGCATTTGAATAAGATATTCCAGAGCACCTACTTGTTGACGCGCCCGACCTTTCACGTTCCTAGCAATTCAATTGACCGTTGGTGCCGTATATACTTTATGGATGTGTTCATATTCGGAGACGTAATGCCACGTCGCTACCGCTGAACTCAGAACTACCCCACTGAGAGTTTTGGACTGCTGTGTTCAAACGATCATTCGGCTTCATCAGAACATTGTACAGTGATGACATACCTATTCGGAAGCGGATGTTTTGATTTATAGGTTTTGGGGGTCTCTAGCAGAGAGGTAGAAAACCTAGGGTGGCCTGAGCCAAAAATCGAAGATTTCTAGATGAAACAAGAAGAGATCCCAAAGGTGGAGGTCGTGGTCAAGAGGAATGTCTGGGGTTAGGGTCAGAAAGAATGCCGACATTGCCGGAAATATTTCAACCCTCGCCGTTTTCCAAGCACTGGCAGAAAGTTCAAGTTGTATCGGACGAACTCTCTGGTTGTAAACTGATGCTCTGTGAATCCTCTACGGAATGGTCAGCTCTCAGTATAACTTTCCAGAAGGGGTACTAAAACTTTCGCCAGGTTTCTATCGTCATTTCTTCAAGCGCAATTGTAGGACAAGCCGCGATAGGGAGGCAGAATTTCTCTTCTGCATGCAT
The DNA here is from genome assembly GCA_037176845.1 of Paramarasmius palmivorus. Classification (NCBI taxonomy): domain Eukaryota; kingdom Fungi; phylum Basidiomycota; class Agaricomycetes; order Agaricales; family Marasmiaceae; genus Paramarasmius; species Paramarasmius palmivorus. The sequence continues at coordinate 301,829 of JAYKXP010000042.1, read as the reverse complement.
TGTCTGGCACAGGTAGCGTATTCATTTCCTACGAACTCTTCGGCTGATATCCATTCGTTGAAGGACCAGGATGATCTAGAGGCCACCGACGCTCGATGAGGTCGAGCCCATCACGAATGCCACTCTGCTTTTCAAATCCAGCATATCCTTTCCAATCACCCTATATTCGATGCTCAACTCCGCCAACACCTCCTTGTACAACCTCAAACACTCTTTTTCATCACCGACATGCCGAAACCCATCATCTTCTAGCCATTCCTCCACCAGCTCGAGCAAGTAAAACTCTGCATCCCGATACGCAGCCAGAACGCTCTGAAATGCCGGAGAGTTCACCAATGCATCTTTCCTCGCTTTCTCTTCACCTTTCAATGCAGTGAACACAGCGTACACGACTGGGTCTATTGTGGACCTATCGCACAGCAGCACTTTGTGTGGCGGATTCCTTGCCATCTCCTCCTCTTCGCGAGCAGCATGTGCGTCTAGTATAGCTTGCTGCATCTCGAGAAGTCCGATGTCCTTTCGCGTCCATCCACGAGACGTGATGACATGGCGTGCTACTTCGCGAATGTGTGCAGATGGAGGGAGGCCGAGATGTTCTGCAAGAGCATTGCAAAGGGTGGTTTTACCTGTGGACTGGAAAGATGTCAGAACATGGTACAGGAGCTCTGAAAGGACTTACTGATGGACCAATGATGTATATTCGTCTGGTTTGCTGGTGCGCAGGCAGGACTTGTTGGGACATAGGATATCGGAACCAACTGGTGAGCGAATCGAGGAGCCATCTCCAAGGTTCCTTTTTGTCGTCCGAGCCCATCCTTCCGCAGCGGGGGCAATGGTGGTGATTAGAGAGGCTCGATGTCACGTTTGATGAAGGTGAGCGTCTGAAATAAGGTCACGCTCAATTTAGTTAATTTACGGAAAACCTACAGGCTACCTTATCTGTCATGAGATACAACTGGAGTGGGTCTCGAGGTACTACGGAAGGGATGGATTCCAGCATTCCACAGTTCGTGCTGCGTATATGGTTGTCCTCGTACACTTCTGAATTATATTTTCAAAGTTCCGCAGCTCCTTCTACCGGTCATACAATAGTTCAAACTTCAAGGAAGCCAGGTCATGTGGGCGTCTCCAGTATAAAAGAAGCGCGTTCTCCAGACAGCTGTTGCGCTATCATCTGCGTCTGTGTTCCCTCATCGTACTTGGACGATGCCACCGGAGTACATCCTTCGTCAAGACCTTGCGGTTGATGACAGCTCTTGGAAATTTACTGTACCGGGGGTCTACATCTCTGCAACCACTCGAAAAGCCAACCAAGTTTCCGGCAAATGCCTGCGCTTTACCAAGGACAAGCTTGTTCTTCAAGCTCCCTTACAACCGTATTCTCCATGAAGATGACCCATCCAAATTCGTCCTATGCTCATTTGGCGATTTGCGGTTCCCAGAGACACCTCTCAGGACGACCGGGGAGTACATTGCTAGGGTGCTCAAAGAGGGCGTCTGGTTGAATGGAGTGCAGTATAGGTTCTATGGTCACAGCAATAGTCAGCTGGTTTGTTCTCTACTGCATTTACCCGTCCCTACCTTCCTTTCTGACCAGGACTTTCAGCGTGGTCGAAGCTGTTTCTTGCGGGAGGCCAACAGTGACGAGGAACTTGACAGAAGAATATACGCGTTAGGCGACTTTGAAAGGATTGTGAATGTTGCTAAACGTAAGTTCATCTCAGATCAAAGCGGATGGCCACCTCATGTTGGATATAGGTGCTAAGCGGATCGGATTGCTGTTTTCGGAGGCACAAGTGGATTACCAGCTAGACCCTAAATATGTCGCCGACATACCTGATATCAAAGCAGGAGACGAACTGTTTTCAGACGGCTGTGGTCTCATTTCGAAAAGACTGGCGGTTCAGGTCAGTAAGCAGAAGAGGATCATCTTCCGTGGTGTAAGGTATACACCATGTGTTTACCAGATCAGGTATGTTGGCGAGTTTCCTTTGAAATCTGGTAGGCAGGCTAATCTAAGTTCACAAAGGTACTTGGGGTACAAGGGCGTGCTTATGCTTCATCCCGTGATGGATAAAGAGAAGGCCCACCTTGCAGAATTCAGAAAGAGCATGAAGAAGTTCACTGCGACAAGGAACCATACCTTCTCCGTAGTCGACTATTCAAAGCCTTACGCGTTCGGAAGACTTAACAATGATATCATCGTTCTTCTATCCAGTCTCGGCATCACCAACGAGAAACTACTCGAAAAGCAGCACCAGTACCATCAGTGGATCGCTGAAGCATCTACGGATCCAATCAAGGCATTCACGTTCTTATCGTCTGATTCTGTCGAAGAGCATGCCCTTGCGGAGAAGGTCATTCTTGATGGGCTGGACGATCAAGGTGTACAAGCGGCCATTCGGAAGAAGCAATTGAAGGAGGTAGCCAGCTTCAAAGGGGAGAGGAACAAAGACCGTGCACGGATGATAATACCGAAATCCCGACTGCTTTTTGGCGTCTGCGATCCGTTCAAGGTGTTGAAAGAGGGCGAGGTCCACATACGCATCACGACCGGACGGTCAGGGCCCTCAACGCCGATTCACGGAGACGTATTGGTTGTGAGGAATCCTTGCCTGCATCCTGGTGAGTACATGCTCTTCATGTAGAGCGTAATTAGCTGACCTATATGAAATAGGTGATTGCTTAAAGCTACGAGCAGCTCATTATAACGAGCTCTCTCATCTTACGGACTGTATCGTCTTTGCATCGGTTGCCAAACCCGGGAGACATGCAGCTCCTTCAATGAGCAGTGGTGGTGATCTGGACGGTAAGTAGTTGTTTACTTCGACGATCAAGGTATGATGGTAATCAGTCACCTTATAGGTGACAAGTACTTTGTTTGTTGGGATCCAGATCTTGTACCTTCAACCGTTTCCGAGGCAAGTCCGTCGTTCATGAATGACATGCGTCTAACTCAGAAAGATGCAATAGTCGTACGATTACCCCCCAAACAGAGAGCGTTCTAGCAAATCTGTGTCTCGGTCGGACCTGGCCAATCATTTCGCGTCGTATAACAAGTACGGTTCTTTATATCTTCGCCGAGCTTTTACTCATTACGGACTCTTTCTATAGCTCGGGCCTAGCGAGAGTGGCAGCTCTACACGCGAAATGGGTGCGCGGCAGTCCCAAAGGTGCATTGAGTACGGAATGTCAAGAACTCAATGCTTTACACTCTCAAGCAGTCGATGGTGCATCTGTAAAGATACCTGAACGCCTGGCATCACCACCGGAACCACCTGGGCCCTTCATTCTCGATCTGCTGGCAGAAGCAGCAACGAAATTCGCCGGGGAGTTTGCACGATCCGGGGAGACAAGAGCAGCGATAGTCTCACAGCCAGGTGACGAACTCGCCAAGGAGGATCGCGAGAAGATTCTTTTGCGACTTCTACAGAGTCAAGAGAGCAACATCACAGAGTACGAACTGTTCACACTCGCCTGGCGATTTTGCCAAAAGTTCTCTCTTCCGCTGGCACCATATATGGGCCACTTCGACTTTGGTGCATTCGCTGCACAACAGAAGTACGCGATACTCAGCACAATGGACGTGGACGTGGAAAAGTACCCGTTCTTCTGGAACTCCCTGTTTCGCTCAGACCTCTTGAGCGAGAGGGATTTGTACCAAAGATGCCTAAATCATCCATTCTCGATCCAGCGGTTATATTCCTCGAAGATCAACGGGCTGGCTACCTTTTTCGAGTATCTAAGAATGGCAACACAAGAGTATACTCGGAAGGTATTGATACTAAAGGTGTGATTCCTTTTTGTCCGTTTTTGATGAAGCTAATGAAAGTAGACAGACGACCGGTTCGCCGTAGGAATATTCATGAGAGGAGAAATCGCCTGGGACGAAGACCCCATCGTAAAGGATAATGTGGTGGTTTGTTCTTTCCTTCCGCAAACCACATCAACCATGTCTACGTACCGTCCATGTACGGCAGACTATAGGCTTCACTGCAGCGACGTGAACCTCCAGTTTTACGATAAGCTTCGCAGGAACACTTTCATCTTTTTGACCAAACCTCCTCGTGCATCTGGGGCCGAAATTGCGGCAAGTATAGCCTTGCAGAAGTTTTCAACCAGGGTACAACAGGTATGCCTAGTATCATTTCGTGCTGTGCTATATCTAATGAAGCTTTCAGCAACTGGGGAGACTGAATCGTTCGCCTGTCACCGGCATTGAGATACATGTCGTGTCTAACCGTGATCGAGTATCTCATCAATTGTTTGATCTATGGTTTGAGCAGTAAGTGCACGCCTTATAGTCATTTGTCGCACACCTAATCTCTTCAACAGTGTCCCTACAGAAGTACGCGTACGGAGGTTCGAACGCGAGGTTACTTCATATAGTCTGAATGATATCCGCAATGTCAAGTGGGACGAATATCCAGGCTGGATACAATCCGTATACTACCCAAAGCAAAACCAGGATGCCGTTACTAGACTGCTTGATGCGAAGACCTCCGATGAGCTAGACAAGTGCATGCGGGTCGGACAGGAATATCATGCTGAAGACGAACTCTTTTGGGTTTATTCAGTCATCCTTTCTCAAGAGTCTGTCCGCCGAGAGTTAGTCATCAAATGGATGGACCTTCACCCCCCACTCTCCTTCATGCTTCTCCTGAAGTACCCTCCAGATGATACCGGGGCCTTGAGCGCCGAAGCGCGTCCTTTCCGTCTCAACATTTTACACAACATTATTCGCTCTGCCAACCAGCTTGGTATAGCATGTCTCGTTGCTTTTGAGAAGCTGTCTGCGACGATCAGCCAACTCTCAGCGGAGGATTATTTCAATCTCCTATGGCTTTCTGCCCTATCCATTCGTTCCCCACAGCTCGTTCAGGAAACGCTTTTTGTGCTCAATGATTGTCGAGCATCTCAAATAGACCCACCAAGAACCCCTGCTCTGCAATACGGGGACAGCCACGCTCTTGGTATAGCCATGGACCGAGCAGAAGAAGCTGCGGATGAATGTCCCTGCGACGAGGATGGGAGACCACGAAAGCAGCGTACACCACCGTCTCAGACTCGCTTAAGGCGGGTCGAGGATAGCCCTTTTGAAATTATGGCCACTCTTCGTGTGGACTCTCGAACGCCTATCCGGTTACATTCACATGTACGGCTTCAAGCTGCGTCAAAACCCGAGAATAGATGGGTATCACCGATCATCTTAGACGGGATAGTGGTTCAATCCATGAAAGGAGAACTGAAGATCGAGGTCTTCCATCCTCCACCCCCAGAGATGGAGGTGATTGACTGGAACATGTACCATGCTGGCAGTACTGGTAATGTTCACCGACTTTGGATATTTTTGTTATACTGACAGTTGCGCTTGAACAGCAACTTCTCGAGCCATGCTGGATGCTTTAGCGCGTCTTCTGAAAGATAAGAAGGAATGCTGCGGATTCTACCACATCATTACTGGACACGAAGGGGACGGAACAATAGAGCCCGCAGAGAGGTTCCGACCTTTACTTGGCGAAGAAGAACATCTCGAGGGCTTGAACGACAGTCAAGAGACAGCAGTTCGTTCCTGTTCGGTGCCTTTGTCGTTGATCTGGGGACCTCCTGGTAATCATTTGTTTTTGTGAGTGATATAACGCGAGCTGAAGGGTCCGATCAAATCAGGTACTGGGAAGACTACAGTGATTGTCCAGATTCTGCGTGCGTTGGTGAACACCAAAGATGATGATTCCCGGATTCTCATGACTGCTTCTACACACAATGGTATTTCACATTCTTCTTGCACCCTGATTATCGCTCACATTTCCACGTGTATCAGCTGTCGACAATGTTCTCGAACGTTTTGTTGCCATAAACCAGAGACATAACATTTTACGCGAGGAACAGATACTACGAGTTGCTACCGATCTCTCCAAGGTCAACAAAGACCTCCAGAGCTTCACCATTGATGCTCGAGTTGGTGGGGATATGAACGAAAACAATAGGCTGTTCAAGAAGGCAAAAGAACGATTGGATGCTGCAGTTATCGTGTTTACTACTTGTGCCGGTAAGCGCTTTCGTTTTGATGCCGAACTATCAACAAGTATTGAATATCTGCAGGGGCTGGTCTCGGGATCCTGCGCAAAGCCGAGTTCGACATAGCCTTGATAGACGAAGCCTCGCAGATCAATGAGCCTTGTGCACTGATACCTCTGGTCAAGGGTGTACAGAGGGCTATCCTGGTCGGAGATCAGTGAGTAGCGGCCTGAAAATCATCCTTAGGTCAATGTCAAACTGTACCTTCTAGCGTTCAACTGAGACCCACTGTAAAGAAGATTGGCAAGGCACTTGAATTCGATGTTTCGCTTCTCGAGAGGCTCTATACCGGGCAAGAACATAACGGTCTGAGTAAGGCCATGCTCGATGTAAGCTTTAATATTCACTTTAATTTGCACAGTATGCTCAGGCTTATGCTCGTCTCTAAGATTCAATACCGTTTCCCACAAGAGCTCGCAGCCTTTCCCTCGAACGAGTTTTACGAAGGTAGACTACGCTCTGGTATCCAAGATTCCAGAGCCGTTCTTGATGTTCTCAGACGAACGCGGTTCCCTTGGCCACTCGATAATGGTACCGTAGTCCCCACCATTTTCATCCAGTGTTCTGCCGAAGAGGATATGGGCGGTCGGTCGAAGAGTAATCTCGGACAGGTCGAATTGATAGTAGACCGTGTTATTCCACTTTTAGCCAGTGAAGATCAAGACGCGGATCCACTGAAAATCACCATCTTATCTCCCTACAACAAGCAGATCGCCGAGTTACGGTCTCGACTCCCAAGTTCGGCTACAGCATCGACTATCGACTCATTCCAGGGCCGAGAGAGCGATATCATCATCTTTTCCTCGGTAAGATGTAATGCTGAAGCCGATATTGGGTTCGTGGATGATGCTAGAAGGCTGAATGTGATGTGGACGAGAGCGAGGTTGGCCATGATCATTGTCGGAGATCGGCGAACATTGGAGGCAAATGCTATGTGGAAGAGGGCTATTGGGGCATGCAGACAGGTCGAGCTGGGTCAGTGATTGTGGCAACTATGATGTTCCAAAGTATCTATCATCGAACTTGTACGGCACTCCCAGTAACTTCGTCTGTCATAAAGCTAAACTTTTCCACCAATGACAATCTCCGAAGCAAGTTTCGAAGCACAGAATACTAAACCTACCGTTGTTTTGGAGCTGGAACTAGAAGCTCTCCCTCTCTCAATTCCTCGCCTAGTTGTATGTGACACCGACAATGCCTCCCTTCCAAGCAACAGCAGACGAAATTAAGCGAACAACACGCGCTGTCGTCGCTGTACTGAAGAAGCTCAACCTGGAATGCTGTCTCGTAGGAAGCGTCGCCTGTTCGGCTTATGGAATGTCTCGAACCCCAAACGTACGTGACCATCTACCGAGTGATAAAACCGATATTCACAGAACCATTTACAGGACATTGACATGGTTGTTCTCACCAAGATTTGGACCCAGGAAGAACTCAAGCGACAAGTCGTAGCCAATGATCCAAACTTTTACACTATCGCTTCCAAAGACCCCTTTGCGACGTACCGTGTACTGTTTTATCGCCTTAATGAGTACACTAGTCGATATCTCCGCCGAAGCTGCAAAGTCGATTTGCTGCTTCCTGGGGTGATGAACATCCCAAATGTACCCACATCTTACATTCGGTACATCGACGACAGGCATAGGCTAAAGCCGTTGATGCCATTTCTTCCGTTGCTGATGCTCAAGCTCCAGGCGTGGATGGATCATGGAGAGTCAACCAAGTTGCATATGAGGGCAAAGCAACCGGTGGATGTGAGGGATATCATGGAGTTGCTGAATCTCGCTGTCACCAAGTATACAGACGTCAAGTTGGCGAAAGAGGAGAGCTGGTTACCGGACACGTTTGTCAGTGCGGGTAGAAAGAGGGTGAGGGCTTTCACTAGGATGTATCCGACTTCGGCGAGGCATTGGAAGGCGGTTGGGTTTTGATGAATGTTATTACACAGGATTAATAAAAATTTGTGGACACACTGGGAATTGAACCCAGCACCCCCCGCAGACACTTGATTATGCTAAGCGGATGTGATAACCAACTACACCATGTGCCCTACAAATCAAGATCACAGTATTGCATATATATACTTTCTTCTTGTCGACGCCTGACGCCTGAGCGTCTGAGCAAGGATAAGTAGTTGGGTTGAAAAAATGCCAGCCCATGCAGATAGACCTCATCTCTAGACCTAGATCCCTTCCGTCGCCAGAATACAAGACCTTGAGAAGCTCGAAAACTACGTCTACTTTGGGCGCTTAATGCTATCAAGTTTCTTTCTCCTACCACGTCCACGCTTGACGAGAGACTATCAATTGCAAAGCTCACTAACCCTAGGTTCTCGGAGAATTGAATGATCACAGAGACTTGTAGTTGCGGCCCGGATTGGGCTACACGCTTCCTGACTATCCGTCTTGGCGACTTTGGAAATCAAAACGAACGAATAGGTTGACCATACGTGTACGTCTCTTTTCCATATGTGTATCTGTACCCGCCACAACGGTCTGTTCAATTTTAGTTTCTCCTCTCGGAGCCGGTAAACCTCACTGGATACCACCTGGACCTACAAGCATTCACTTGACTATCAGCTGATCATCGCGTGCGCGTCCGAACCCAAGAGCAGCTGAGGACTGTATCTTCTCATCTGATCCTCTAATGATCACCTGAACGGGCGCAAGGTATAAAGAACTCAAAAGATGCACCAAGCACTTAGCACTTTGCTCGCCTTCCCCATATCCAGACGACTCAGACGACACCTGTATCCATCGACTAGCACCTATGACGCCAACACCTGACAAGGTACTCAATTCGCCCAGGTTCATATCGTTCACCTCACTCTGTCATCTGAACGGTCACCTGCGTGGTACGAGATAACGCGTTGTATATAAAAGACTCGAAAGGCTGAGGTACGTTGCTCGTGTCCTGTTCCCGCCGCCATTCATTATTAAGTCCCGACACGCCCTAGTCCGGATCTTGAGTCTGACTTGGAGCCTCGGGTTCAGCAGCTCACTCAATGTCCTTTGTTCGCCACCCGTCATCATCACGCTGTACACCTGGTGACTGGATCAGCTGGTGTGAGGCGTGTACAATGTCGTGGGGGTATATAACCTTGGAGCGTATGAGTATCCGAGCCTCATCTCTCTACTCTTTCTCCTCCACGTTCCTCGTCAGTCCTAGTCCCAATCCCAGCGCTCCATTCCCGGTCCGACTTTAGGTTCACCTTTCTCTGTCGACATCATCAACTTCGTCATAGGGCACTGCTCCTTCCCGCCACCAACACGAGTACTACCTTCTCCCGATGTTTATATCGACATACCTGTCCCTAGAAACCACTGCTCCCAATCCGAAGTCGCGCTCGCATATCCAACCGAGAGGACACGACAACAGCCAACAAAATTGAACAACCTGTCAACCTTTCAGCCTCAAGATTGCCCTGAGTCACTAATCCGGCAATATCAATTATCAAACCCCCCAGACACCGCAAATTCCATTCGGGACTCGGATGCATTTTACCCCACAACGCCTGCGAGATCAAATGTTGATTACCCCACAATGCTTAGGAGATAGCCAATGCGGGAGGAGAGATTTGTCCAGGCGCGCCGCTTGGAATGGAGAGTATTTGCGGTTTTCGGGCAGTTCGGTGAATACTTTGCTGCGAAGAGGAATAGGAGATGGGAAATTGGTTATTTGGGTACCAAGGTGCGTCGTGCAAACTGCGTGTTATTCGGATATAGCCCGCTTCAGGATGTCTTTCTACCATCATTTCGCCTGCTTGCAATATCCGGGAGACGTACAAGTGTCCATCAATCAATACCATCAACCGCAATCCTCAAGGAGATGGAGAAGGGCAGTTGAGCGGCGTCAAGAGGCTTTTGGATGGCTTTTGACGGGTTAGATCCTTTGCCCCCAACTTTCACACCTGCTTGCTGCCGCTACTGAATTGTCAGTTGTGGCATATTTCGCCGCAGTGAGAGGGCCAAGGATGTTTCACTATTTGTCGTGTGTTGAGGAAGCAGAGCTTTGGACGTTTCCGGCCAGAGATGGATCCCTGGAATCTGAACCACGGTAAATCGGACCGCCGGAAGAGTAGAGAAGCGTTTCAAGGTGGGAGAATTGGGGAAACGTGTTTTGATGTAGCTAGTTTGAGCTGTATAGTATGGCATCGGGAGCGCAGAAAAAAAACAGCGACTTTTTTTTTCTTCTTTCTACTTCTTGATGTGCCTTGGAGAGCGAAAAAGAACATTGACGAGGGAGCAGAAATATTCCACCTGGACAAGAAGCGGTTTGGCGGCCGCGGAATCAAAAAAAGAGTAGAATTCCTTTTCGGAGCTAGAGTTTTCTGATGAGATTGGGGCTCCGCGTGGGGTTTTGATCATTTGCCATTGTTTTGGAACAAATTCCCACAACCCCACTACTCCTCCCAATCTCCTCATCCTCACCACCACATTCATTCTCCTCCCGTCGTTCCTCCTTCACCCCTTCTCCTTCTCCTCCCTTCACGACATGTACACGCATACTTACAAACATCAACCTCATATTCGTCAAGAAGGTTTCTCAGTCGATCCGACTACTCATCCAGCAGGTCAAGATTATCCGAATGATCCCATGGATTTCAATTCAATGGCTCGTATGGACTTTACAGACGAACTAGCATCTCTAATGGGTGCAGCGTCTCCCCCTCATCATACTCAACAACAATCAAACGAACGATCTACTCAAAGCCCTGATCCCGGATCGTACAAAACTCACAACATTTTCGACATGTCAGCGACCACTGCTGCTCCTACGACCAACAACTTCAACTCGACTGTACCGGCTCTCAACTCTAGTATGCGATTCGAGCCTCATGGCTCTAATGAAGGATGGAGGCATACTCCAAGTCCGATTGAAGGTCGCTCAGAGAGTCGATCGAGAAGTCGGCCTCCAGGAGGTGCAAGTGGTGCTGGCCCAGCAAACGGTGGCGGAGGCAATGTTGGTCCCACACGAACAACACGAACCAGACGCGGGAGTAGCGCAGCAGGCGAATACGGTCGCCCTAACGCTATCGTCATACCCGGTTCACGTCCTAATCATCATGGTTTATCTTCACCACTATCTTCGAGCGCAGCAACTACCTCCGGCTCGTGGCTAGGCCCTGCTTCGCCAGCCAGCGAATTTACCCTGCCTACACCTGATTCGTTACACCATCACGGACACCACTCCCTGCATTCCCTGCACAATCACAATTCCTTTGGGGGATACAACGGCAATGCCCCGGGCACGAACGGTTACGGTTCTTACAACCAATCCAACACAGGTGCTAACGGCTATTTCAACGGCAATGGTGCGGGCATGTCACCGCAGACGGAATACCATCTTACTACCCCATCTACGTCCTTACCTGTCACGGGGAACATTCACCAACACCTCGGCGGTCATCACCACCACACACGGTCTACTTCTGCTTCAAACGCACCTACTGTTCAAACGTACGTATAAATCTATCGATCCCAATAACCCAAGCTCAAGAAAGCTTTTACAGCCCCACGAATGCCATATCAGCCAATCAAACGCCCACATCAGCTACAAACATCTCTCCCGCTGAAAAACAAGCCATAGTTGCTTCCGAAAAACGTCGTCGAAGGCGTGAATCGCATAACGCGGTCGAAAGACGCCGAAGAGACAACATCAACGAAAAGATCAGCGAGCTAGCAACGTTGATCCCGGAGGATATGCTGGAAGGTGGTATCCCATGTAAGTGTCTCCACTTTCTCTCCGTATCTCGGTATTAATGACGGGTTTACAGCACTAAGCGGCTCATCAGCTCCACCACCTATCGCACCTTCAACAGCAGGTGGCGATTCGCCTACCTCGCCCGGAGGCGATCTCCTCTCACCCATCGATGGTACAGACTCCCATTTGTGGCCTGAACCCAAGAAGGAAGAATCTCTTGGTATGTTCGGCGAAGATATCCTCGGTTCGGCAACTTCTCCCACTGCAACAACCAACTCGAACGGTTCCGGAAATGGTAATGCCAATAACGCCGGAGGCGTGGTTAAAGCGAACAAGGGGATGATACTAAGGCGAAGTGTAGAGTACATCCGGTGAGCCTCTTTCCTAGTCCTTCTTCGATGTAAACTCGAGGCTGACGATACGACGCCACACAAGGTACCTACAACAGCTTGTGCAAACTCAGAATACACGGAACAGACAGCTTGAGGCTGAGCTTGCGCATTATCGACCTGGGCATGGATCTCCCGGAGATGAGTTCCTGTTTAACCCGCCTAGTGCAGGCGGCGGGTATGGAGTCGAAGGTGCCGGTTATGGTGGATCTTATCGGATTCTGGATTCCATGCCTGAGGAGGCACCTCCGCCTACGAACACCATTTCAGGTACCAACGACGGCAAGGCAGGAGATGTAGGTGTCGGCATGGTATCGCCTGTATCGCAACCTGCCAGTGGTAGTACACCTTCCTCGCCTGAAGACGATGATAGCGAGTACGAAGAAAAGGAGACGTCCAAGAAGAAGGTTGTTGCAAGAGGCAGAAGACCTGCTAGTGGGAGAACTCCTGCAAAGCGGAAAGGTGCGAAAGCCAAGGATGGCGAGGACGTGGACATGGGTGGAAGTGATGCAGAAGAGATTATGCAAGAGTGAACGTTGTTCACCTCAAGTTGTACTACTGACTATGTTTCTATCGTTTTCTCGATCTTTTTTATGCTTACTGCAACGTCATCAATGATTCCCAAAGCTTTCTTTTTACCCACTCTTGTTGTTTCATACCTTCGCAGGACATTCTTAAGCTCAACGAGCTTTGCTGTGCTTTCTCTATCGTTGTTGTTGATCTTTACTGTTAAGTAACCTATATGCCCTGCGTTTTCCGTTCCCCCCTGTTTTCACCGTATGTTCATGTCCATAACTAACGATCTTTTCCCATTACTTTCCTTTTTTTTCTTGTAAAATGCTCTCAGTTCAAATATCCGAAGTGTATTACTACTGTCGACGATCATTAGCACGCATGTTGTAGTTGTTGGATAATGTATTTTTCCGACACATCCCTGTCAAGGGCTCGATTGGACTGTGTGATTGAACGTTTCCCTGTCCAGTGTCAATCGTGCGCGTGAAACGATGAAACGCAAAATCGATTACGTGCGGCTCGCTCGCGAAACGAGTCAGGGCCGTTGAGATGGTAACATTGACAGTGAAATAACAAGCGATGGGTGTGGGGAAATGAAATATGTTTATGTCCTTTCGCTTCAAGAATATTAATCAGCGCTCAGGGCTTCTAGTGCAGGGCTACGAAGCATAGTATTCAAACCCAAGGTCCAGAAAGTGTCGATCGTATTGAAGCACAGAACCCCAAGAAGTTGGAAGGCAAGTAGAGATCCAGAGTCTCGACGCTTTTACCCCACACCCCCGCCAAGTCCGACCGGAATTCGGTTACCATATTGAGTAAGTTGAATTGCCCCATCGCGATTCGCCTCCTCGGGTAGATGCTGCCCCCCAATCAGAACCAGTTACTATTAGAACCCCACTCTAGGAACCGCCGCCAACATGTGTAGACAAACTCTAAAAGAAGTCTGAAGCCTTGTTATGTCCCGAGTTGAACGTTTCGCGGTGGCAATAGAAGGCTCAAGTCGGGTCTCCGTATCGGTTGGAACATGAGCATGCGGAGACAGTAAAACGCTGGCCACTAAACAAAAAAAGAGTTGTGCCGAAGCGCGTTGGCCAATAAAGCGCCGAGTAACCATCATGAATCAAAGAAGTGGCTTCCTTTTCATTTGGGGACGCATGTTCTGATTGAGGATTTGAATGTTTCTCGGTTTCGGACTTGAAATGCTTCGGGTTAAGAGGCCGAGATGAATGGGAGAAGCGGATCTGTGCCGGAACTTGGATATGGGCGGGGAAAACTCGAAGGCAAGCAGCGGGAGACAGTGAGGAAGGAGGAGCAGGCCCAGTCGTAAATTTAGAGCTGTGGAGCGTGCATTGAGGTACCGTGGCGCAGAGCCGTTCAAGCTGGAAGAGTCAACGAGTTGTGTAGCTCCACTATGATGCACTCAAACGTGAAATGAGTAACATATCTCCGTGACCGCCAGTAATCCGGCAACGTTGTTGCTTGAACGCGATCGATTGCAGCTCTGAGACTTGCAGTGCGTGATAAGGCGAAGGGAGAAGCTGATAAATTAAGATGGCATGATAAGAACCACAGGTGGAAACAGATAGTGAGGAAGGAGCTAGCGATGCTCGTGAGTCTGAACAGCCATAAAGAACTAGACGAGAGCCTCTAAATTTGGGGCAAAACGTCTGTGGCGTAGTGCAGACAGTGTGTGCATTGAATACTCACATTTCCCAGAACCTTACACCTTCGGTACCGACACCAGACGCATGACCACTTGTGCCTATGAGGTCGGTAGACCCACGCGAGAAGGGCTAATAGTATCAGGTAGAATATGGAAGTGGAAGTCTCACCTAACTGCATCTCAATCCAGCCACTTCGCTGCTCGCAGTCGCTCCGCCTCTCACAGTGGTTAACATTAAGCCACAGTGACCACAGTGAATCGAGCGGAAATCTTCGAATGAATTCCATTTTCCCAGTCGTGACAGCGTTCTTCCGTCTTCCGTCTTCTGAAGTCACAATGGAAAGAGCCTCTTCCAAAAGTCGCGTTAATGAAGACATATTAGGACTCACAGGACGCAGATACTCCTTCTTTGTCATCTCCGCCCCAAAGAACCTGATCTTGAATGAATACGTCCCTCGCGAGCGTTTAGTTCTGTACACATATCATGCGGGATCTATTTTGGAGATATGAAAATGACATTAGAGATGACATTTGAGATCTGAGGAAGTAAGGCTAATGAGAGCCACTTACGAATAAAGACTTGATAGACCACCCTGTATCCACGGCCATCTGGTTGGTTTGGCGTATTAGCGTAATACGATGACTCTGAATGTAATTCATCAGTGATACAATCACTCCCTGGACTCCAGAGAAAAGGCGATTTCAGTGGTCGGTGCTGAGGGCGGATGGGTCGAACTAAGAGATGCGCCTTTCGACCCCTTTATATATCGCAAGGATTCCGGGTATAACGTCCATCTCCAATGACATCTGGGTCATCTGAATGTACACTCGGAGATGAGAACGACAGCATGATTTTAATATGACGAAACAGACTAGATGCGTTTGAAGAGCGGCGTCATTTGTGCTAGGTTTGAACGTCTATAATTGCCACATTTAGCCCTTTTCGCAGTTCCGGGTCGAGGGTAGTGGTATCCATTATCTATTGTCGGAGGTTTGACGGATGGAAGTGGAGCTCAAGAACGTTGATTGAAGGCATAATGGAGCTCGGTTGCTAGCGCCAGGCTGATGGTGCTTGCATCGAGGGAAAGATGAATGGTTCGGCACCATACAACACAGTGCGTTATCGACCATCTTCCGAGATTAGCTGAAAGCAAGGTCAGCAGGCGCATTGGGAATAAGTCGTGAGCACTCTACCGGAGCTCGTCTATGCGATGAACGATGCAATCAAAGGGCATCATTGTCATGTGCGGTAAAGCGCGGTCACCTGGGCTGCAAGAGACCATGCATCATGAGCTATCAATATGTTTTGAATCGCGCTTTACTATAAGAGAATACTCTATCTTGGTGCTGGGAAGCGCTGACTGACCAAACCGTGCCGTATGCATCAGAAAAAAAGACTCACCTTTCATGGATTGTAATCATCTTCTCTGTGCAACGACAGGAGTGGCATGATTCTGAATGAACAAAGTCAAATCTTGAGAAACGCATGTTACAGCTCCATGAGCCCCAAGCATGAAATGTCCCGGAGGGAGTCAGTATTTCCGGTCAGCTTAGGGTCCACGAGGATCAAATTGAAAGGCGTTGTCCTGAGCAGAAAAAAAGGAGCTCACATGGCTTCATCTGCAATATTTTTGATCGAGTCCACTGAGTCCTGTTAAAAGAGCTTCGTCGTCTTCCAGATGGTTATATTGGCTGGAATGAGAGTCGCCGAGATGGTAGCAAAAGACAAGGTGTAGGCGCTGAAGATCTTACCTTTTTTTCGCACGGCATGATCAGCGCGTTGGCTTGGCGTTAGCGCTCGTTACAACTTATCATTGCACGCTTATATCTCACCTGCTATACAGGATATTGATTATTTATTCTCTACTCTAGCAATAGCTATACGAATCCTGATTGAGATACCATCACAGTACTGTTAGGGTCTTCACTAAACGCGCCATAATTGCTCGACTTGTTTTCTAGTCATTAGCAAGATGTCGAGAATGATTCAAGAGCCTCACAAAGCATTCTAATATGTAAGTAGAGTGTCAAGTATCAGTCAATTGCTCGTGACTATTGCAACAAGGGCGTGAGCAAATGATAGCAATGCAAACCGTTGAATGATCGTCGAGCGTCTGGCGAGCGCCAATCAGCTACCATTCTCAGAGCTCGTGACTGAATGAGAATACAAGAACAAGAATACAGCGAACAGCATTTGAACAGCTCCATCCGCTTCTATAAAAGATTCATGCACAATCCCCTGCTTAGAACAGTGACATATCAGCGATGACTGTAAGCAAGTTCAATGCGCTGTGGCTCATCCTCCTTGCCAGTGAGTACAAGACTATGAATAATATGACAATCTGTTAATGTGGACATGGCACCGTTTCCAGTCTTCGTCGGATCGATGCTGTGTGCTTGTGCAATCGGATCCTGGTGCAGGTTGAAGGGGAGGAGGAACACAGTGACTGTGATGAGAGGATGTTTCCCAAGGACTGGTGCATCCCAATTTCCGCCACATTTCATCATGCATATTGCAGGCTCGGAACCCTTTTCATACAATCCCTCAAACACTGTATCCGAAACGACCCTTGTCCCGGATCCTCCTGTGCGTTCAAGTTTCTGATAACACTAGAATGTAGCACTAAAGTGGCCTGTACTAGGAACGTGTATATCAGCCTGAGTGGCGGAGATGATTTGCCCGTTATTGTCGCTCACCGGGAAATAGAACGAATACCACGTTGATCATGGCTGCACTATTCGAGCAGATATGATTGATACACAGAAGAAAGAGTACACACCGCTTGAATTACATTCCAATCCAGCTTTCTACCCTAATCCTAATTCTGACTGGCGGCGAGCCAAAATCCCGGCCTTCCTGAACACTCAAAATGCAGCTATCCGAAAGCTGACAGACGACTTGTAGTGACCTTGATGATGTGCACGGTGATGAAATTTTCGAAGATCAGGGGCCCAAGTAACCAATACGATGAAATCGAATGGGAGAGCTGGAAGTCCGCGATGAAAGCTGGGCACTGGTTTGGGGCTAGGGACCACTATTCCATGAACCATGGATATCTAGGTTGGCTCGTCGATTAGGGATTGAGGGATGATCTGAGCCTACATAGTTGGACCTGTGGATCAAAAGTTGACTGGGATGATGAGATTGAGAATGAAAATGTTTAAACTTGGATCCTTTCGGCTCGGCATGGTCCTTTCCCACGGCATGATCGTTATGCGTAAACGCGTAAACGCTTGTCAGTAAGGTAATGATTGACACTAACAAAACGAGCAAGTTCAAGTCTACCTGGCGCGGGCCATGCATAAATTCGGCGTACTTTATTTGGCAGATTTTCGAATATTCTTGAATCTTCCCAGTCAGGGTAAGTATTGATCAACCGATACTTAATTCGGAGCTAGAAGAGCGCTTCCGTTTCAAGACTCAACTTAACTCGAACACCGCTTATTGAGTCTACAATGCTTGACTCGGATAGCAGGCCACGCCCTACACTCCGTCAGTTGCCCGCTTAGTTTACCCCACCGTGCCACTCTGCTACATCCTTTATAAAACCACTATCATAACCACTACCAAGAACCCATGCTCGATCCCCGTTTAACACCAATCATCATTGTATCTGTCGTTGGTAAGTACTTGGCAGACTACTAATATATCCACCTTGTTGATTGCGTTGCAGCGTTTATAGGTTTCGCAGGAGCTTTGTTTTTCTTTCTTCACCTACATATTCGACGTTCGAGAATGTCTGCCCTGGGAAACGGCCAGCGTCGACGCTATGTACTCGAGAACTCGACACCTTTGTCCACGTTCCACGCCACGGTACCAGGGAGGACGAATTCTCAACTTTGATAGACCTTGAAGTACGCCACTGAGAATCCCTTCGCGTCAAGATGACTGATTAATTACTGCAGCATCTTTATCTGTGTCGTGTAAACTCCATGTCCATACTTAATTAATCTCTGATAGTTATTACCCTATCCGAATCGCATAAGGGCACATGGTGTAGTTGGTTATCACATCCGCTTAGCAACTGCTTGTCTGCGGGGGGTGCTGGGTTCAATTCCCAGTGTGTCCAAGTCAAAGTTTTTGTACCATGTCCCATGTTATTTTTTCGAAGTAATTACAGTCTGTTGAAAAGGTGGACCTTGCAATTGCAGTTGCCTTATACATCATGTTTCGAGCCTTGTTGGGAGGAATTATTTAATCATCAGTGGAGCGACGGCAGAAGTGGGGACGGTGACGAGAAGAATAGCAGTGAGAGTAAGAATGTTTGACCACCTGCAAAGGAATCATTAGCTTGATCCCGTTATTGAGCACATCAGCACACCATGAGTCGCAGCATGAGGGATACACGTTGAAGATCAAGATGGGTTGTAGCTAGTCGACGTCCTATCATTCCAAGTTCCGATAGTGGTACATTTCGATTCGTCTAATCTTCCAGTAAGACAACCTGAACGTCTTTGTCCTTGGGCATCATCAACAATTCTGCGTCGAATGCAACCTATGTGCGCTCAGGATCGTGAGTGCTCAACTATCAGACGGAGTGAATACACAGCGCACCTTTTTCTGCCTCTTTGCAGCCCTCAAGGTCCCATTCAGCGCCTCCACTGCATCGGCCCAGTAAAATCAGCGTTGATCAGATTCGGCGCAATACAAACGCACGGGTGTTGGCAGTCTTATCGAACAGAATACCATAAGAGACAGCGTATTTTCCGTCAGCATTGGGTGAGCCGTGTTCCTTGATAGCGTCTGAGGAGGTGTGAGGAGAGATCAGGGTAAAGGAGTTATGCCAAACCCTTCAGAACTTGGATTTCATCTGCGGTGTTGAGGACCACTGTATGCATTATAGCATGAGTATCAAACGTGTACAGAGGACAGAAAGATTACAGCCTCACTGGTGACAAAGAACAGGAAAGGAAAACCCAGGGACAGTAGAAGATGGTGGTCAAAAAGTTGAAAAAATTTCGACGCGCTGCTCGAATTCTCACATGCAGCAACGATTGAGCGGTGCTCGACAGGCACTTCATCCAATATACACGCACAACGTTCAGTAGAAATCGATATTCCATTCATTCAAAGTTATAATAATGATGAAAGTGACAACATCCGTATAAACATTTTTGGCCGCTAAAGCAATCTACAACCGCATGATCAACTGCTTGACCCCACTCATCCATAATCCGATATCGTCTGTTTGCGAGCCCTTCGTTAACAAGTCGACATGAATGGCCAGCGCTGCTGCTCGGTCGCGTGCTTCCATAGCTAGATGATGCAAGATAAGAATACATGTAACACGGAAGAATGAGATGCTTACCTCTGGTAAGAACCAAAAGCTGGTCAACGACTCCTTGAGAAAGAGTCTCACAGTTCAGTGCGTCGAAGAGTGGGTTGATACGACGTTCGAGGTCTTCGACGAGTCGTTTTTGGGAGGGCTACCAGTATTGTCAGTAATGCCGGGGCTCAACAAATAGAAAATGACTCACCGGGGTGACCTGCTTCAAATGCTCCAGTTGCCCATGTATAACATTGTATATCGGTCGTGCATGATCAGGGATATGGCTTCGGTCACCAGGAGCTATAAAGAAGAGGTAACATTTAGCTCTTGATAGTATGCGAAACGGAATGAAGGGACTAACGATACTTTGGGGGTGGCGGACCAGCTTTCTGTGCTCGTGGTGGGGGTGCACTAGGCCCACTGCCACCGGGACCTGCAGGTGGAGGACCGCCTGCACTAGATGGAGGGGGGCCTCGAGGAGCTGCACCAGGCGGAGGCGCGTATGTTGGCGGTGCGTTACCAGCACCTGGAGGTGGTGCATACTGTCCAGTTGGTGGTGCACCTCCAGCGCCAGGCGGAGGTGCATAAGGGCCGCTTGGAGGTGGTGGCTGTGGAGGAGACTGCATCTGTGAAGGTGGAGCTGCATAAGGTCCTGGTGCGCCAGGTGGTGGTGTGGCACGAGCATAAGGTCCGGTTGGAGGTGGTGGATTACCTCCAGATCTCATATAAGGACCCGGAGGGGGTGTTTGGCCTGTTCCGCGAGCACCAGGGGGTGGGCCGAATGCAGGTGGATTACCAGGTGGACCTTGTTGCGGGGGTGACATCAACCTTGAAGGAGGTGGAGGTACACCTCCGAGATTTGAAGGTGGCCTTGCAGGTGGTGGTGCTGCGAACATGCTTCCTCCGCCAGCTGCTGATGTTCTTGGTGGTGGCCCAGTAGCAGTGCGCGATCCGGGTCGCGGTGGAGGCGGTAAGCTCGGTTGAGATTGCATGTAAGGTGATCCGCCAGGTGGAGAAAGGCTTGGTGATGGTTGTGCATTGGGGAACGGTGACGTTATAGCAATGGGCTTGTCTTTGCTTAGCGAGCTTGGACTTCGAGAACTGGTGGTAAGCATAGGTGCGTCGTTCCAGCCACCATTTTCCGTGCGCTTGGGAGGGGCAGACGCTCGAGGTGGTGGCGGAGCCATAGTGGAAGAAGGGGGTGGTGGTGTCTGTTGGATTTGTGGACGAAGATGGGGTGGCTGTGTGAGCGACTGAGGTGAAGTGTAGGCATTGTACGACGTATTGGCAGCAGATGCAGGCGCATACGAAGTCGGTGCTGGCTGTGTAGTAGCCGCAGGAACGAATACTCCTGGTGCTGGTGCACCGTAACCAGTCGAAGCCGAAGGTGCTGGAGCTGGTACACCATAACTAGCATACGGTCCAGCTGAAGGTGCAGTGGCCGGGGCAGGTGCAGGTGCTGTTGGAGCGTACCCTTGATAAGGTGCTCGTGAAGTGCTTGCAACAGGAGCAGCGGGAACTGCAGTAGTCGCAGGCGAACGTTTGGCACCAGAAACGACCAACAATCTCTCCCTTTCCACGCTCAGATCCTCTCCAGCACTGGATCCCTTGTAATCCTCCGGCGTCAACTGAACGAATTTCACTGCTTCCTTGATAAGACCTTGGCTTGCCAGGACATTGGCGTACTCGAGGTAACGGTCATAAAGCACAGCAAGCTTGTACGCCTTGACGTCTGCTGTTTCGCTGTCCTTGGACGATGCGAGCCCGAGATCCGAGTCGTTGTATTGTGTTGCGGAACGGAAAACAGTGACCTTCTCGATAAAGGTTTGGAGAGCGTGAGCGTGAGCAGCATAGTTTGAACTGGGAGCTGTCTCGCTATTGAGGAGAGCTGCTTCCTCTTCTGCCAACTCTTCCGACCAAATGTTCACTAGCCTCTCGAGCCTAGCAGCCGCTAGATATGTGAGAGTAGCATTCTTTCTGTACTCGCTAGCCCTGTCCTTTACAACGCCCTCAGCCTGAACCTCTCCGGCATTGCCACCCTTGGATATCGTATACTGGAACTCCAATCTCCTTCCCAACTGCTCAGCTAAGCTACCAAATTCCTCCTTGGAAGCAAAAGTGCACAGTACGACAAAGATTTCCTGCCACTCGGCGAGATCCGCGTTCTGCACAATGTCGGCGAGATCGTTGCTGACAATGCTCTGGAAGAGCCTGAGGTAGGGAGAGGACATAGTTTGACGTTCGAAATATGCCTTCTGTGTCTTTTGCAAGAGTTCCGGACCACCTCGAACAGCAAGAAGCAGTGCATCGGCGAAGCGATCCGAGGATAGGCAAAGGTCGACGGCAGAGCTGAAATCGCCGAGAACAAGCGCCTTAGTTACGAGCCTCTCAGTCTCTGATTCATCGGCGGGATAGATCCTGAACGTGTTGCTCTTGAGAGCTTCTGAGGCCACAGACGAAGGTCTGGATCCAATTGTCGCCGCCACAGATGAGTCCAAGCCATAGCTGTGGTGCGGTACCAATACCCTCTGTGTCTCACCGTCTCCTCCGCCGATTGTGGACACGTTGGAAATCGTGCTGAAGAAATCATCTTGAGCATCGATCTGGCCAGGAATACCATCATCACCGAACAACGAAGGAACCGTTGTGTTGGATTCGGTCTCGGCGAGACGCGTAGCAGCACTAGTAGCATCTGATGCACCACCTAAACTAACTTCAGATGGCGTCTTCTCCAAATAAGCGTTATCTGCTTCCGGTGTGGCCTCTGTATCGTCGTCGGTGCCTCTCTCTGTCATATCCTCGCCAGATGACTCAATGCCTGATACAGGGACTTCGGTCTCCGGCTCAAGGAAAGAAACCACGGGTGGTCGAACTTCAGCCAGATCCTGCTCGACGGTGGAAGGGGTGTGGGCTGCCTTGAGCTTCTCTACTGCTTCAGCAACACGAGCTGCGACTTCAGCCTTGGAGAAGCCCAGTAGACTGATGAGCTCGTCTCGGGAGTCAGCTTGATACAAGCTGAGTAAAGCCTTCCAAGCCTCATCTCCAGCTTCCTGTTCTCCGCTCTTCTGCTGCGCAAACTCTTTCAGCGAATCTCCTTCGATGGCCGACTGTAGCTTGGTCGCCCGAGCAACAAGTTCATCTTCAGTGACAACCTTCCTGATATGAACCACGCTGCTTTGGTTCTTTCCTTGTGCTGATGGAAGGTTGGAGATGCTAACGAGCTTGCCACCGAACCCGAATGTAGCGGAAGCTGTTCGGCGGAGCCATTTTGGTGGCTGTTTGAGCGACAATGTTCCACCTTGGGATGAACGAGAGAATCCTGGAACGTCGAAGATATCGGAGCCGTCCGCTCGGGGTTGAGTAGCAGAAGAAGCTGCGGCTTCGGTTGCAGATGACTCGTTGGTGGATTGGATAGAGTGAATGCCAATGGTACCGTCGAAGAAAGCCGTCGCGAGCAGATCGGGATTTCTGGGGCACCATTCCACCTGGAAAGCCCAGTTATCCGCCGAAGGTAGCTCGCCTATGATTTCTGACGTTTGAGGATTCCAGCAAAGAGCACGGTTGTCCTTGCCGCAGGAAAGGAGAAGGTCGGCGTCTTGCTTGCACCATGAAAGTGAAAGAACACCCTTTTCGTGCCCCGTCAGGATCTAGAACCCATGTTAAGCATATGATATAGCCTTGCAGATAGAACTATCAAACCTTTTCTGGAGCCCGAGCATTACGAAGGTCCCAGACCATAATGATTGGAGAAGAATCATCTTCTGAAGCGGTAACGAGCCTCGTTGCCTGTGATGCGGTAAGTAAGACAACGCCCCTGACCTTGACGCAGATACTCACATTATCGGGATGCCATGCAATTGCGCTCATACCCCTTCTTCCACCTGCAGCCATGCCATTACCAGTAACATTCATCTGGCCGGCCAGTGTTCCCGCTCCCCCTCCATATGCCAGGGCAACTACTTCTCGCTTTCCTCGAAGATCCCAGACTACGGTATACCCTGTACTGCTGGCTCCAGCGAGGACGTATTGAACTTGCTGGTTCCATGCGACCGACGTGATTTCGTCTAGCTTGGTTGATCTTGTACCGGGGGTGGGGGTATAGGGTTTACTGGGATCCTTCAAATCCCAGATATACACCTACTAACGTGTCAGACGAAGATTTCAAGCCACAACTCCACAAGGCATACCTCTCCCCCAACAGCTCCTGACGAAAGCAAGCTTGTTTGAATAGGATTGAAATCAAGGGCACGAACCGGCCCAGTATGCTGGGTATTTCGTAAAAGTAGAGAATCCGTAGCACTGTCAATAGAACCTACATCGTTAGCGTCAAACCATTTCGCGACACATACCATTCATACCTCTCGCCCGCGAGTATCTTTGACGGATCCCACAACGCTAATTCGCCATTTTCCATACCAGCAGCAATGACACCGCGCGGTCTACTGGGATCCACATAACCCCATGTCAAACGATTGAATCTGCGGATGCGTTTAAACTTCTGCTTCTTCCGCTCAGAGCCCGAAATTCACCAACATACCTCGAAGTATCCTTAACAACCCCCTTCGGTCCACTCTGCCCTTCAACTCCCAAGTCAAACTCGTTCTTGTCGAGAAAGTCAGGTGCCCATATCTCGAGCTGGCTTTCGTTACTGAATGATTCGTCGAGCGCGCCAGCTACGGAACCGGTCGCTATTAAAGGTAGAGATGCGGATGGAGACCATGCAAAGGTTGAGGTCCTGTGGATCTCCTTGAGTTTCATTCTATGAAAAGAGGGTGATGGAAGAGGAAATTCGGCGGTGTGGTGTCGAAGAGCAAATCCAATGACACGTCGTTGCTGTCATGAGCCTGCCCTAAATCAGTCATGTGACTCAAGCGCGTCTAGTCGCGTCCTCAAGTTCGAGCGCAACGCTAGGGGTTGGTGAAAAGTAACGATAGTTATATATACTCGGACTATCGAATAACTTCGGTAAGAAGATCTGTAGGCCATACAGGCCTGTCTACACCGTTTGGACGACATCCTACATTAAACCCCAGCGTTACCGCACCTCCCGGAAAGTTTAAAATTGGTTTAACCGTCTTGACGGAAGCTCCAATCGCTCTATTTTCTCTGACCTCAAAGAAAGCTGGATCGAATAATCCTGGTGTGTTTTTCTCCAGAAGCCCGAAAACTACTGGAATAGTTACGTCCATGTTATCCTTATGGTGGAACACTGGCTTTCCGTGCCTTTGCCAAAGTTTTTGCCATACATCTGGCGGGTATGTACCGCAGGAGTTAATCATCCATTGTGTATAATAATTCAGGGCAACCTGGGAATTTTATAGTCAAGCGTACCGAATAGAACGTGTCCATGAGTAATAACTCACGTCTACGATGTATGATCCGCCCTTCTCGCCACGTTCGATAAGCGCTTGGATTATTCCTGTGGCTCCGGCAACACCAGTGCTGCATTGACATGATCTATACACTCCGACGCTGTGACAAACACAAGTACTCGCCCGTAATCCGTGTGAGGAAATACCGGACTAACTGGTTCATCATGTCCCATGGCACGCCCGTATTCTAACGATAGTCCACAGTGCTGTACATCAATATAAACCTCAATTCTCCGGAACATCAGGTTCAAATTAAACAAACCGCGTCACTTATCTGTTGCCATCCCGAACGAGAAGCTAAAGGTCCATTCCAGCCCTAGTAAACGCATAACTGAGCCGCTCGGTCGAAAAGAAGAACCTTACCACTCACATAACAATTCAACCTCACATACACCACACCCCTAGGCCTCACTTGAACCATTCTCAAAACGTCGTCCTTCTCAAACCCCAGCCTATCCATCACCCCTGGTCTATACCCATCAACCACAACATCGCACTCCCTAATCAACTCCCTCAATCTCTCCTTGTCCGCCTCCTTAGTCAAATCCAGATATACATTCCACTTCCCCCATCCCAAATCCAAATTCACAAATTGCATATCACTCACATTCGGAGAAGTGATACGCATGACACTCGCGCCCAGCTCTGCTAATTCCCTGGTTATCGTCGGACCAGCGATAATCCGCGTCAAATCCACGACTTTCAGACCGAATAATGGGCGTCTCGGGTCAGGAGTATTGGGTGTAGACCACCAGCACGGTTTCTGCGACGCATTCGGTTCATGGTGGACTTCGTATAACCCCACATGAGCATTAGCTTTCCCATGCTCACTGGAGAGGTACTCCTCGATAGACTGGCATATCGTCCCCGCCTGTCGATATTCGTCATTCATCTCCTTGTCAAGGTCAGCTGCATTACGTTGCGCTACTTTCTCTTCGTAGATTGCATAAACGTTCTCTCCGTCTCTGGCTTCGTAAACATGAGGGATGCCCAGTGCCGCTTGGGTAGACGTTGCGTCTAGGCTGCCTATAAAACCACGTTAGTAGAGCCACAGCTGTTGATAGGGAGTCCGAAGTCGTACCATGAGGCTGATAAAATCTCCCATCTTTGGTTTTGTATATATTGATACACGCAAGGTTATGCGGCGACTGATAATGAGAATCCTTATACTGCAGAGGGAACAGTTCATTAAACTTGTCCGTTGTTCTGACGGTAATCTTCTCCGAGTCGCCATTCAGATGAATTTCCGATAAAGCCCAGCTCATAGAGATGAGAGACGCGTGATCGCTTCCCTGCTTCATCAGTACTCTGAAGTCAAGAGCCAGATCGAGCGCACGTACGTATTGATCACCACCTTCTGCGGTACCAACCCAGACTTTTTCTCCAGCAAAACATTCACCATACACGCCTGAAAGCCCTTTATCGCAGAAATGCTCTCTGCATAACGCCAGTTCACCGGTATAGAAGACACATTTGAACCTTGATATTCGACGAGTTGGCAGAGTTTGCGTGAGCGAATTTCCGAAGGAGCAGAAGCGTGTAAGGGATTTAAAACGAGTCCATTCTGGAGTAGTTTGAATGCTTCGGCGGGGACGGAGTATAGAGTCATGAGGTCGGCAGTTGGAATCTTTTGGACGAAAAGTGCCTGTGATCACTTCTAACATATTTATGTTGTGTACGGTAACCTGGATAATGAACTTTCGAAAAGTTGTGTTACCGAACAGTGATAGCAATCCATACCGTGAAACCAGTGCTGAGCGCGCGCGCGAACGCGAAGAGTTCTGTAGCACGCTACGGCCACCCCTAACCCAATCTGGTTACAACATGCGATTGTCTCTAAGCATTGTCCTTGATTTGCTTGGAGTTCCGCTTCCAGGAAACCATAGAGCCATATCGTTGGTGGTAGAAAGAACGAGAGAAAGAAAGGGTCACGTGTCGACAATCCGGAGTTCAACGTAACTTGAACTTCAACGTTCGGCGCCAGTGATGTTGACCAGGAACCTCGACCATGAAAGAAAGTCGTTTCATCCTTTTCCCTAAAATGGCTCCCATAGTTCTCAAAGGACGATCTGGTCTACTTTGGATGCCTTTCATGTGAGAGTCTCCTTTTATTTCCCTTTCTTCACGCTTGACGACACTCCTCAAACCAGCCTTCGAACTCTACAATAAGGAAGCGGACAAAGGGGCTCCAATGGATAAATGCCCTACTTCTTCGATACAAATCGACCCTCAAACCAAATGCCACCCAGCTACTTCCCCAAAGACGTCGATAAAGTGACCACAGCCGTCGCTCTAGTCCTTCAAGAGCTGGGATACACATTCTGTTTCGCAGGCGAAGTTGCATGCTATTACTACGGAACTACCACAGTCCCTTCGGTGCGTTTACTCCATCTCCTTTACGAACCCCCGCTCATTTAACTTTATTTCATTGACAGTCGATTGACGTTATGGTCCTCGCCAACGAAGGAACGGTAGACGACCTAAAATCCCGAATCGTCGCAAAGGACACCAAGTTTTATGTCCTCCTCCCTAATCCATCCACCTCAGAACCTACGGATATGTATCAAGTCCTCTACTACTGGTTGACTCCCCAAAAGTCTGGCGGAAAGCGGCTATATCAACCAGGAAGATCGTATCGCCCAGGACGCAGCTATAAAATTGACCTTCATTTTCCTTGTACGATGACCATTCGTACTCTCCCTACCGATAGCATCGTCACTGTCGAAGACCGACCACTGGCACCGATTCTTCCTTTGATCTTGTTGCAACTTCAGAGATGGTTCAATTCGAATGCGGAATCAAGGAAGCGAAGGCGAAGGGACGAGGAGGTGCTAGCAGCAAATGTGAAGGAAATGTTGCTGGTTTTGAGATGGGGATATCCTAATGTGAAGTTGGGTAGAGATGGCTTAGATTCGTGGTTACCAGCCAAGTTTATCGCTCGAGGTAAAAGGAATGTAGGGGTGTTTCTGAGGAGTTATCCTGACACGAAGGATCATTGGGAGGCCATTGGGTTTTAACTCTTCAAGTTGAACTTGTGTATACCATTAGTGGGCTTCAAGTTTGATACACGCATTTGTGTCCATATGATAGAGTTACCTGCAGCTCGGAGCTTCAGCATGGTGTCTGGTGTAGAAGTTTTGTACGGTAATGACAATTCATACCATGACACTGAAACCAGGAAGACGTGTTCGTAGAGTGTCGGCGGTAGTACTAGAAATAAAGAGAGAAAGAAAAAAGTCACGTGTCGACAATCCTCGCTCCAAGTTGGGCGCTAAATAGATACCAGTGTTGACTCGGAACCTCGACGTCCAACGTCCAACCAAGAATGTCTTTTCATCCCTTTCCCTCCGATGTTCCGAGTCATAGCTCTCAGGTGAGAACGTTACTGATTTGATAAACTAGCTTTCGAATCGGAACTGTAGCCGGAACCGGGAAGCGATGACAGGCTTCCTCCTACGTTTTGACTCGGAATGTAGGGGAGATGAACACGACTCGGAAGGATCATTCCTGTGTAAGTCTATATGTAGTTCAGAGTTTGATATCTCATGCACCAGGATGTTCCTAGGTGATGGAATTGCTTGCACTGGCTACCGTTATCTTGGTACGCTCCCCAAGTCCCTACGGTCGAGGAGATCAAACCACTCGCACTCTTGTTTTGCAATTGGACGCCTGTGCATCTCCTTCTCTACCACCATCACTCCACATTCCAGGCTGCGCTCTAAATCATGATTGCACAGTCACGGTCAAGATCCTTTTCCCCGAACTAGTATTCAAATCAACAACGTGATCTCTGGGCTATGGCTTCTCAAGTCAATGTTCGAATCAAGTTCAACTTCGAGTCATATTTCGCAATCGTGGGCACAGACGACTATTTATTGCCCACTTCTCATTCTCACGTTGAAAACGAGGATACAACGAGGCTAGAATATCACCGTCTATATAACCAGCTGTTTACATGTTACAACCCAAGCACTCAACATACACCACTATGAAAGGACCATCCAACGCCAAACAAGTCAGAAAGGCTGCTCGAGAAGCAGTACAAGCGCTTGCCGATAACAACATCAAGTGTTGCCTATTCGGAAGTGCTGCATGTCATATTTATGGGATGCAAAACCGAGTTCCAGGGGTGCGTACATGAATTTCCATTTTCTTGGAAGCTAACGAGGTTCCCTTTCACAGGACGTCGATATCGTTCTCCTTACAAACGACGGCCGTGATATCGAATACATCAAACAACTCGTCGTGTCCAGGAACCCAACGAGATTTTTCCTCGAAGAATCCATTTATCCAAATAAAACATACAAGAAGCTCTATTACCGACTTGGAAATGGACGTCGATGTAAAGTTGACGTCCTACATCCGGGTCGTGCTTCCAAACTGAAGATACCTACCATTCACAAGAGATTGGTGGAATATCCGGAACCGTATGGGGATATACCGGTCATGCCTATCCTTCCGCTTTTATTGATGAAGCTGAAAGGTTGGGTAGATCATCGACGTTCATCTAAGCCGTATGAACAAAAGAAGGTTGGTCAAGATGTAGGAGACATTGATGGATTGTTGGAGATTGTGGTTGATGAATATGGGGTGGAGATGGACTCGGAAGGGAGTTGGTTACCGAGAAAGTTTGTTAGGGCGTCGAAGAAGCGGGTTGGTGAGTATGTAAATAAGTTTCCAAGATCAGCACAACGCTGGCGGAAGATTGGTTTTGATGTTTAACGCATGAGAACTAGAATTTTTTTTACCCTTTTAATACTCTATGCTACGGCGTGTTTCCTGACTGTCAAGACCATCAACTCATTCTTTCCAACCCTGATTGTAACTAGTACACCATAATGCCATCATCTCTTATGTATTACCTATGTCGAAAGTCAGTAGAGTGGTAGTTACGCAACAAGCTGAAGCCTCATGTGGCCATTGTTCAGCCATTGCTGGGGCCAAACGCTAGGTAAATATATGACTGACATTGACGGGGAACGTACATTTGCGTGATTGGGAACCCTTTTATCGAGAACGTCCATCCATGCCGCAATCGGTTATTCATATCCTGTTCAAATTCGCGAGGTTGAGTCTTGACTATCTATCCTGAACA
The DNA here is from genome assembly GCA_037176845.1 of Paramarasmius palmivorus. Lineage (NCBI taxonomy): Eukaryota > Fungi > Basidiomycota > Agaricomycetes > Agaricales > Marasmiaceae > Paramarasmius > Paramarasmius palmivorus. The sequence continues at coordinate 271,746 of JAYKXP010000042.1, read as the reverse complement.
CGCGACTACGAGAGAATCATATACTGGGAAAAGTAAGTCACAATCAAAGGATGGTCTGAATCGCAACGACCTGAGGCTGGGTGAACATAAACCAGTGAGAGAAACCCCTATAACGATCGTTAATCAGAGAAAAATCAAGAAGAGCAAGGACTTGGTCGAGGAGTTTATCGAATGGTTGTTGTATTGAGAAGTACAGTGCTGTTAGTAGTTACCTGTTTTATGGCGTATGATGCCCAAAGCTAGCGTGAAACGGGGAAAGGTAAGTGCGAGGGCTGTAACGTGAAACTTGCCAGATAGATCAAACTTACCTTGTCCCACGCACACTGGCACAACTGAAGGCTGATTACAACGAAGAGGCGATAATTGACTGATCTGCATAAAGGGCGGTCCGGGTTTGTGTTTGTGTTCTTGAATTCGAATCTGCAAAAGAAAAAAAAAACAAACAAAAAAATCGGGGCAGCCGCGGGAGGAAATGCCCATAAAAACATGTTTGTAGTGACAGAAAAAAAATGTGGGCCTGCCCACATTTCACACGCTATCTCCTAGCTCAATGTACGGACTCTCCATTGTAAATGAAGGAAAAAATAATTGACTGTGGGAAACGATGACATAAAATCAGCCGGACAGTTGTCACGAACCGAGCCTGACCTTCAATTCGACAACGACAGTTCTGGAGAACTGTCCTACACAGAATGTGACTTAGCCAGCAACCCGGTACGTCAGTTTTCATCGTATTTCCGAGTGAATTCATCCAAGAAGTCAACCAACAGGCTACGAGTTGGGGCATGGTTCTATAGAACTGTGACTCAGGCAGACGGTTCATAAGAACTGCCGTTAGAGCCTGAGTCATGGGACGGTTTTGTAGAACCGTTGTCAGTGACCGCTTTCATCTTTCGAAAACCAAGCTTTTCTTACTCCAAAAACCCCAACCAAGACGTTCCGACTCGATTTTGTGTTCGCTTCGGCAGGCGGTTCTGTAGAACTGCGCCGATGCTGACAGGTCACGGACGGTTCATGAGAACTGTCTCGGGCGCCAGAGTCATGGGATAGTTCTGTAGAACTGTCGTTCACGACGACGACGACGACTTTCAATCCTCAAACACCACCGAATTCCGACTTCCCAGACCCCAATCCAGACGTACCAACTCGCTTTTGTACTGCCTTCGGCAGGCGGTTCTATAGAACTACGCCGATGCTGACAGGATGCAGACGGTTCATGAGAACTCTCCCGGGCTCCAGAGTCATGGTACAGTTCTGTAGAACTGTCGTTACCGACCACCTCTAACTCTCAAACATCATTGAAATTCGACTTCCCAGACCCCAGCCAAGACGTTCCGACTCGATTTTGTGTTCGCTTCGGCAGGCGGTTCTGTAGAACTGCGCCGATGCTGACAGGTCACGGACGGTTCATGAGAACTGTCTCGGGCGCCAGAGTCATGGGATAGTTCTGTAGAACTGTCGTTCACGACGACTTTCAATCCTCAAACACCACCGAATTCCGACTTCCCAGACCCCAATCCAGACGTACCAACTCGCTTTTGTACTGCCTTTGGCTGGCGGTTCTGTAGAACTGCGCCGATGCTGACAGGTCGCGGACGGTTCATGAGAACTGTCTCGGGCGCCAGAGTCATGGGATAGTCCTGTAGAACTGTAGTCCACGAGAACTTTCACCTCTCAGAAACCAACCTTTTCGTACTCGACAAGCCCCAATCAGGATGTTCCAACATATTTTTCTATTGCCTTTGGCTGGCGGTTCTGTAGAACTACGCCAATGCTGACAGGTCGCGGACGGTTCATAAGAACCGTCTTGGGCACGGTACTGTCACTTGGGCGTGACAAGTGACATTGTGAATCCTCAAACTCTCCACTCTTATTTGCCATGGAAAACACTCCTGCCCAGCCTGTGCTTACAGGTATGAATACCTCTCACATACATTGTCTACTCTGAGTTTTCATTTTTAGATCGCGACGGCACCCTGTTGGATATTCCACACGCCACCATTCGTGAGGACGCCTCCCGCCTTCGTGCACTTCTTAGTAGTGAGGTCCATTTTTAAGATAACTCCACACAATCCCAATGGATTTTTCGCTTTTCAGGTGCTCATTGGCACGGAGGCCAGCTCCGACATCATCAAGAAATGGTGAACCACCATCTGGACCACCTGGATCGTGTTGTTGCAGGAGCAGAGCAAGCGCTAGGTGCGTTTCTTATCCCTGTCGATATTGTACCTCTCTAATACCTCGATAGATTCGCTTTTGCAGAATGTCTCCGAACTCACCTCCGCCTCTGAGACTGAATCTGACCGCAGAGAGTCATTTGCGACAGCTATATCCCAGCCCCCTTCACCTCAAAGCGAATTCGCTGACGATGCATATGACCAACTGGTGCAATCGGTCCTTCTCACGCCAAACGGTACTCACGCAGTCCTCACCGAGGAAGATGTTGCAATGGTCAATACCCCTGTACCTGCCAAACCTCCTCAGACCTTGGTCATTTCTGGTCCTCTTCAATCGTTCTCTCCGTCGTCCCCTCTGGCTCCATATGCATTCCATGGCCCTACGCCAGCATTCGTATCAGCCGCAGGTAGTATCTCTGCCGGTCCCTCATCCACGTTGTCTCAACCTCTGTTCACCCGGAGCCGATCTCCCAAAAAGGAAGGACCAGAGACACCAGTTGCCGGTACATCCAACACCAATGCGGTCTCTGCCACGGTCATCTCCGGACGAACCAAAATAAGGAATGGAGTTTTCGTTGTTCTAACAAGTGATCCGGCAGACAGCACGATATATAAAACCTGGTTAGTATCATGTTCATTGTACTCCCTAACACCAATGATGCTAAGTATATTTGCAGGGCAAAGGCTAACTCAGCTAGAGGACCCAACAAAACCTCTCCTCTATTATCTTACACCACCGAAAAAGACGCCCAACAAGCCTTGCAAGGCTATGTTCGCTCTAAGCTGGTTGTATACCTACATGATCCACGCTATGCCAATGCCTGGTTTGCTGTCCTGAAAGGTCGACATCCCACAATATGTCAGCGGTAAGCATTGGAACCCTTACTACCTACGGTTTCTAATGTATGAACGTGCCTAGTGACGAGTTGCTGAAGACCATCGGAAAAGACCATGTAAAGGAATTGTTTGCTGACGATATTGTGCCTGCTTTTACTGAAGAAGACGCGGTTGCTATTTACCAAGATCGTAACAATATGTACCAAGATTGAGCATGTATCGTATTATGTTGTCTAGGAATGTACTGTACCCGCTCCTTGAAATCGAAGCACTGGCCGAACTTGGCTGAGTCAGGTGACTGGTGTAAAGTGACAAGTGACAAGCTGTGACTCGCAGCTGTGACTCTCCTTGCCCTCTGACGCGACAGTTCTATGGAACTGTCCCGCCTCTAGTTGCGTCTATTATACCTACTGGCGGTATTCCTTTTGTAAGTAATAATACACACTAATTGACTACGTCCTATAACCCTGTTCACCTATGTCAATTTCTAGAAAACCGGCCGAAGCAACAGCACAGTTTGGACTATGGGCGGGCAGTTCATGTGAACTGTCTTGGGACAGTTCATAGGAACTGCAGGTGTATAGGTATGAACTCTCGACATTGTCCAGTCTTCTGATTACACCAATTACCCTATCAATAGGAACCACTCGCTACCTCATTCCATGACTACCGTGCCAGCCTACAATCCTCGCATCTTGCGAATGCGCATTCGATTCCAGACCGACACATACTGTTTTATGAAGATGATAGCTCGGTTCTGCCGCATGTAACTGACAGGCTTCCTAATGCGCCCAATACCGCTGTTTCCACATTCACCTGCACTCGAATTTATCTTGTCGACTTCACCGTCAACCTCTCCATGAGTGGACAAGAATGCAGCGGACGAGCATTTGGTATGACCTTTCGCATGGAAACGGTCGATCAGGAAGTGTGTTTTCCCGAAGAACTCTGGTTCTCGAGTCATACAATACGGTCCCAGAGCACAGGCGAAGTCATAAATAACACGTCTAGGTGCTTTCGGCCAACGAGTTACCAGCGCAGAGAAGACATCGTTTCGACCCTCTCCCTTGGGAATACAATGAAATCCGTAACAGATGCTATGTTGACACCAGGCACACAGCAACCCACCTGTAAGTCGTCGTTCACCATACGTAGAGTAATATTTGGAACATTGACCACCCCTCTTCACATCTTTTTCAGGCTCATGATCACCGGCAATTTTCGGATATGACGGACGACTTCGAATTTGTGGAAGCCCGTAGTAGCAGCCAGTCTATCCAATGGTCAGTCATCATCGCACACATCAAGTTGTCAGCTGACGTACATCCTTCCAGTTTTCGCAGTTCGCTTTGCTATTGCGAACTTCCTCTAGGTTCTCATGGCCACCTTGCTTCAATACTGAAAGGACCACTTCCCCCCGTTGTAACATCCATCGGCAAAGGGCCACAATCTGTTCTATATACAGCCCCGTCCGCGTAGCTTGCTCTGCGACCAGCATCACTGCAGGAATGTCTTGCAATAGTGAGGCGTTTGCAATCGTAGGGCTCTCTACAAAACACCGCAAAGAGTGCAGGCCAAGTTCGTTGACCATCTGCATTGCAGACTCATTTGCGCTCAACTTGCACATCTTGTTAGCTCATCGACTACCGCATAGCGCACCGTATCAAACATACCTGTTCAAACACCACACGAAAGTGACGCCGCATTCGTGCATCCCTCAGCTCTGTGTTGCCTCCATAGAGCACACGTAGCATGTTCGCCAACGGAGCCGCCTCCATTGCAATCAAATCTTTCTCGAGCGCCGATAGTTCCTCTATTCTTTGCTGTCGATCTGGACCCTGTCCCAATACCCGCTCACCCCACTTTTTGACCCAACTTGCGAGCCTCTCTCTCGTGCATACACCCTTGCTTGCAGAGCCGGGGAGCCACTGAAGGTTTGGGTGTCGTGAACGATGACGAACCAAAGGATTGTCCGGTATGCTCGTTGGTGGGGAGAGTGTTTCACGGAGGTGTCGTTTGGCAAATCCTGTTGTAACACCATCAAAAATGACAGTGTCCGGTGCCACGCCGCACTTGGGGCACTGCATGTCTCCCTCCATGTGTTGTATGCTCGCGAACGCAAACCAGGCGGCGCGGAATAGATCTTCCCCAACAAACTTGTCATTCCTTCCTGCATAGATCCTTGCCATTGACACCACGAATGACGCCAGCGGGGTCTCGCTCCCCGTATATCGGTTGGTGTAGTCGTCAAGCAGCTCATGTGTAAACAACACTGAGTTGTTGAGATTGAACACTCCTAAGGTTCTAGGATCTGGGCCTATGAAACATTTTCGTGCTGCAGAGCAGGTTGGGCACGGTTGCAGACCGATAGAGTGCTTCTGATGACCAATCAGAGTATATATGGTACATTCCTTCTCGATTGTTGGCTGAGAAGGATCGTAGAAGTGTTTGCCACACGCGCTTCTTGAGGCAGCATCCAAGGGTAGCAGATACGGCAGGGGACGGTCAGGTGACGGGCGCGGATACAGTTGGGGATCCTCAGGCAGGCTTGCCCACTCTGGCGGGAGTACAGGTTGGTACGATACTGCACTCTCATCAATTGCGCCGGTGTTAACAGATTCCACTGGAGAAATTGTCAGCCCCTTCATCATCACCCAGCGCTTGCAGCATACCCATGTACATGTTATGGAGTTCGTCTTCACCCATCTCCTCCCTATCCTCTTCTACAATCTCGTCAGAATTCCCAACTATCACATTCAACAACCGGTTCGCCTTCCGAATATGAGCGCATTGGTAGCCGGTGCACTTAGTACACGACCACTTGCCTCCTCCCACATCAAGTCCCTCATACGACACAATACAACGACTCCGGATCGCGTCGGAATGACTGCCATAAGAGACAGAGAAACGATTAATCCATGTCTCGTCCTCTGTTCCGATCATATGACGCAGGAACAACACCACGGCTCCTTCTACAACAGCTACAAGTTTGAGTGACAAGTATTGTGAAAGCCATGGACAAAACTTGCCAGCCTTTACAGCAATCTCGTTCATCTGGAAGCGCTCCTCCCGAAACTCCCGATAGAATCTCTTATGAAAGCAATCTCTGGTTTTCCCTTCTGGACAGAGGCAGCTCAATCGAACATCCCTTTCACCGTTAAGCCTCGCTTCGAGGTGATAGTAGGCGGGCTTTATTAATGATGGTAAGATTCGAATACCTGATGTCAGATACAATGAACTCACCGTTCCGATACGAAGCCCGCAGTCAAACCCTTGCACGACATATAGGAATGTAGTCACTTGAACGAAAGTGATGTATTGCTCTTCGACCAGCTGTACAAAGTCGTCAAACGCATCTTCCATTTCGGCGGCGCCACTAGCTGCCAAAGACTCTTCGATCTCGAACCCTGCCGCTGATGTTTCAACGGCTGGTGAACTTGCAAAGTCTTGGGATGCAGGAGCTGTGAGCGCTGGCTGCTGGGTGTCTGCATGAGCTGGAGACTTTGCTGGTCGACGTTTCGGGCGTGTTTTCGTGCTTTGTCTTGAGGCACCCGACTTTTTTGTTGGACTCCGCACGGCTTCTTTGCTGTGGCCAGGATACCTCTGTCGTTTGGGAGCTTCCTCTGGACATGGCTCCAGTGCCCATCCTCTTTTGGTTGTTGACATACGGTGCTTGCTGACTAAGCAAGTCATAAACCCAGCCATGTCCGTTCTCGTCGTTTATTGCTAGTTTCCACCTCCACATATCGCCATGGCCAAAACGCCTAACGCGCTGATTGACCCTGACACAGGAAAGCCTTATCGCATGTGTCGGAAATGCGGAAACTCATCCCCACCACACGCCATGAAACACTGCTCATCCTACCGCCGTCCTGTGAAGAACAATGCTAAGGTGTGTCTCTCAGTCTCTTGCAACTTCTTTAATGAGTCTCATTACATTACTAGGTTCAGGATAGCAGTGTACCACTGCCCATTTCTTCTGAGAGTGAAGAATGTACGTTGGAAGAAAGCACCCAGGTACGCGTTAGTTTCGTTCATATGACGCGTCACTAATGATATATGTACCATAAAGGATTCTCCTGCCAATACCAGTGCTTCTCCACCTCCGAAGGAACAGCTATGCCCTCAAAATGAGTCTGAAGACATGGCTCCTTCCCCAGCTTCTGTGCCGCGCGACTCAAATGAGGTTTGTTTTTCTTCCTAGGAGTAAAATCATCCCATTCAGATTTGTCTAGACCTCCGAGGGACAAACACAAGAGCAAACTCCAGACAGTGTCATAGACCCTGCTTTACTTGCACTCTCTGCCCCTCAGGCCGCTACTGTACATGCTTCAACAGCTACTCAGCCCACTTCTCAAACAGACACAGATATACTTTCAACTCCAACGCGTCCCCGATCTAAGTCAACCTCACCAGAGTCTCCACTTCGTTTGATGGGCTCCGAGGAAGCAGAGCGTCTATTGTCACCAACCACTACCACCACCTCGACATCTGCCGGCGCGACGTCGGGATTCTGTACTACCCCGAGTTCTTCCGTTGCGACTTCCTCTCCTCTGTCTACGCCAAGTAAACCACGCCGCCGCCGACCCACCAAAGCTGACCCTTGTTATGGGGAGGTTGTAGGTGCCTACAGAGGGAACAAAGTTCTAAGTAAGCCACTCCGTTGCACTATCCTCATCACTATGCTCACATTAGTTCTTCAGCCATCCGCCGAACTCGTCAACCAACAGAGGACAAAATCCGGGCCAAGAAACAGCAAAAGGGGGAAGCCGATGATTTGGATCGTGGCGTAAATATTCCCAAAGTATTCTATGATCGCACGCGTTCCCTGGTCACACAGGTATGTTTGCTTCATTGGTTGATTGTTGTTCAGAGATTGACCATAAGGTGTCTAGATGCATGACTTGGCCGAAATCACAGGGTCTTGGCTCCATTTCAGTGCTCAACATCCCACGGCGTCCCAGCCATTCATCCACTACACATCGAAGCGTTTACGCAGCGAGGGAGGCGAGCTGCTCGACAACCTCCATCAGGCAAATCACGAGTTGTATCAGTCACTGATGACTGCTCGGCGATGCGACACAACACAACTCGCCGCACAACTCGCCAAAGTGACGGAGAGGTTGGCCCAGGTGGAAGCAGATGCACAGGCCCGAATCGCAGAAGCCAATGCCGCGAAGCTTGCGGCAGAGGCAGCAACCGCAGAATTGCGTTCAATGGTAGTCGCTGCCAATACGCTGACCTGACGTCTATACTCTGCCTCACTCTATGTAGTCATTCGGTAGTCTCACATGAAATCAAACTATGTTTTGAATTATGGTGTCCATTCTCCGAAGTGCCAAAAATCATTAGGTGGGCGTGGCCATACATGCGTGTTATTATCTAACCTGCAACGAGGGCAGAGAGGAGTATTTGGCGACTGTTGGGTCGGTGATTGTTCAAACTGATGTAGAGGAAGGGGCACGGTTGGTTCGACCGGTGCAGGTTGTGATACAGAAGGTGGTAGAGGTGGAGGGGAAGTTAACGGTACGTCTTTACTTTGCTTTGACCTGTGGAAGTAATTGTTCTTGCTGGTCAGAGGCGTCGCACTACGAGAGGTTTGCAACGCACCGTTTAGTACTCTTTCGGTGCCTAGGGGGACACGCCTCTTGCATTTGCTTTCTTCTGCATCAAAGACGTCAACGAAACCAAACGGCTTCTGGACCTGACAATATTGAATAGCTACCCCAGCTGTTTCAGTTTTGAACGATAACGTCGCATTCGTTCTCTAGCCCCTTCTCGAACTCGATCTGTATTACTGTGTGGTCCGTTATTAGTGATATCTAGCATGTAGACACCCTAAGCCTACCGTATAGTGTGTGTACGACGCACCAGTGGTGCTGCATAGTCAGTGTGTTGTTGTTCAGACATGACGGTGGAAAAAAACAAGAATTGTCACAGTCACGAGCGGCTCTCCGTTCCATTGTTGAGCGCCTCATCCTAGACGCCCGTGATGATTTGAGGAAACCTTCGATTAATCTTCTTGTCGCAGTCTCCAGGGTATACTGAGGTGAGAGATGTCATCAAGGATATGCATCAAGAAATTTTGTGAAGTGAAGGTGTAACTAGATCACAGATGTTCAGCGGAATTAGCATACATGTGGACTCACCACGGCCCTGTAGCGCAGCTCGTTCTCGTTTTGAAGGTCTTGTTGACCCCGCCAGATCGTTCAGCTCTGCCATTAGCATGCGTATCATGTCTGCTAATGAGGTATTTACTTTCAGCGCTGGCGTGTGAAAAAAAAGAAGCATTCGAATCGGAACCGACTTCGACTCCGAGATCGAGTGTCAAACTTCTTCAATGACTGTTACAAGCTATACCTCTTGTACGATTCGTACCACCCATCCAGTATTTCACTACAGGCAATTCCTAGGGACTCCTAGCTATACTTATCCAACGGTGTTCATACCATGGTCCGAAACACAAAGAGCATTTCAAGTCATTTGAATGCTGGTCAAACACTATGTAGAACAAGTGTCTTCTAATCAGGTGCGTGTTTCGACTATTGGTATCTTTCATCCCATCTGCAGCTCCTCTCTCAGTGGTAATTTTGACAGAACCATAACGCCTGTGGAGAGATCACGACTTCATGTTATATCATGTTATATTGCCGTGTAGGGAGAGAAGATCTTAGTTCGTAGCGCATGAACTTAGCTCGGCTTTACGTGGTGAGTCGCTATATTCGACTTCACCCCATCGAGACCTTATTGGATGTTACGCCCTTGCAGCAAACTCACAGAAAATCGCTTTATCGTCAATTCACCCGCTATACGACAATATGCTAAGGGAATAAGTGGCTACAGAGCGAGATTTTTAATGGGTGGTGAGTCCGCATGTTACCCCGAGCGCTAGTTATTGATGCAGAGCGTCTAAGTCTTACCTCCTGCGTCTCTTACCCTCGCCCTCATCTCAATGCCTCCGATCTTTCTCAAAGGCCGTGGCTCTAGTTTCTCCTCACCTCCTGAAAGTCCCAGCACACAACAGACTGAGGCTAACGCTGAGCCTCTCAACTCTCCATCACGATCTCCATCTCCGGCTCTCTCAAACGCGTCTTCAGCTGACTCTGAGTCAGCAGTCAGAGCGCTGTGGAATGCATACTTCAAACATCGTGTGTTTGTCAGAGTACACGATGGTTGGACGTGCCAGTGGCTTGATAGTCAATCTCAGGCGGGGGACAGTGAACAGAGTGATGCAAATACTGGTGTAGAGGCATCCACGGAAGAGGATTCTGTCGGTGAGTGGCCCTCCAGACTGACTAACTTTCGTTCTTATTCTCTGTTACAGGCCAATTACTCCCTGTTTCGTCAAAGGAGGACCCAGTGGTGAGGGAGATAGCTGAGCATCCCGAAAACGACGGGTCTGCCAATAGCCCGTTCATCGGCACTCCTCATGATGGTCAGTCGCATCAATGTTCTGGTCACCACCGGATCCAACTAAATCTGTGATCTTGTTGTTACCCTGATAGCACCAAAAGGAAGGACAACCGAGGCAGCGTCGAAAGAAAGAAAACGACTACAGGATAGGCAGCATAAATTTCGGTACGACTCTGGCTACTGAATAACATGGCAATTCCTCATGTATTTGTTCAGGGATCGTTTGCAGAAAGGCAAGGTGCTGAGGGCGAAACAAAACGGTTACGCGGCAAGGTACAGAGCCAAGAATCGGGAGAAATTGCGTGTTAAAGCGCAGGAGTACCGGCGTAAGAAAAAAAAGGGTAGGCGAGCCAATCTCATGGTTCCTTTGCTCTGTCATGTGCTGATAGAATGTCAGATTGAGCAGAAACGCTCGAGTGACAGAGGTTACGCGTGTAACTGCCCCTTCACGTCACCGCTCCCCTACAGTTCAGCAATTAGAACGTTGTCTGAGTTATTTCTTAATCTTTTGAGAAAAAAGGCCAATATATTCAGTAGTAGCTAGTCATTCTAGCATTTTCTGGTGCGTGTGTGTGAACTACGTCCTACGACGCCAAAGGTTGTGTTGTGGAAACTTAGTGTTTGTTTGGCCTTTATCAGGACAAATCCGAATTTGTTTCCCACCTCGCCCCAGTTTCGTCCCTTCTCTCATCCAACCACCACCTTGAACATGTTGCTTCGTAACAAGAAAGGCAAGACACCCAACCGACCGGTGCTCACTGGAAACTCAGGTTCCCTTCACCCCCCCGTCTGGCCGTATTTTCTGATTAATCATACCCGACAGGGACTCGCACAACACGCTCGCAGAACAACACAGCGTCCAAGCCGCCAACGACTCAGGTGCCTACTGAACAGCAAGGTAAATACTTCCAGGCTGTGTTACACCATATTTACGCTCACTCTCGTACACCGACTCAGCTCGCAACCCGGGGAGCCAAGGCAGCAAGTCTTCTGGCAGCAGCAGACCGAAAAAAAGTACGTCCCATGATTGTTATCCAACTGCAAGGCAGTATATATTCTTAATCGATATCCAGAAGCTGGCCAGGAGTCGCGCGCAGATTTACAGAGAGGTACGTACCTTCAATGTAGTTGGTGCAGCGCTTACTGACCATTGCCTACAGAGTTCGAGGTGGCCAGTGCGCGACATGACGAGGCGGCATCTGACGCCAAGAAAGCACATTCAGTGATGATGCGAGCTGAACAAGCTCTCAGTGAGCTGCAGATGGCCGCTGGGGATACTCCTGTCTCCAGTGAGGAGATTGGAGTGGCCCAAGCTACTTATGAGCAAGCAAAGAAGACATGGCAGGAGCTGTCAAAAAACGCGTCTCAGCTCAAAAAGACGGTTACGAGGCTTAACACGCGGGTGATCTCCGCTTTTGGTGAGTACACATCATCTTTAGTCTCAGCTGGCGTTCACACATATATTGGCAGGGAATTCTTCGAGGCGGGAGAACCTCCGGTCCTCGCAAAGAATAAAGTTGCGCCACGATGAGGACCCGCAAGTCGACAGATCAGATTCTGAGAGCGACTTGACTGACCTGGATGGTGCGTTGATTCATTAATGCTTTGGTGATGTCCCTGCTAAACAATTCTATGTCAGAGTTGTTGAATAAAGCGTCCCGGAGCGAGAGGCCATTGTCCCCAGGCTTTCCGCGAGTACCGAAAAAGACCAAACAAGGCAACTCCGCGTCAGGCGCATCGGAGCCGTCCACCTCCACTCAAGGTTCGTAACTTCATTCAAATGTTCACTGGGCTATTCTTTGATATTTTTTCTGAAGTCGCAGGTGTTGCTCAACCGCCCTTGCCTCTGTCAAATGAGGACACTAGCAAAGCTCCAGGACCTGCAGAAGGGCAAACCTCGCCTTCCTCTTTACCACCGTCTAGGGATGAGCCACCACATTCCCCATCGTCTCGCTCACACGATGGGGCGGTTGATCTGCAGGAACCTCCGGAAGAACCGGTTGGATCACGTTCTCCTCAATCGAATGATAAGGCGGTCGATCCTCCGGTACCGCGTCAAGAGCCCCCTGCATCACCTTCTCATCAGTCGAACGATGCAGCCGCCGATCCTCCGGTGCCTCCACTACCTCCTGCGACACCTAGACCATCCTCTCCTCACTCGAAAGATGGCACTATGGATCCTCCAGCAGATCCTCCGGCATCACGTTCACCATCTCCTTCGAATGATGATGCCTGCGACTCTTTAGGACCGCGGCAAGCTCCCACCGAATCTCAAGACGACCGCATGGCTGTTGATGAGCACGTTACAGCATTGCTCCCAGAGCATCATCAATCTCCCAACCTTAAATCTATCAACCAGTGTAGCGAGAACGGTTCCGTTAAGGTGGATACTGGGTCAAACCAGAGTACACAAAAAGGTATGAATGCATGTCTATCATTAGCTTAATTGAAGTCTAATATTCATTCACTAAAGAAAACGAAGTGCGGCGTGATGAGTCTGATGTGGAGTCAGACGGCGAGGCGCCTGTGCTGAAGAGGCTTTCTCGAAAGAGGAAAAAACAGCAGGTGTTATCCGACGATGAAGGTATTGGTCAGTGTGTTCACTCAAGTGAGGAACTAATTGTGAATTTCTAGCCAACGACCCAGACCCTGATACCAACCTGGACGCAAGTGGTAAGTTGCCCAATAAGGATGACAACGCATCTCAATGATTTCTCTGGACAGGCTCAACAAACGCACGCCAAGGCGCTTCTCCAGCACGGGAAGATTCTGAAGGTATACGTTATATCTAATTGTTTTACCTGGGCAGAGCTCAATTTACATATAGAACCGCCGCAGAAGAAGGCGAGAAAGAAGATAACGCCAGATGTCACTACCGACACAAGTGGTGAGTTTCCAAATTTAGACGATGAGTGCATAGTCTGAATGATTTTTCCAGCCCCAACGAAAGCGAAAGCGAAAGGTCGTAATAAGCGAAAGAGCAAGGGGAAATCAAAGAAAACAGCTCTAGATCCTCCACAGTCGGAACCTGATGAGTTGGAAGCGGCGGACAAGCCAGGGTTGGAATCCGAAGATAAGCCAGGGTTGGAAGCCGAAGATAAGCCAGGTACCTGCAACCGTTTCTTCTCACTTGTTTATTTGACAAAGATCTGTTACAGCACGCACCTTTCCTGGGGGACGAAGAAAGGTTGGGGGAGCTCCTGACGAGGAATCACTCACCAGCCAAACTAAAGCAAGGATTGGTAAGGCGACGCAGCTTTCAAAAGATAACCCGTTCTAATATTTGCCGTAGAGAAAATTCGTTCATGGCTGAAGGAAGCGTTGAAAGGAACCGGGCCTGCTTCAATCACAGTGCCCTCCTCGCACCTTGGAGTTCGTACTTTGTTGTATGAAACCGCTGCTATCCTTCCGGAATTGGCAACAACTTCTCGTGCAATTGCCCTGGCTGCCATCACTTCGGCCGAAGGAAATGTTATCTGTCGTTTTCACACACGTAACAACAAGTCCATTGACAACCCCGGACCGGTAGATGGGGATTTGGGCATGCTACATGGAAGGCCGTGGCCGTTTCTACATAAGGACGAGAAGTCCCAGCTCGTCAACGATCAGGAGGATGCGAAGAAGGACCCCGATAGCAGCGCCCCCGCTGACCCCCGCCTCATCAACTACAACGGCGACAACGACGACAACGATTCACCAGGTTGGGTCCGGGTTGATTGCCGTGATCCTAACGCTACAGAGTGCGGGTGCGTTCTTCAAGATGTCCTCCTCGACCTCTGGCTCTGGAAGACGGGCAAAATCACGTCGTATACTTCTAAGCTTGTCGATAACTGGCGAGCCGACTTCCTCACGCCTAGGCAACGCGCCTTGGTCTGTGCGCAATACCGAGAGGCGTCATTACTCGACATTGACGATCTCTATTCATATGGTGTTGAGAATGGGCGATGGGTTAAGCGGGATGAACTCTACATTCGTCGAATTCAGGCTCAACGTGCTCAGAAGATCGTTGATGACGCTGATAAGGCCCAGGCTAGGAAGGCCCACGAGGAAGAGGTCAAGGGTGATGCTGCTATTGCTGCCGCCGCAGGGATTTTAGCTGACGCAAAGGAGGTTATTGGAGACGAGTAATTTACTACGCCTTTTTTGTATAATGATAAATGGATTTGCGTAATGAACTTGTGGACACAAAAAGGCTCAGGCGACATGTATCCAAATGTCCAGTTGTACTAGGGAGAAGGTGCGAAAGAGATGTCATTATCATTGTCATGATCAATGGCAAAAGGAGAAATATAAATTTGGAACATCGCTACCAAATGACACCGTTTAAACTACCCTAGTTACGCAGCAAAATCGTATGGATCAGTCCAGGGGTGAGAGCGAATCCAGTATGGCCTATTATCATTGAGTGGATTAGCAGTGGTAGTGCGAGGAAGACATTAAAGCATACCGTTCATATCTAGGTTCGTAACAGGGGCATTCCCCACCGACAGCATCAACTGGACAAGTACACTCGACAAGTTCGCCATGGCTCGCGACGGACAAGGATTGCGTATCGGAAACTTCATCCGAGTCGGAGTCTTCATAAGTGGCATGTCGGACTTCCATCCACTCCATGGGAGACACCCGGTGACAATAGCGATGAATGATGCACTCCGGAAAGGGAGAGAACACGAGGTGAGTTTCCGTTTCCTTAGGCGTATTGATCAAGTAGACATGCCGAATTGTTGGGGTCTGGGCGAGGAACTGGTTGAGGGACTCAAGATATCTGGTATTGAACCAGTCGCTGCTGTGCTCCCATGAAAGAATAAGGGTGTCGAGATGGGGCATGTGGATGGAACGAAACAAGTCAGGACCAACATGGCCCCAAAAGTCTCTATCGGTGACCCAAAACGATGAGAGGCGGGGTAGAGCAACCGGCTCTTGTAAGAGCAACTCGGGCTTGGCCAATTTCACGCCGGGCGAGTGCTGCCAAGTCGCCGAGTTGGAGTCTAGGCCTGGGACAAGTGTCACAGAGACTGAGGGAACTTCGGAAGCAGCCCGTAGGATACAGATCACCGTCCGGCTACTGCCCCGAATGCGTAGGTCTTGGAGGGAAGTAGGCAACTGAAGTTTATGGGTGAGATCAGGCGTCTCCCAGCCATCAGCTGCAGAGATATAGAGTGCTTCGAGAGGAATAGCGGAGGATGAAAGGGCCTCCAACATTTTTTCGAGGGATGTGACTCGACATAGATACAGTGCGGTGAGGCATGCTGTGACCGACTGCGTGCTGGGGGAAGGAAACAAGGAATGGTCTGTGACTGCCGCTGCTCCGACATATGACGGACCAAAATAGGTGAACGTCACCCATGGCTTGGTCCTCAGCATGTCAATGGAGGTGCAATGGGAGAGCGGAAGCGTCGAGGGTGTAGAAGGACTGATGTCTCCTCGGTCTATGAGTTCTACCGTGACGTCGAGAGGGCGGGATGCCGAGAGACGAAGGATTTGCGAAATCCGCTCGGGCAGGATGGGATGATGGTCTCCGCAAGTGATACGACGGCGAAGGATAATTGAACTAAACAGTTGGGGCTGACTGTGTACTATGGCATGAAACCGCTTCGAGAGCCGAGCAACGACAGTAATCTGAGGGCAATAAAGCTCAGGTACTGTGTTGTTCCCCGGCGTGCAATCTTCGATCTCGATGTGGGGGACAGCATACTTCAGAATCTGGATGATGAGTTCTGGAGGGGTACGACGAAAGGGCGAGAGATATCTTCGGAGAGTTTGACGGTAGCCTCGAAGCTTATCTCGCAGTCGAGTGTATTCCGCACCATCTAAATCACCAAAGTCGTGTGCATTGTTGAGCAGAACTGTGAAAGGGTAGCTTTTTTCAAGGTGGTAGATGACGACCGCCTCGGTGATTTTTGGGTTGCTCAAATCGATGCTGGATGGCAAAGGCTTGAACAGAGCTCAGAAAAAGACAGGAAAGACGTACTTTGGAAGTTCTGGGAGTGTTTCCACAAGGTGAACAAGAAAGTTGGTGCTTGCGATGGTAATGGTGTACATGAGAGATGTTGGATGCAGTGCTTGGGATTCAGGAGCAGGATTTGCAAGTGTTGAAGTAGCTGCGTGAGATTGACTGAAGTCGAATGCTCTGAATGGTACGACACGCGCTTGTGGTGTAGTGGTACACTCCGTGACAATGTTAGCTCATTTGAAGCGGGTTCAGGTTCAATCCCTGGCAGGCGCATGGCCTTGCGCCGCGTCGAGTGTCTGAAACCTCTCAAGGGAGTACGACACTCGGCGCTGGCGGGGGGCCTCTTTTTGCAAAAGAAAGTCTCGGAATGTTTTAGTACACTCAGATAGTAAGAGAATAAACAACACTACATACCTGGCTGCAGAAACATGCCATGAACTGGGCTGAATGCGCCCGAAGCTCTTATAACAGGTTGGATTCCACTGAGCCCGCAAGCCAAAGTTGATACGACAACAAGTCAGGACGTCATGATCAGGGTGCGCTGAGGTGAATACCATTCGTGCTTGACAGATAAAGGAAGGTTGGTTGGTGCAGTTCTACAGAACTGTCGCACGACTCTGGCACCTGGTACGGTTCTACAGAACTGTCCACACCTTTCAGCCTGAGCATAGTGCTACAGAACCGTGATACGAAGCGAATCCGAATAGCATGATTGGGGATTTACAAGTAGCAGAGTGGGTTTTCAAGAGACGAAGGTAGTGAGTGTTTGTGGTTCTATAGAAGACCATGTCCATTGACTCTGACGCCCGAGACAGTTCTCATGAACCGTCCGCGACCTGTCAGCATCGGCGCAGTTCTACAGAACCGCCTGCCGAAGCCAGCATCGGCGTAGTTCTATAGAACCGCCAGCCAAAGGCAGTACAAAAGCGAGTTGGTACGTCTGGATTGGGGTCTGGGAAGTCGGAATTCGGTGGTGTTTGAGGATTGAAAGTCGTCGTGAACGACAGTTCTACAGAACTATCCCATGACTCTGGCGCCCGAGACAGTTCTCATGAACCGTCCGTGACCTGCCAGCACCGGCGCAGTTCTACAGAACCGCCTGCCGAAGCGAACACAAAATCGAGTCGGAACGTCTTGGCTGGGGTCTGGGAAGTCGAATTTCAATGATGTTTGAGAGTTAGAGGTGGTCGGTAACGACAGTTCTACAGAACTGTACCATGACTCTGGAGCCCGGGAGAGTTCTCATGAACCGTCTGCATCCTGTCAGCATCGGCGTAGTTCTATAGAACCGCCTGCCGAAGGCAGTACAAAAGCGAGTTGGTACGTCTGGATTGGGGTCTGGGAAGTCGGAATTCGGTGGTGTTTGAGGATTGAAAGTCGTCGTCGTCGTCGTGAACGACAGTTCTACAGAACTATCCCATGACTCTGGCGCCCGAGACAGTTCTCATGAACCGTCCGTGACCTGTCAGCATCGGCGCAGTTCTACAGAACCGCCTGCCGAAGCGAACACAAAATCGAGTCGGAACGTCTTGGTTGGGGTTTTTGGAGTAAGAAAAGCTTGGTTTTCGAAAGATGAAAGCGGTCACTGACAACGGTTCTACAAAACCGTCCCATGACTCAGGCTCTAACGGCAGTTCTTATGAACCGTCTGCCTGAGTCACAGTTCTATAGAACCATGCCCCAACTCGTAGCCTGTTGGTTGACTTCTTGGATGAATTCACTCGGAAATACGATGAAAACTGACGTACCGGGTTGCTGGCTAAGTCACATTCTGTGTAGGACAGTTCTCCAGAACTGTCGTTGTCGAATTGAAGGTCAGGCTCGGTTCGTGACAACTGTCCGGCTGATTTTATGTCATCGTTTCCCACAGTCAATTATTTTTTCTTTCATTTACAATGGAGAGTCCGTACATTGAGCTAGGAGATAGCGTGTGAAATGTGGGCAGGCCCACATTTTTTTTCTGTCACTACAAACATGTTTTTATGGGCATTAGATAAGTCGTCTATCCGAAAAAATCAAAACGCACCGACGGGACGGAGAAGACACCGAGTTGAACTAGGGATGAAGGCGCACCAACCCAACGTTCAATCAAAGAATCGTTACGAGACCAGGGTGGTGGACACTAGAAAACAAGAGGTCATGTGGCGCTAACGAATCTCGGAAGGTACAAATCAACTCGAGACTCAGAGATTGACCACAAATCCTCGTCTCGATCCCTAGCCGGCAGTCTAATGCACACTTGTCGTTCGTACATCTAGGGCACGGGCCTCGTTATAGGCTGGATAAATCGAATGTACGAGTGTGTGTCGCTTTTACTTTTTACCTGGGATGCCAGTGAGAGGTTGGATGCCCTTGCAACGGGGAATGACATCGGTCGACGTGTTGAAGGGTTGAGAAAAAGTGTGTTGCTTGCGGCGTGCGCTATAGTCCACTTTTAGATGGGAATAAGGTAGAGGGTAGAGCGAGGAATCGGCTCCGAAGAGATAAACGTTAAACTGCTACAGTGGACGAATACTTGCGCGCGCGATTCGGAACCTGCGGTGCTTGAAGAGCATGCTGCAGATGTTTTGGGCAGGGTTTAAGGAACATCCAGGGTAGTCAGTTCGCGTTTGGGTTGATGACCTCCTTACCGTCTGAGATCGGTCCTAGCGTCTCTGTAGTTTGTAATGTCAGGCTATCGTCTGGTTCACGGATTCGCTTGGTGGTCCTAGTTCTGACGGTGATAACGAATCCAGATGTACGCCTGATAGAACTGAGAATAGCCATTGAGAACACGGCTTTGAAAAGGAGGCGTGAAAGACAGGAGCTGGAGTGGAAAAGGTATGTTATTCAGGATAGTCTATGCCCAGGGTGCGATACAAACGGTCTACACGGGTTGATAGGTTTTCCATGTTCTGTAAAAAGGTTAGGCTAGAAAAAGGAGGCTGGGGATACCGCACCTTGTTATGCTCTTGAACACCTTGTTTGAGAAGGACCACTTCATGTTTGAATCCCTGAACTTGCTTGTCCATATCCCGAACTTGCTTTTCCATATCCCGAAATTGCTTGTTCGTATCCTGTATTCGCTTTTCCATATCCTGTATCCGGTTATCCATACCCCGTTCAAACTCGCTCATCTTCTTTTCCAAGCGGTGCATGATGAGAGTTGTGGAGTGACGTCTTACTCGGCTTCCAAAAAAGGCAATACCTGAACCCGCCTTTTCCTCTAAACCTAAACCACGATGGCGGACATTGAATCCGACTCACTACAAGCCGTGTCAAGCCTCCGATCCAAATTCGAATCACTCGGAAAATCATCTTCTCGTCCTGTTTCACCTGCACCTTCACCTACATCTTCAGCAAAACGACCACCGCCTCCGCCTAGACCTTCTATATCGCCTTTGATGAGACCTATCCCAATCCCAGTTGCGGATGAGTTGGGTAGTGGGGGTGTTGGTGCGTTGAGGAACAAGTTTTCTTCGTATGTCGTCCTTCTCTTTCTTTGTGGTTCGTGCTAATGGATGTGGATGAACAGGAACGACGACACCCCAACTCCAACGCCGACTATGCAAACTCAATCCGAACCACACCTATCCATCTCTGCTCTAACAGCACGGAGACCTCCTCCTCCACCACCTGCAGCAGGCAAAATTCCACCACCTCGTCCACCACCACGCAATCGCACTACAACGCCTACGCCGGAAATCGCTGTTGTCCCTGTTGCTCCTCCATTACCTGCTAGACGAGGTACCGCACAACCACAAGCACCGCCTAGCCCCAAATCCCCATCACGTTCACTACCACCACCACCGCCTAGTCCCACTGGCAAATCTCGCGTTCCACCACCACCACCTCCGCCGCCTTCTTACCACGCCTACACCCATTCTCTTTCTGCGTCCCCAACGGACCTCTTATTATCCCCTACACCTATGGTAAACGCCACACAGAGTACATCCGCGTTACTCCTCGAGCGGAAACATCAGCTACAAAATCAACTCCAAACGCCTACCTCCACCTCCACTACCCCAACGCAAAAACCACTGAAAAACGGTCTACCTCCGCCTCCGGTGCGTACCATCGCCCTAGGCGACAAACTACCACCTGCGCGGAGGCCTGCGACGCCGTCAGAGTCGGACGAAGAGGATGATGATGAGCCTTCGACGTCGTCTTCTGGGGCTGTCGATACGGCGAGTTTACCTGATGCGTCGAGAAGCTCCAGACGTCCGCCTTTGTTGGGTTCGTGTGGTGTCAGTGTTCCGGCTCAATCTGGTCGTGTGGTGTTGGTTGGTGGTTTGATTGTCGTCGGGGCCGGACATCATTTACGGGTATGGGATATCTCCGCGTCCTTATTCGCTCCCATATACGATTTACACACTTCTACGTGGATCGGCGGGTCCAAGGGCAAATCCAAATCCAAAGAGATTAAAATCTCAGCGCTTTGCGTTAGAGGAGAAGGTGTCGTCTGGGCTGGGACGAAAGAAGGGCATCTCTTTGAGGTGGATGTTAGGAAAGGTGGGGTGAAGGCGTGGAAATTGAGTGCGCATTTGAAGGAGGTGGTGTTTTTGGGTAGGTGGAGGAGTTGGGTGGTTAGTGTTGATGAGGGGGGCAAGGTGTGTGTTTGGGAGGCGGAGGATGGGTTTAAGTGAGTGTGTTTTCTTGGTTCTGCCCTTGTCGTCGTCTTTTTCTGCCTTTTTTTCGTCGTTCTTGGGTTCTGAGGTCTTGTGTTGCCTTCTTGGGCGCGTTTACCACGCACGCCGGTTATCGTTTTCTTCACATCGAACCCTTGGTCGTGTTGACCATGTACGCCGTCGTCGTTTTCTCTTTCTCTTTCTCTTTCTCTTTCCTGCCCGGTGTTATCGTCTCTCCACGTCGTTCTTGGATCTGGGTTCAACGCTCATTGGTGTATTGGGTTCTGGTTCTGGTTTTCTTTTTCGTTCTGCTCTTTCGTGTTTCCGAGTTCATGAAAGCGAGTTTTCTTGTTTTGCGTTCTTGGGTTTGGTGTATTGGTCGTCGTCTTCCTGTCTTGTTCGTTTTTGCGTTCGTGGGGTCTGGGGTCTGGTTCTGGTTCTGGTTTTCGTTTTCGGGCTCTTTTTCGTGTTTACCACGCACGCGCTCTATCTTTCGTGCCCGGAGTTGTGAGGAGTGTTATCGGCTCTTCACGTCGTTCTTAGCATTGGCATTGGGTTCAATGTTTCTGGTACTGGTTACGCTCGCTGGCTTTTTTCACGTTCTATCTACGCGTCGTTTCTCTACCTCTCTACCTTTCTCTCTCTCCTGCTTCCGTTTCTATGCACTGACACCTTTTCCTCGTTCTAGATCACCCCCAAAAGTAATACGCATCACCGATAAACTCGAATTCTGCGCGTTGCTTACCAACGGTACACTCTGGACGTCTTCCCGAGCTGAATTCCATCGGTTTTCTTCTTCCACTTCCTCTACCTCCAACACCTCCACCTCCACCTCCAACACTACATCGATATCAGCCTCCAAAGCCCCCGTTATACGTATTTACGACCTCTTTTCCCCCTCAGGTTCGGCTTCTACGCCTCAGGTTGTACACCCCATCGCACACTGCGGGGCTGTTACCTCTTCTGCCGTTTTAGCTGGGGACGCAGGGGAAGAGGTGGTGGTGTTGGGGCACGAAGAAGGCTGGGTGTCACTCTGGTCTTCCGGTGTGTGTAAGGAGGTGGTGAAACTCTTACCGTCGGATATTATATCGATGTTGGGTGTTGGGAAGGGTATGGTTTGGGTTGGGTCTCGGAGTGGTGGTGTTTCTGTTTTTGATCTCTCTCCACGTCTGGGTTCTGGGGGCGGGGGTTCTGGGGGCGTGGTGGTACAGATGAACAGTTGGGCGATGAGTGAGTGGCCTGTCGTTGCGCTCGTTCTCGATCATCACTCTTCCACTTCTTCCACGCAAAAGAGGATGCCGGTTCTCGCGGTGGCGAGAGACGACCGGACGGTTCTGTACGACGCGTTGTTGCTTTTGAAGAGAACGTGGGTAGATGAGAGGTTGGTGGAGAGAGAAAGTGAGTTTGTGGGGTTGGAGGAGAGGAAGGTTGGGGTTGTTAGTTGGAATTGTGATTCTGCGAAGCCTGCGGAGCTTGATGGGACGGGGTGGTTGGTTGATATGTTGCAGAGTTTCTGCGGCGATGGGGAAGGGGCAGGGGGTAATAGGCCGCCGGATATCATCTCCTTCGGGTTCCAAGAAGTCATTGATCTAGAATCTCGAAAGATGACAGCTAAAGGCGTTTTAATCCCATCTCTCCCCCATTCCCACTCACACACTCCACACGCCTCTCTCCCGACGGAACTGGACACCCGAGTGACGCACGCATACAAAAGATGGTTCGAGTATATCACGATGAAGTTGAAGATGGCGTTCCCGCCGGAAGTTGGGTATGTGTGTGTCAAGACTGAGAGTTTGGTTGGGTTGTTCTCGGGTGTTTGGGTTAGGAAGGAGTTGAGGGGTGCGGTGAGGGGTGTTGGTGGGGGAAGGGTGAAGAGAGGGATGGGGGGGCGGTGGGGGAATAAGGTGTGTTTTCTTCCTGTTTCTGTTTTTTGGGTTTTTTTGGGTGTTTTTGGTGTTTTTGGTGGTTTGGGTGTTGGGTGACTGGGGTTGGAGGCGCTGGATGTCGATTTCAGGCTTTTAACTGTAAAGTGTTGCTCGGAGCTCGTTTCTTTGCTTTTCTTTTATAACTCAACGCACGACGCTGACCACCGTTTTACACAGGGTGGTATCATCACCAGGTTCATACTCTCCGACTCGGCGATTTGTTTCGTGAATTGTCATTTGGCGGCTGGACAACATGCGTTGAGGAGTAGGAATGCGGATGTTGTGGGGATACTTGAGGGAAGGGATTTGTTTGATGGTAATGGGGCAGGGGCGGAAGGTGATGGTGTAGTTGCTGAAGGGGATGTCGTCGGCCTGGGTCTCGGTGCTGGGGGTATGGGAAGTGGTGGTGTAGGGAGTGGGAGCGGCGATGGAGCGGAATGGGTAGGCGGTGGAGATGGTAGTATGGTTTTGGATCATGAAGTTGTTTTCGTGAGTGTCTTCCTTTCCTGACGTGTTTTTCGAGTGGTGGCTGACTGGGTGTAGTGGAACGGTGATATGAATTATAGAATCGACCAGAGGAGAGATACGATTCTTTCTTTGCTCGCTTCTTCCTCTTCTGCCTCTAACAATCCGACGCCACACGCACCATATCCACCACCACACGTTCTTTCCCAGCTTTTAGCGCACGATCAGCTCCTCAAAGAGATCAAATACAACAAGGGTTGTAGGATGCGGCTTTTTGAAGAAGGGCAAATCACGTTTGCGCCTACCTACAAGTACGATCCAGGAACGGACACGTACGATTCGAGTGAGAAGAGGAGAGCGCCTGCGTGGTGTGATAGGATTCTTTGGCGTGCCCCTCGTACCAGGAAGGTGGAGCAAGTCCAGGGATCGTATAGAAGATGGGAAGTAAACGTGTCGGATCATCGACCGGTTAGTGCGGTGTTCAAGGTCAAGGTGAAGAGTGTGAGAAGTGAGGTTAGGGCGAGTGTTAGAGAGGAGGTTGGGATTATGTGGAGTGAGGAGGAGGAGAGGATATTGAAGGAGATGGAGGAGTGGTTTAGGAGAAGAGGGGTTTTGTAGGCGTGTGGTGGTGGTGGTGATGTGGTTTTTTGGACGCGTTTTTCGTTTTTTGAAGGACACTGCGATTTGTAACATCAACCAAGCAAAAGAGTATCGTACATGTAGAATGGACTAGCAATAGATTCGAGAGTTTAATGTGTATTACAACGTATGGTTATCGACGGAATGGTTTACAATACACAGCACCGCTACTCGTGACGAGATACATCAGCTACCTCTTCACATACTTTCTCCTTGTCAAATTTCCAAAGTTCACATCCTACAACCGCAATCGTCACCTCCATAACTTGCCTTCATCTTCTTCACCTCACGGTTGGGTACTTCACTAGGCAACGGCGAAGAAAGTCCCCACCAATCCCAAGTATCCCAACAACCGCGTCTCATCTCGATAGCAGTTTCGATTTCGAGTCGTTCTTGGTCTTTTAGCTCCTCGAAGCTTTGCGTGAGGTCGGGTGTTTCGTGCGATGTCTTCATGAGCCATCGGACGGTACTTCACCTGTCCGAGATGTGTTCGATGGTTGAGGGATTGGTTGATAGGTTGTGATACCCAGGTAGGATACGTGGGTCGACGATAGTCCTGTTTTCGGTTCGGTTTCGGTTTCGTGGACGCCGGAGATGGAGCGAGGATGTTGAGTATAAGGAGTGAGATAGATTGTGGGGACGTGGTAATACCAATCGTCATTGTCGTTGTCGACTCCAATAGCCTACCGAATAACCAAGGACAGGCGTAAACTCATCCGAGCACTCGTACATGATGGGACTATTAGAATCGAGAATGCGTACACGCTGAGCACCTCCGGAGCTACTCAGGAAAGGACTGGTGTGATCTTCCTTCAACTCCGAGTCGAAGAGACCTGAGAAGCTCGTCATCATCCTCGAGTAGCCGCCTTCGCTGCATTTCTTGATGTAATTTATTCACTCCTTGGGTCGTGTTTATGACGAACAAGGTATTCAATACCAGGAAGGGTCGGTACAAGACTCGCTCTCTGAGGCAATGAGCGAACCGAACGTATCCAAGGTATGGTTTTTGTCGGAACGGTTTATGGCGACGTTGCAGGCTATTGTATCAAGGTCAGAGCTGAGCACTAGGGAGGTAATGATATGAAAGTCTACACACCATCGCATTCGAAAATAAGGCTTTCGCGTTGCTAAATAGAGTAGAGTCAACCGAGGGACATTCAAAGAATAGGTAGGCAGCTGCGTACCTTCTGGAGTTGCTTATTCGTTTGTTATATGGCTGACGACTGCTTCAAGTCTTTCCCCGCGAAAACGAGACGGGATGTGCTCTTCTGGTCCCTTGAAGAGCAACGAAACCGAGGTCCAAGCAGCTGTTCAGATCAAGTTCCATTTTCGGCTCCTCTTTCCATCTGGACGAAGGTACACTGCGCACTCATCCCAAACCCTGGCAAGTTAAAGGACAACCTTGACCTTTTCGCTGGCCAGTGTCAGTTGAAAAGTATGACACTGTACAAGTCCGAGTCGTCGTCAACCACCACTTTGCGCAAGGAGAATCATGATGACGACGACCAGTGAACACGACAAAGGACCTGGGAGAAGAACAATGTGATGGCGAAGAAACGTTTCGTGGGTGCTGGGGCTTTGACAAGAGAAGGTTGTTTAAAGGTTGCTGGCGATGTAGAGTATCGTACGACCCCAAAATCGTTTAGGTAGAATAGGAAGTCCAACTGACTCTGCGTCCACTCCGCTGATCGACTCCCATTCATCTGTGAGCGGAGATGGAGTATGTATTACTCCGCCGAAGTGTCCTTTCCAGTAGTCCCTCGGATGACTGAGCGCGAGAGCACCTTCATGAGGACCGAAAACAGTTGTTGGAGCAGGTAAGAAACAGCATTTTAAAAGTCAAAATGGCCATCGAGATGCGTCTTCTGCGTCTTTTCGTGGATGACGCCCACGGAGTACGAACTTGTGATAAGGCTAACAGGGGATGTCATAGCGGTACCACTAGGAAGGTGCCGGTCCTCGCGGAAATGAGTCGAGTTTAGGATAGGAGTGCCGGTACCGACACCACTGATCGGGCTAAAACGCGTCAGGGGCCCAGCCTTTCTTCCTCTGCTTCCCATCGACGGTCTGCAGAACACCAAATGTCTACCAGCCTCGAGGATAGAATTGCATCTCTCGAGAAAACCGCGGCGTCTAACGATGAGCGACTATGCGTGCTCAAGGAAAGCATGCGCGCGTTGGAAGTGAGGGTGGACCGACTGGAAAAGAAACACTTGGACATTGATATTCCTATTCAAATCGCTCGAGGTGCGTATATCGAGATCCATGAATGAGAAATGCGCTGATTCAACCCAACACAGAGATTGACTCTCGCTTCTCGGCGTCCCAGCAGAAACTCTTTCCTCTCGACAAAACTGTACCACGCCCGACCGAAGATTCGATATCGCTCCTTGTCCTCAATATCCATGCGACCAATATACAACTCCGAGGCCTCAGAGTCGCCGCCAACCCCAATGGTCTCCCAGGATACCACCGAATGACAGTAGACAGACGTAACGTCATTCGTGATTCCTTTGTCAGGAGGTGCACGCCTGTCAAGTGGCTGGAGCGGATGACTGAGAAGATGGTGATAGGGGAAAACCTGGGCAAATACTTTGAAGCCCTGGAATCCGAACAGGAACTCGAGATAGAAACGGCTGTCGAGATGCGTCTCCTCACTCTCCCTGGACAATCTACCTGGAGCCAGTTTTTTCCCTCTACCCATTACTATTGCACGCCACTTACTCCCAATGAGAAACAGTTTGTGACGTTTCTACAGGAGAAGAAGGTGGAAGGGAGACTCGGAGGGGATATTTTGAGGACCGCTGCGATGGTGGGTTGCGAGCGCTGGGGTTTCGATAAGCAGAGAGTTTGTTTGGAAGTTGGCAGAATGTCGGGTCATGACTAGAGGTCGATATATGATACATGCAGCACGGGCAAGACCAAGATGTTTACTATCTTAGAGTAGGTATATTGGACCGCGCAACACGATACATATCTGTGTCAAATTTCGGAGCGAAAGTATCTTGAGCTGCACGATCGCACATGTGTCAGCTTTGCATAGTGGACGCCGAAAAGAGGCTATGCACCAAAGACAAGTCCGAGTCATCGTCAACCACTGTTTCACGTCCACTTTGCGCAGGGAGAACCATAATGACGACGACCCGTGAACACGCCAAAGGACCTGGGAGAAGAACAATGTGATGGCGAAGGTCAAGAGAAATGTTTCGTGGGGTGCTGGGGGTTTGACAAGAGAAGGTTGTTTAAAGGTTGCTGGCAATGTAGAGCATCGTACGACCCCAAAATCGTTTAGGTAGAATAGGAAGTCCGACTGACTCTGCGTCCACTCCACTGATCGTAGCGTGCAAGATATTGCCAACCCTCGTGGGCGGAGTGCAAGAGACGCGGAAGATAGTTGACGAGGCTTGTGTCACTCCTTCTCCTCGCTATCTATGCACATGCAGGCCGAAGTGTCCTTTCCAGAGGTCAAGAAACAATTCGTGAGAACCTCGAAAAGGGGCGTAGATTAGCCCAGTATTTCAAGTCCATGGCCAAAAGTCAAAACAGCCATCGAGATACGTCCCCTCGTAGTTGCTCTTCCCAACAAACACGTCTTTTTCATGGCTATGGCCTAGGGATGACGCCCAGTATAAAATTCTGATGTTTTGTAGGAAAGAAGGCTAACAGGGCATATCATACTTGTGTATCCGTGTGTACAGGGTCCTCGCGTGGGTAAAGGAAATGAGTCGAATTCAGGATAGGAGTGCCGGTACCGACACCACTGATCGGGCTGAAATGCGTCAGGGGCCCAGCTTTTCTTCCTCTGGTTCAAACGGCTGTCGAGATGCGTCTCCTCATTCTCTCTGGACGATCTACCTGGAACCAGTTTTTTCCCTCTACCTGTGACTATGGCACTCAACTTACTCCCAATGAGAAACAGTTTGTGACGTTTCTACAGGAGAAGAAGGTGGAAGGGAGACTTGGAGGAGATATTTTGAGGACCGCTGCGATGGTGGGTTGCGAACGCTGGGGTTTTGATAAGCAGAGAGTTTGTTTGGAAGTTGGCAGAATGTCGGGTCATGACTAGAGGTCGATATATGATACATGCAGCACGGGCAAGACCAAGATGTTTACTATCTTAGAGCAGGTATATTGGACCGTGCAACACGATACATATCTGTGTCAAATTTCGGAGCGAAAGTATCTTGAGCTGCACGATCGTTGCATAGTGGACACCGAAAAGAGGCTATGCACCAAGGACAAGCATTCGGTGCCGCCTTAGGGAAATAGGAGCTCCAGAATATATGGCCTGACTAGGTTTGTGCGGTGCCGAACCCAGTGATCGTATGCTAAAGCAGCGGGCCCCTACTTGTTCGTCGCTGCTTTCCACCATCTATGCACGGCTTACCTCCTCTCGAGGAGAAGGTAGCTGGTCTAAAGAGGACTACAAATCGTCGCTTTGAGAGCATCGAGAGTAGACTTGCATCCTTGGAAGGACAGGTTGCCTCAGAGGCTGGAACTGGGGAGTTCGGGAGGAATGGTAAGGAGCAGGCCTCGGTACAGAGCCTACTGCAAAGACTGGACAGGTTGGAGAAGCACAAGGAGGAAAATGCAGCCATGAAACCCAGGCTTCTCTGTTTCCAAAAGGCGCAACTGGATGTCGATATTCCCGTCCACATTGCTCGCGGTTTGTCTTCACGCCATGATGTCAGAGTCTTCTGCTCAATGTCTTTGCAGAAATCGACTCCCGGTTCTCATTCTCCCTGTCCAAACTCTTTCCTGCAGAGGTGCCATCCCCTCTCCGAGATTCTATCTCCCTTCTTGTCCTCAACATTCATGCGACGAACATGTACCTCCATGGCCGGAGAATCGTCGTGGATCCTCGCATGCTCCCTGGATACCACAGGATCACAGAGCGGAAGCTCAAGCTCATTTACGAATCCTTCATCAAGGAAGATGCGGCTATTGCGTGGCTGAGACGGGTAACTCGGAGTGAGAAGTTCGGGATCGGGAGAATGTTGTCGAGGTACTTTGAGAGCCTGGAGTTGTCGCAGCGATTTGAGATAGAGGTCGCTATCGAGATGCGTCTCCTCATCCTCCTAGGCTGACTCTGCTGAGAAGAGATTCCCACTTGCATTCATGAATACTGAACAACGGTTGCGCCAAAGGAGTGTTGGGAGATAATCTGCGCGCAGTTGTGATGGTTGGCTGCGAGCGCTGGGGATTCGATGGGGAGAGGATTCGATCGAAGTTATAGTGACTCGACCTGTGGATGGAAGAGCAAGAGAGTGATAGATAGCTGCATTGTAGGCCTTTTGAAACCGACGGCGAGGGAATAAGAGCAGATGAAGTGCGATATCTGGATATCATTGGGCGTGATGTGTAGACACCGCCGACCATGACGTAGGAATTGCGCTAAGGTTCGGCCTTATGTACATTACCAAGGAGCGAACACACTGCAAAGTGTGGCATGAAGCAAGATGAGTTTCTGTCGGGTCATTCAGTTGGCTGGGGATCCTATCATTCAAATCATTATATCAGCTATAGGCGGTCCTCGACAACATGAGCCAACTGACCTCGGTAACGATTGCGCCGTGCCACTATGTCCTGGGTGAAGGAACATCATTCCATCATTCAACTGCGTGTCAAGACACCGTACGGGCATCCTTATCAGATACGAAGGAACCTCCTCAGTAGCACCGCGACTGTCATATGCTTCTCCTTGCAGACAGTAGAAAGCAAGTGCAACAACTTGAACACGGTGTTGCAGCATCAAAGGTTCGGTCAAAACTTGGTGGTCTCCCTTGTCCATAGCAACGTGAACTATGAGAAAAGTCAGCAATTGGATAAATCCAAATAGTGAACATAGCTTACGCCGTTTCTAACCATGTAATGCTAAAAGTGCGATAATGTAGGGCAGATGTGGAAGGGCCTTCCAAAGAGAGATTTTTATCGTCCTTCAATCCTCCGTTCTTCGATAACCATAGTTTATCATCGACATGACCATTCATAATCATAGCAAAAAGGTCGAGGCGCAATGCTGGCGGTGATTCGTTTGTCCAGTTATCTCCTCAAAGTCCGTCTTGCTAGTGTCTTCTGGACACCGATTCTATCATCGAGGTAGATGAATTAGCCCGCAGAATGTTTCCATTGTGGAGATACACGTACTGAAGGTGCCAGTATTGTTCCGATACAGCTCCCAAGTGACACAACCAATCCTTCTCCCTGTGCTTCACGCAACAATTTTCTTGAGCTTGAGATTCTGTCGTGAGTCCTCAACAGAGTATGTAGAACGACAGAACCGACATACGTGTCATCGTCATTTGGAAAACCCTGACCAAAATTCAGGTCCTTAGAGATCTCCATGATTTCTTTCCCGTCAATAATGGTCAAAGGACGGCCTGCATGAGAGGAGAGCGTGGTCAATCATACTGCTAATGAATGCTGGACATGGAACAAGTTCTTACCACCTTTTTTCATGTCGTGTCTGGTCGTGTCCAGGTTCAAAGAACACAGAACGATACTGTTTGGATTCTTCCTAATACCGGTGTGCAGAAAATAGAAAGGTTTGCTGAGGCAGAAACGGCCAACATGCTAGTGATGGTAAAAGGAGAAAAACGACGCGTCACCGCGAATGCTTGACAGTCACACAAAGCCTCAGCGATTTCCCCGTAAAGTGAACATCCATTCTCGAATCTAGATAGTAATAGTATACATACACCACTTCCGCTAAAGCCTCGTATGCGGGTATAGAAGTTAAAATTTGCCAGTTAAAGTCAAACGTCGAAACCAATCAACTGCCAACGTCGCCTCGAGCTCGGAAACTTTCTAACATACTCCTCGACCCTCTCTTCCGAATCACGAACGAACTTTCGTGGTAACCAATCTCCCTCGGTGCTCAGCTCGACCTCGTACTCATCAATTGTGATATCCAACATCTCCTCAATGTCCGTTACGTCCTGGCGAACCTTGTATTGAAATCGTCCCTCTTTCGAATGTCGATGATCTACCCAACCTCGCAGTTTCATCAATAAAAGCGGGAGGATAGGCATCACCGGTATATCGTTATAGGGCTGCGGATAGTCCACCAAACGCTTTGGAATCACTGGTATATCGAGGTCGGTAGCTCTACCTGGAAGTAGGATGTCGACCTTGCATGAACGACCCGGGCCAAGTTTGTAGTAGAGCTTCTTGTACGTTGCGTTGGGGTTGGAGGATTTGATGAGGTAGAATTTGGCGTCCGTAGACACTATGAGTTGCTTGATGTATTCGACGTCGCGGCCATCATTTGTGAGGAGGACGATATCGACATCCTGTTAGAAAAGAACCTTGAGGCTAGCTAGAGATGATGATAGCGTCAACGCACCTCTGGATCCCGATTCTGCATCCCATAGACATGACAAGCTGCACTTCCGAAGAGGCAGCAGTCGATATTGTTATCGGCTAGTGCCTGAACAGCTCTCCGAGCTGCCTTTCTGACTTCTTTGGCATTGTAAGGTCCTGGCATACTGGTGTGTGGTGCTGGGTTGATGATAGTTATGCTCCTTTATGGTGGCAGGGGGCGACCTGGGCGCAGTAGGTATACATAATAAGTATAATGGTTTTGATGATCTTCAGCACGTTGTGCCCTCGCTCCCGGAACACGAGTCAAGTCTTGGAGATTGAATGGCGCGACCGCCGACAACCCGCTACCGAGTGAAAACATTCAGTATGATCAAAGGGAACAACATAATGATGCTACGCACCAGAATCCTGCCTCAACCTCCGGCTTGGGCCTCTCTGTCACTGTCTGGACTCCAATTTTCTCGGTATCATCGAATGCTACCAACTCGAGTGGGAGAAAGAATCCTCTTCCATGCATATGACATAATGTCATTGATGGAGCGCTGGAAAACTGATACATATCAGAACTGGCCTTGTCGGATTCTTTTCTGGGAAAAAGGCGCACAAGACGAACTGAACGTGGTTTGCAAATGCGCCATCATTACTTAGAGCAAAGCAAGAGCAAAGGAGTAAATTAAATCACCTGCTATGGATTGAAGCGATCAATTGAGAGCAGGCCCGCCGGGTCAGTCGTCGTGCATTTGGTTACTCTTTTTTCTCCAGGGATAAAGTACACTTGGAACAATAATATTACTGCAAGCACGAACAGGGAAGGTTATGCGACTTATTCTTCAAAACCCAACAGCCGCCCAGTCTTCCTTTGAACCGGGATACTCTTCAATAAATAGCTTGACCCTGTCCCTCGCTGCAGTGACAAACGACTCGGGCAACCAAGACTCGTCCTTGCTCAACGTCTGGTCGGAATATCGACCTCTAGCTAGCTCCAGCAACTTGAGAACATCAGAGATATCGACATACTGCTTCGGCCTCATATGACTCTTTGGCGAGTTCTTGTGATCTGTCCACCCTTGCAATTTGAGCATCAGGAGTGGAATGAATGGCATGAGAGGCCAGGACCAACTGGCGTTGTTGTTCGAGTGGATATCATCATGGGTGATGGCGGAGAAGGAAACGCGGTTTGATGGAACTCGAGGGATGTTCATTACTCCGGGGATCAACAGATCCACTTTGCAACTACGGTGATAGTAGAAGCTCGTAGTCAGCCGGAAGAAGAGTACGCGATATGTAGCGAAGGGATCTTTCGAAGCAATGGTGTAAAATCTGGAATCTGCAGCTACCACTCGTCTCTTGAGTTCTTCCTGTGGCCAAGGGCTATTCAACACGACCATATCAACGTCCTGTCAGAGGATCAGGGTGGACCTTCCAGCGTTAGAGCACATCAAGAACGTACGTTTGGTATTCGAGTCGACGTTCCATACGCGTAACATGCAGCGCTACCGATTAGACAGCACTCTAAGTCCAGCTTTTTCAGAACATCGATAACAGCGCGTGTGGTCTGTATGATTTCCTCGGTCGTAACCTGAAAACGGGGCATCGATGTCTGGACTTGGGGAGCTGTCAACCGTGCACAACGTTCACGCCCTTATATTCACACAACAATGGCACCAGGATAACGGTAGCTTTCGTATTAAGCCCCAGACGGGTAGTACTAGAGCGTGCGGGCAACTCCATCATCTGGGAACGAGCATGAGACATCAAACTTTGAACTACATTTGGACCCACTAACGTTACATACAATGATGATACATCAAGCTAAAACCCAATGGCCGTCCACTGATCCTTCGTGCCAGGATGGCTCTTCAAGAATTCCTCTACGTTCTCTTTTCCTCGATTAATGAACCAGACACTAGGCCATGAATCGCTTTCATCCAACTTGACGTCCGGATACCTTCTCGTCAGGATCATCAGTGCCTCTTTCACGTCCACCGCCAGAAGCTTGCCCCGAATAGCATCCGTGCTGGATTTGTGCCACCTTTGGAGTAGGAAAAGGACCAATGGGAGTATGGGGGTTAATGGGCAGTTTCTGGAGGAGACGATGCGGTCCTTGGGGAGAGATCGGATACTCATCAATCGAGGAAACTGGAAATCAATTTTGTAGCTTCATCCTGGGCGCTGTGATCTCCCTGGTTGGAAGAGTGGCTTTTCGCCGGACGCAGTCTCCTTGGGTGTCAACCAATAGTAGAGGACTTGATACATGGCCGTAGACTGTGCAGTGCGAGGGTTAGGGAGGAGAAGGTAGAACTTGTCATCCTTGGCGATGATTTGAGATTTGAGGCTGTCCTCGGTCGCTTGTGCGTCGAGGATTATAATGTCGATAGACTATGGGTGTTCCTTAGCCGGGTCCAAGCAAACAAGATACAAGGAACCTACCGATGGAATTGTGGTGGCTCCATAGTAGTAACATGCAGTGCCACCCGAGAAACAGAATGTATAACCTAGCTCTCGAAGTAGTCGAGCGATGGCTGTAGTCGCTTTATCGACATCCTTGGAGGAAAGGAGTGGAGAAGACATTGGGTTTGGCTTCTTATCGATAAGGTAGGTATATATAGTTGAGATTATCCTTTGTCCAGGAGGCTTGGCCTCGTGTGCGAACCATGACAGGAAAGGCCTAGGGTTCGAAAGCCAGTTTGTATTTATCTGGAACTATGTAAAACGTTGTCAAAGTTTGAATGAAAAGGGGAGTTTGAGTGTAATACTTGCCTTCAAGAAAAGTGCGATGATGGGGTCCTTGTAAGTAAGCGTGTGCCGCTGCTTGGTGGTTCGTGAAAGTTCGGGATTTCATGTCATCGGAGAGGGGAACAGGCATTTGGAGAACGATAGCATGTGGATTGAATTGCGCAATAGTGTACATCTCGTGTGCCGAGCACCGGAAATATGTAGCAGCGTAAGATTATGGTATGATATCAAGGTAAGGTATTGCCAATCTTTTGGGGCGACTTTAGCCGTGTACTGACTACGAGGAAGAACAAGACGCGACTCACAGCTAACCTCCGTTGTGATTCCAGTCGCCTTCGTCATAACAATAGAGTGTAAAGTGAATAGATTCCTCAACGAGTCTCTTTCGTGTCCTCCGAACGTTGTACTACATGAATGTATTAGTTATACCGAATAGTGTCCAACATAATGCATACGGAGACGTACTTGATCGGTAAATCTCCAAATCAGCCTTCCTTCTCTTATCAATCACCTTTTTAGCCACGTATAGGGAAACTCCTGCGACGATGAGGGCTCCTGCGAATCCTCTGACCTGAACTCATATGAAAGTTAGACCAGCGAAAGTCAAAAGAAGGGGCGGAAGGGAAAAGGGTTACATGCATGGAACGAACCATCTGTTTCCGGACGTTGGCTTGCTTGTATTGACTTTGCTCTGTAGAGTTCATCGTGGTGGATAGAGAGCAGAGAGACGTTACAATGTGACAATATGTCACAGTAGTCACAGTAGTCGCGCCTACTAAATTTCCTCTACACCCCCATCTCCACGCGTGTTCTACGCGTATTGCTTAGCTCCTGGCCTCGGTATATAATGAGACTGAGTGACTCATACGATGAACAAGATTGCTTAGGTTCGGACGATCCAGAAGTGAGTGATACCAGATTCAGACTCCCAGCAAAACCTCAAATGTAGAACTTTTTGTTTTTCTTCCCTAGTTTGAAGAGTTCATGGCCAGTTCACGAAGAGAGTACGAAGCTCAGCACGAAACACAACTCGCATCCCAGTCTCAGTCCTATTCTCATTCTCGGTCCTCCCAAATTGCCTCGGGCTCTGGTTCTTCACGAGCGACTAGTACGACGCTCAACGGCCAATCATCCAGCAATGCCGAGGCCTCGTATACACGCATGACTGAGTTACAACAAAACATTTCACAGCTCGAAGCCGAGATTAGTGGGCTTGATAAAGAGATAGCCACGATCCAGCATGCAAAGGGGTTCCTGGTAGAGAGGCTGCAAATCGTCAAAGGGGAGTTGAACGGCATCAAGTACGGTGTGAACGGTAATGGAAAAGGGAAAGGCAAGGGAAGAGAAGGAGGTGGAGGAATTAACTATGATGTGGATACTTTCGTTTGGATGGGTGGTCTCAAGACGAAGATGAAGGAGGTGTTTGGTATACCGTCGTTTCGTTTGTGTCAGAGGGGGTGAGTCGTAACCAGCTTCGTTCGTGTCGGGTATTTGGGGCTGATGTGATATCTTTCTAGAGTTTGCAATGCGAATATGGATGGAAGAGACATTGTCTGTGTCATGCCTACGGGTCAGTTTGTGCATACAAAACTACATTCTACCGGTCTCAGATATCATTTCTAGGCGGAGGCAAGTCTCTAACGTATCAACTACCGGCACTCATGACTTCCGGCGTCACACTGGTGATCTCACCACTGATTTCTCTCATTTCTGACCAAATCGCGCATCTCCGCGAAGCTGGAGGTATGTAAGCCCGTTATCTTCCCTAAACATGACAAGTTTTGATCGCAAACGCAGTGGAAGCCGTTAAACTTACCGGATCGACTAGCAAATCCGAAGTAGATGACATTAATGCCCGATTTCTGGCTCTTGCCAGCTCACGGAATATCCCTGGAAAGAAGGAAATTAAGCTGTGTTATGTGACAGTATGTGTTCGTTGTTCACTCTATCAATAGGTAGCCTGACCCGGCGTCTTTCCAGCCAGAAAAGATTGCAAAAAGTCAAAAAT
Source organism: Paramarasmius palmivorus (assembly GCA_037176845.1). Taxonomy (NCBI): domain Eukaryota; kingdom Fungi; phylum Basidiomycota; class Agaricomycetes; order Agaricales; family Marasmiaceae; genus Paramarasmius; species Paramarasmius palmivorus. The sequence continues at coordinate 235,663 of JAYKXP010000042.1, read as the reverse complement.
TTGTGAATCTGCTGCAAAAGCTTGCTAATAGCTCTAATCTCTGTACGCTTGCCTACACCGCCTCTCCATGCCCTTGCCCTTGGCTGATGAAATACCTATTTCCGCGCAGCACGTATCGTTATTGATGAGGCGCACTGTGTATCGCAACTAGGACATGACTTTCGGTGAGAAGCTCTCCTGAGTGTTCATTTGCCATAACAGCAACAGCGTCGCTCATAGATAGGAATTTGTAGACCGGACTATCAGAAACTCCGTGTTCTAAGGCAACTCTTCCCGCGAGTACCTATCATGGCGTTATCCGCTACCTGTCCACCACGCGTCCTAGAAGATTTACTCAAAATTCTTGGTTTGAAAGCTGTTACTCCCGGGCAAGGTTCGTGTGTTAAAGGACGTTTTTCTGTATCTTTTCCCAGACTGATCGACCTTTTGGTTGCGGTTAGAAGCCAGTGGGGATGGAACTGTGTATTTCTCGGCGCCGCTCTACAGAAAAAACCTACACTATTCTATTCAGGTCAAACATCATGAAAGCAATCGCGTAATTGACGACATGACTGCTTGGATATTGAAGCATCATCCGAACGATAGTGGGATCGTATATTGCTTGACTAAGAAGGTACGTCCACATTCACTCCCGATATCGATATAGAGGTGACTCACATCTTTACGCAAAATCAGGATGCAGAGAAAGTAGCGCAAGGTCTTCGAGACCGAGGCAAGATCAAGACGGGCGTATACCATGCGGACAGGTCGGATTCCGAAAAAGAGACATTACATGAACAATGGAGAAGGGGAAACGTTAAAGTAGTTTGTGCGACTATTGGTGCGTGGTTATTCCATTCCATCTATGGTTTAGAATGGGCTTTGTCAGTTAATTTCGGCTTTTATAGCGTTTGGACTGGGTATCGATAAGGGAGATGTTCGCTTCGTGTTGCATCATTCAGTATGTCGTTTATCGAACCCTTCTGCTTCTTGGCCTGTTGGTCTGATTTCCACCTTTTTAGATATCCGTACGTGTCCATTTTCTAAACATAGGTGTCCGTTCCTTAATAACGCCTTGATGCTATGACGCAGAAATCATTGGATGGGTTCTATCAAGAGTCTGGACGGGCGGGAAGAGATGGCAATGATTCTGATTGCGTTCTCTTCTATCGACCTCAAGACGCCGCAACATTAAGTTCCATGACGTACGCTGAGAAGGACGGGCAGGCGAAGCGTAAGTTGCTGTTCAAGTAGATCAAAATTCTTCATCTAGCCCGACATTGCATCCCGCAGTACATGGAATGCTCTCGTTCGCACAGGATCTCCAAGAATGCCGAAAGCTCCAATTCGCAAAGTAAGCGAGATTCCTAGCGTCCACGTTTCACCAATTGACACCTTGTATCCTCGCGGAATAGGTACTTTTCTCATTCTTCGCAACTCTCCATAAGCTCGTGGCAGACGGAAGAGAGCGGAGCTCTGGAGCGTTGTGGGCATTGTGACAACTGCACGAGATCACCAGATGAAATCGAGTCTCGAGATGTGACGCTTGCTGTATGGCAGATTCTCCAGATCATTCAGCATGTGAAGCAGGAAGGTGGAGACCTCACGTTGGGTATGCTTGCTGGCCTTGCTAGGGGCACTGGTGGTGGAGAGTTTAGTGCGAACAGTGGCGGAGGAAGGAAACGCAAGGCTACCAAGGAGAAGCAAGTACTGGATTTGGAAGCTCTATGTGGAGGAAAGGTTGAGCTGAAGAAGGATGTAAGTTTACGTTTCGTGCTTATGCCGGCTCCGGTGTCTAATACTGATTTCGGGACCTTTCTTTTTCTGTAGGAGATCGAGTACCTTCTCGTGGAGTTACTTCTTCAAAAGTACCTAGGAGAGCATCCACATGCCACAGCGTATAACGTTGTGATGTATATGACACTGGGGCCCCTTGCAGTCCGGTTCACGCGCGCCAGTAAAGCTGACGTTGAAGGCGGCCGGGGCCATCGTATCCAGGTTACATTTAGGAAGGCGGCGAAGAAGTCTGGGAAAGAAAAGGGGAAGGAGAAGGCACCAAAGGCTTCTGGTTCCCGTAAACGACCAGTTTCAACCAAGGGCTCCAATCATCAAAGTCAGAGCCAAGGAGATGATGAAGACAATGTAGAGGAAGACGAAGAACAGAGGCTGCCGCTATTTGATTCGGATATAGACAATGTGGATAGTCAGGTCGAGGATGGGGACGAGGAAGACGAGGACGCGGACTGGTCGACGAGTTACAGGTCGAAGCCTGCTACCTTACATCAACCCAGACAGGCGAGTACACGGAAACGACAGAAACTTAGCACCACTACAACGGATGTTATAGAGATATCGGATTCAGACTAGTACTGTACATGTACACATACAACTACTCTTTAGGTTTTTTTTGTAATTTGTACAACGGTAATGTAGGCAATCTGTTCATCAACTATGTAGATGTATGAAGTAGGACGTGATGTATCGTAATAGATATTTTCTGCGCTAATTGCGAAAGGGAAGGAATAAGTTAGTCGTAAACTGCGAATGCCCAACTGAAATGCAAATAAATAGAGGTATAAGCGGCTTCAAGCCCGAGTCTGCTTTAAAGCTGACTTAATAGGTGGTTTGGGTATCAAGCGATGCATCATGTCGATCTTGACGCCATCCTCATTCATCCAACCTTCGCCGTAATCCGGATAGGAAGCCAACTCCAATGGGAACTCTTGTCCAGCGGGCGGCGGTTTATACGATCCGCTGTTCGTCCAGAGTTGATCCCTATTCATAGTCGTTAAGTACCAAAAGCCTTTCAAAAGTAGCAGCGAACATACCCTCGACGGTTAAACCAGCCTTTCCTTCGTTGACTAGGAAGAATCGGAGATGGACAGATAAGTTCCTGCTTCCAACGAACCGTGTGGGTGGCACGTGTAGCAGTGGAGGTGGCAGACACGTTGACTACTGGGCCCCTTGCATTGACAAGGTGTTGGTCATTGTCCGTAAATCTTCGCTGAGGCTCGGGAATCGGTGGTCTAGGAGCCGACATGTTTGGAACAAACTCGCTTTTGAATGGCGTTGCACTACGCTGACTTGCACCAGCGTATACTGGGTTATCGCCATCAGAATGGCTGCGCTTCGGTCCGGGTGTCTTGGAACGTGTAGGAGCGGAGGATCCCTGGCTCATGGTGACAGGAGGTGCGGCTGCCACCGGGGTGATGAATGGCTCCGTAGTGGTACTGGAAGTGGCAATAGAGGGACTCGCTTGCAGCGCTGGCGGGTTTGACCGAACCGTACTGGTCTTAACAGTGGTACTAGGTGCAGAAGAGGCATTGGTCTGCAACGCTGGTAAGCTCGGTCGGCCCTTAGACGTGTTGGTGGACTGGTAGGCAGTTGGAGGGCTTGTCTGGGGCGGAGATGTGTGTGGACGGCCCATCGTCGCTGTAGTAGGTGGTGGCACTGGTAGAGAATGTGTAGAAGACGAACTCGTTGAGCTTGTTGACGTACTCGTTCTACGCGAACGGCGAGGAACATCAGGTACAGGTGCAGGTGCAGGCGGCGGTATGATCTGTTGAATGATTCCCGTCATCGGTGATCTTGAGCCACCACTACGCTCTGAACTAGATTCGCTAACAGTTTCGATCGATACTGTGCGAGAGCGCACAGGTAGAGGTGCATCTGCTACTGCGGGCTGAGCAGGGGTAGATGCAGGTATATGTGCAATATGGAGTAATGGAACCGATGGCTGCGCCACTGGCATGGTGACTGTAGAAGGGGGTTGTGCAGGCGGCGGAGTAATCTGATGCTGCGACATGACTGGAATGGAAGGTTCGACCCGATGTTGCTGAGGGGAAACTTCTAATCCTGTAGCAATAGGCATCGAAGAAACTGGAATGCTCGTAGGGAAAATCACTGGTGGCGAGTTGCTTTGGCGAGAAGTAGAGTCGGTTCTTGATCGCGAGTACTTCCCCGGTGGTGAAGAACGTTGTGTTACCACGATGTTTTCGCTTTCCGCACTTCCATTGCCAGACCTCAACACCCCCATCTGGACGACGTTCTGACTCGTTGATGTCATACTTCCCGGTGCAACGAGGAGAGGATGATTAGGATCCAGAGTACTGGTTGTTGATTGTGATATAGAAGGAGCGAGTTGTGCTGGTGGGAGATATGAGTTTCTTCTATTGATAGAACCAGCCCCGCGCTGGTCTCGGATTTGTTCTGTATCTGAAGGAAGAACAGGGGGTATAGGTAGAGGATGCGTTGCTGACGCCGTGTCCGCGGTGTTCCGAGCTGCATTAGCTACAGCAAAGGCGGCATCGAAAGGATCTGGACTGCTCCTCAAAGGTATGTCGCGATAGATTTGAGGAGGTGCCGTTCTCGGTTCAATCGAGATAGCGGGATGTGAGTTGTTGACTGGAAGATGATTATAGCCAGCATTGATCTCGGTATTCAGACGAGATATGCGATCCAGCTCGGTTTCGGATGTCTCCATGGCTGGAAAAGGGCGGATATCGGCAGGGCCAGATGATGGTTGCGTGGCTATATGAGAGGTCTGGCTGGAATGCGAGCTTTGCTGACTGGAGTCCGAGGAAACGACATTTCGCAAGCCTGACTGTGCCTGTGCGAGGGCTGGAATATGCAGCGGAAAGGTACCACCTTTCGGGGGTGCAGGCGTCGATGAACGATTGAAGCTGTGGGGAGGTAAAGCATCTACTGGAGAATCCGGACTTCGCACAGTAGCCGTGCTGTCACTGGACAAGGCTGGCGAAAATGGTAAGGGAACGAGTGATGTGCTTGACGAAGAGAACTCGGAGTTGGACGCCTCATAAATAAACATGTCTTTCGAAGCCCCCGGATAGATAGAGAATGACGAAGTTTTTGGCCTGTGATGCTCAGAAGGTCGGGGAAGAACAGGATTGGAGTTGCTCCCGGGAAAATGAAAATGAGATTGTGGTTCAGAGGGCCGAGAAGTCCCGATCCAGCTGGATCTCGTCCTCGGCTGAGCTTGTTCGATGGTGTGATATCCGACATCGAAGTGAGCGGTGGCGGCATAGGGATACGCTGAAACAGAGGGCTGCTTGAATATGCGCATGGAGAGCCCTTTCGGTCCTGGAGTTACGAAGCCCTTAGTTCTCCATCAGATAGGCAGTATTCGAGCTTGAGAGCTAAAAGGATCATACCTTCACCTGGCTCGACGTTGAAGGATTCCGACCATTGAAATTGGGAGCACCTCGTGATGAGAACATTGTTGGGGGGATACTCGGCTGTCCACCCTCTTTCCATGTCGCATAATAAGGCTGAGGAACAAGATGTCACGCACACAGCATGAGAGGATTTTGCTTGCAGGATGCCATGTGGTGATCTCGATCAACGAAGAATGCATTGAAGGGTGTAAAGCCGTTCGAAACGGCTTTAATTTTTCTCTTTGGCGGTACGAGGTACCGTATGCATAGCTGTCAGGAAAAGAATGTTGAGCCAGCGCTCTGATAAAGGTGTCGATACCTTACCGAGAGAAGAGAGCAACTAGTTACTAAAGGTCGGTAGCTTGAGTAACCAAGGAACTGACGTCGATGACACGCGTTTGCCTGCAGGCATTGTGTCAATGATGCCGACGTTAATCCCACGACCTTCAATTAAGCTTGTAAGGAAGGTAGTAGTATCTGAGCTGGAAGACCGTCAGATTTGGAGTTTGGAGTGATGGCACAAGGATACCAAACGTGAACAACCATACGTACGTGGCATTTTATGACTGGCCTTTCAAACCATCTGATCACTCCAAAGATGGGGCCAATCTAGTCGAAAAGTCTCCCGTGGTCCAGGAAAAAGATGAAACTCGGTGTGAAGTTGAAACGCACAATAACATGAATGAAGACAGGAAAGTCGAGAAAGGGTCAGAGAGGCGCTCACCCAAGCGCTCCGGCAGTCGCCGGGGCTTTCAGACTCCGATTAATGTATAACGGACAACGGCAACAGTGACCATTGACGCTTTTCCCTCCTCTTTTGGTACGCCAAAATTTTCTACAGATCTTTCTCAAAGTATTCTTCAATCCAGCAGAATTTTCGAGTGTCAAGTGATTGCGATATTCATCAGACTCTAAAATAACCACCAGCTCATGGCCTATGCAACGCGCTTTCCGTGTGTCTGATACTTGCCAAGTAGCGTATCTTTCACGGTCGTGACTCGGCACCGATGGTCAGCGGGCTCATAAAACGAGAAGGAAAACTAAATGGGGCAAGATACGGTGTGTGGGCTAGAATTGGGATGGGAAGTCGGGGATGCAATCAACAATGTTGGTTAGTTTGCGCTGATATCTTTCGTTCATTTCACTGAAATGAACTTTGCCAGTCACCGCTATCGACCGATTTGCTTCTTCAGAAGAGTTTTGTCGTCATTCCAACGTCACTAGAACTACGAATGTTGAGGGCTCAGACGTGGAAGCGCCGCTTCGAGATAACCAAAGTCTGGCCGCGTCGCTTTCATTCGGATAGCGTCGTTTACGCAGCTGCTAAGGCGTGCTTATTTGGTATCATTCATTTACCTGCTGTTAGATTTCCTTTGGGCACAGTCGATCCCAACGAAACGTGCCCAACATTCTTGGACTGACCGGTGGAAATTTATTCCGAAGGTCACAGCATGAATGTTAAACGTTAATCCTCCGAGGCCTGCACCTAACCATATGTGAGTTTCAACCGCTTTGACAGGCTGCATTCTCTTTTTAACTCATCGTCTCCAGTGGCACGGACACGCCTTTACCTCGACGAACAATTAAAGCCCCACTTCCGACCTCTGTTCCTTTCACTGTACAGGCGGATTACATGTCAAGATCGCGCTACTTATCCCCGTTCGTTCATCAAAACCCTTTCCACATAATGTCTATTGATGGTCGATCATGTTCAGGTTTGAGAAGCTATCGAGAAGCTTACACTATACAAGGGCGGTTTCAACACGGTGCACGCTTTCTTGGATGCTTGCATGTAACTATACTGGAGGCGCCGGTCAGGAAGAGAGGTGCGCATGTCACGTTCTATTACAACGCTTGCATTGCCGCTTACCACGTACCTCTAGCCTTTGGCCAACTGCTTGCTCTCCAGAAGAGGCGCGTCGGCAGATTCAGAGTGCCCTTGTGGCTCATTGTTGAATTAGGAGGTCATTGTTCTAGCGGATATTATATCTTCCGAAAACCCTGGCATCAAAATCTACAGAGAACCGCTATGGACAGTGGACTCGTCTGTCACGGTAAATACTCGTCTGTCACTATCACCTTCGTTTAAAAGCCACTCCCCGTGTTGACACGGATCTGGGGACGAAAGATAGGTATGTTACCATTGCTACCCCATTTTTTGACCCACTTATTGACTCTACACGCAGTTCATCACATGAAGGCCTCCTACATGAAACATTCGATTAAACAGCGAATAAATCTGCTATCGGCGTATCCTTACATTGAATACTTCACCAAAGCCTGAGAAGGTTTGGTGGTCGCTAGATGTCCCAAAGTAGGTCTCCCTTTTCTAGCGCTAATCCGTTCTAGTATCTCACTTGGCTGCTCACTAGGCGGACGTTCTCACCTAAAACGCACTCTCCCTTGCATGTCTGGGCCTTTTCCGCAGCTGTCAACAGTCTCAGGTAGGTATACTTTTATGATCCGTTCCCTGTGCATGCTCATGGCCATTTCTAGCCGCCTTTCCATGGTCTCAAAAGTACAGGAGCAATGCTACATATGTTGCCCGTCCCATGTTCCCGACGTACCGAAAGAATGCTGATCTAGCGACGCGAAAAGACGTCTTTACCGTCGGCTGGTGCTTTATGCACCCCATAGAGACGTAACTACCCCGAAGTCGCTTACATTGGGGTACGCTTGTTGAAACTTGGCGCATGCCGATCTCTTAGATGCAAAGGTATGTTTCGCCTATCTTTATGATTCTGTCTTACTGAGAACAATTATACAGCTCTTTCATGGGCTCTCGATATAACGCAGAGGAGTAGCCAACTTCCTGACAGCGCCTGGCCTTCATACTTCGTTTCCCCCCAGGACTACTCACATCGCCGTTTTACTGCTTTGCCAAGTTTCTGGCCAGCATGCCAATTAGCGCTTTTGTGTCTCGCGCAACGTGTTTGTAGGGTCTGCGTGTGTTATGTGGCACAGAGCTTTTGTCGACTACCACGTTCACCGCAAGATAAGTATTGCTGTTCAACGGCCTGGTATTAGCGCCAATCCCATGCGGAAACCTTGACGCTGGAGTTTCAGAAACAACGGTACGTCCCTCCTCTCCATTGTCAATCGTTGCCCTGACAGGATATTGTTGCAGGGCATGTTGAGTCCTTGTTCTAACCACGAGTGTTACTACGACATTTATCAGCCCTTCGCCCTGAACTGTTCAGCGGTTGGTCTTACTCAGGACTATCGTACCCACAAGATAGCGGTTGATTCCGACTCCGCGGCCGCGCTCCATTTCAAAGTATATCTATAGCCTGTCAATTCTGGACCTAGTTCCGGCATCGCGAACATGTCCAAACCATCGTAGCGCTTCCAGGTGTCTGGTGAGGTGAGGACAAAACCTAGGATACATTTCACGATACTGATATAATCTATCCTCCAGGATGTTGACCTGAAAGCTACAATGTACTCCTACACGGTTCGGACCGTGTATCACCGCACCTGCTATCGACGACCCGATACCAACTACTAAAGTCGGGACGAAGAATGTACGTCTGAATTAGCCTAATTCAGCTGTCAGCTGAAGATGTCTAATCCCCAATTGTCCAGAACCGTTTCTCTGTGCCAGCTGACAAGGCATTCGAGATACCATCTCAGTTCGTCGGGTACTTGATGGACGCCGCTGCCATCTAAGTGTCATATTCTGGGTAGTAGTTCTTGGTCAGTATCGTAATGCTAAAAGCCTTGGAAAACCATTGACGTTTATTTTTCGTGTACCCTAGCAAAAGTCTGGGAGACTACCCCTCCAGGGTCGCGATCCTGAAAATTAAGTACCGAAGCTCGACCGAAGCGGCTGACGGATGTGCTATTATGAAGCATTCCCGAACTTCCGATGTATCGCGCTACTGTGGGGTGTCTTGTGCTGTCGAACTATGTGTATACCGCACCGTTCTTAGAATTGGTGGAAGTTCTATAGCCTGTCAAGGAATATTTCACAGCCTTAGAGTAGTATGAACTCCGATGTAAAAGGTCCATTGAATGAACAAGAATTACTAAGTGAAATCTGATGCTTACTCACTTTGCTAAGATGATGACATATTTTTCGTCCATGGCGCATGGGCCAGCGGGTTCACTGACCCACAATTAGAAATGACCTCCCCAGCCTCATCCCTGTTTAACTTTCTTCGTTCCCTTGCCCTCATCAGTTCATCAGCGGGAGGTTTTATCGCTGCTGCGTCTCGACCTGTAATCCGCTATGCCAGATAAAAAGCAGTTGACCCTCTATACGGCCAAGGTGTGTTATGTTATTGTGTCGTCTCGTTCGGAGAAACCTGATAATCCTTTATTCATAGATATGCCCATACGCACAGCGAGTGAGCCCGGTCCTGATCCTTGCCTTTGTATCCTCGACACTCATGAAGAAGCCGGAGTAGACGGAAATAGCTCTCTTTGAGGCAAAAGCAGAGTATACTCGTTTTGAGATTGATCTATCCAACAAACCATCGTGGTTTGCTCCCCAAGTCAATCCCGCTAGCAAAGTGCGTTTTCAATCCGTTTTTCGTGGTCGAAATTCTCATTTCTCTCTCTCCGTCAGGTTCCAGCAGTAGCCTACGGTGGACCCATCGTTCCTCCAGACCAGCCGTCTCCTGAATCAGTCAAGCTCGCCGAATCCCTCATCCTCGTCGAATTCGTTGCAGACCTATACCCGGAATCCGGTATTCTACCCTCGGACCCTGTCGAACGTGCTCAAGCCAGATTTTTCATCGAAGTCTTCAACACTAAAGTCGCACCTGGCTTCGTCGGATTCCTTCTCCGAGGCGAATCGTTTGACGCCCTTCTAAAGGGTCTCGAGGCTCTCCAGGGGCTCATATCCAAAGATGGGCCATACATGCTGGGAGATAGATTCTCCATCGCGGATATTGCTGTAGCGCCGTTCTTGGGGAGGCTGGAGACGGCTTTGACGAACGAGGTTGGAGCATTCGAGATCGGTGAGGGAAATAAGTGCTGGGAGGCATTCATGAAGGATACCAAGTTTGAAAAGTTGATCAAGTACCATGCTGCGTTGAAGGAGAGAGAATCTATTAAAGCTACTTATGATGAGGTACGTTCGCTACCGGTTTCTCGTCGGGTACAGTTTTGCTAAACTCTGATCTACAGGCATATATCAGGGATGCATACACGAAACGATTCAATATTGTCAGAGCACAGAAGAAGGCTGCTACTACTAGTGTCTAAGCACATGCCATAAACCACGTCGACTGTATTCCAGAGCGCTGTATTTGCCCTTATCAGGCCAGGTACTGGGCCGTGCTACGTCTAATGAATTGTCCTATTTTATTCTATTTCGGAGATCGCAAGAGTACGGCTCGGATCGGCGTTTCCTCCGTAGAAGGAAACGTACTGTTTCAAAGGAAATCTGAAACACCTCTAAAATTCGTATTCGCAGATTTGTCATGGAATGTTCTCCCCTGTTCCACTTGGAAGTTGGATATACTTAAGGCTCCCCAGAGCTCAGTACTCAGTCTCACAAGCAGCCGCTACCCAGAACCGAAATGGTACGTTTTCTTCGCACTTTCTAGTACATCCGCTAACGGTACTGTTCAGGCCAGCACACTTTCGCCCAACGAAGATTGCTCGAGCGATTTGTACGCCTTGGGCAGCGAACACGCAAAACTTCCTCACACTATGAATATCGCATGGTGGTCTGCACTGTCAGATCTCCCGAGCACTGTCTATTCCTTCTTGAAAGAATTCGGAATCAACGACACAGATGGCCTCCGAAGTCTCTCTTTGATGCACCCCTCACGACCATCCTTCACCCATAGCGTTCCGTTGGGCGAATTCCTGGCCATACGACGCGCAGTAGTTGAATCCCTGGGAGGGCCCAGGCAACTAGGTCTACAAAATCCGTTTTTTACCTGGATTAGCGTCTATGGGCCTGGCAGACAATGCCACGGCTTTCTAGACGTGCCTATCGATCGGTTACTATTCCAGCCTCGGGATCAAATGCTTCTCAAGAAGCTCCTTCAGAACAACGTCCATGACGCCTCCGTTCTCAACTTTCTTAGTTGTGACCATGCGGACGTGATCGGGCTGACCGAAAACGAGTGCTCTCGCCTTCGTGAGGTCGCAGAGATGGATGCCGTCAAGGGAAATTTCACTGCCGTGCTCTTTGGTCCTTGGGACGGCGATGATCATGATCTTTGGGTCCTGGGTTTCGGAGAGATAAGAGTGGTACAACTTCCTCCTTCTCAACCTCTTACAGCATGGTGTCACGAATATCAGGTAGACGACGAGGTACTCAACTGGATGATTGACTTTGGACTTAAAGAAACGCATGATCTACGCTTTCTTTTTGTCCCTCGAGTTCCCCTCGGCTATTTCATGAGCTTGCGTCGTGCAGTCAATTCCTGGTTACCCGAAGGCCCAATCCGACTTTCTCACTCGTGCTGGACATCTTGGCCGAGGTCACTGACATTTCCCGATGTGCCTGTTACGATGGTATACCAACTGGATTATGAAGAATCTAGTTTATCCAAACTTCTCGACAGTAGAATCAACAGCCTGTCGCAACTTGAATATCTTAGCCTAGATCACTTAGGAGCTCTAGGTTGGTCGATCTATGATCGGATGCGTTTGATTGGTGGGATTGAACAATATTTAAAGCTCCGATGACTTGTAAGCGTATTTACAGTTTATACTCCAAAGCCAGTATTTTTAAACTCTCCAAAAACTTTGATGACAATGGCAGCATGCTTGTTGCAAACCATAGTAGGTCATCATGACTGAGGAGCTCCAGTAGCTTCAGTCTTCGCACTCCATTAGTCAGTAGCCAATTTTTAACATATACTTCATCTTCCTCGTCCTTGCCTAATCGTGCTACATGCACATCCCGGAATTGTGTACCGTGATTGAAGAAGGGCTTGTGAAGTTTCATTCCTCCTGCCCAAGAGGACACAGCCGTCCGGATCTCTAAGACATGGAGGAGCGGACGCGAGACTGAACTAAAGATTGCCAGGAAATCTATGCCTTGAAGGAATGTGATCGAATCCATGGATTCTACGGTCTTGATGCGGGACAAAGACCATTGGACTTCTTCATCCACACGGAAATGTTGACACCACTGGAGAACGGTCCCCACTGCTGCCATGCTGTTATTGCTACATTTCCAAAAAAGATCCGAACCTGATCGATATAAACAAATAAGTATTAGCAATGGGATCTGGGCTAGAAGTCGCACCTATGGTAAAAGGTTTGTTATGCTCATTGCTCTCAATCACTGCCTGGCGTAGTAGGTGTCTATCCGAGCGTCTCTGTCGAGGAATAAGTCTTTTTTCGGAAAGCTGTTTGACACTATATAGACATGCTACGTCAGTAACTCGAGTTACAGGTCTTGACGGCATCTTGCTGCTTACCTGCTCATCAGCGCATGGTCATATACTATGCTTGAAGGCCCATGTGTGAGACTCTCTTCGGCAGAAAGAGAGGGTCTTGACAGTATCTCCTCGGCTTCGTCGAAGCCCGAAAGGGCTGCCCTCCAATACTTGAGGCTATCTCGACTAGTGGACTCGGAGATTGTTTCCTATACACAAGTGAATTAGTGTACCAGTGGCATGAAATAATTTAGTGCACGACACATACATCAGACTCACTAGGTCTGATGTCTGCGATTATGTTGCCCCCCGCGATATAGCCCGAGGAGTTGACGTCCGCCCGGCATACCTATTCAGGTGATGGTTTAGAAAAATCAAATGGAATCCTAGACTCGTATTGGAACTTACGCTTCTTCTTTCATCGCTTACTTCAACTAGATGGTGTAACGCGCTCTTCACACCATGGAATATGGTGTGGAAAATTGGATAACGTGAATTTGCAGTCGGGCCTAGACAGTATGTGGAAGATCTGTCAATATCCCGTATACGGGATGTTTGTACCCAGACTGTTTGGCAATCGCTACGAGGAGAAGGAATATGAGTAGGCCATCTTCAAACGGATGCGACGGCGATAGCTACCCAGCATCTCAGAAAAAAGTTGGGTTATACCCAAAAGCTTGTCGAGGTGCCGTTTCAGCTCAACGACAATCAAGGTGATATTCCCAATGGTCACGACCTAAATACACGTATATTCCGAGTCAGTGTCGCATCATAGGACCCGAAGATTCAAATTCGTAAGGGAAGTAGGAGCCGATTGGAAACAAGGTGTCTCTATCTCCAGCGGCAGAAGATCCTTCACCTGATTACACAAGGTCTTTGAAGTTCCGAATCTCATCCGAGTCTATCTCTATGCATAGAATGACTTCAAGGTTTCGATGATAGTCTCGTTGGTATGGGTTCACCTTGAAGTTGCGCAGTTCGGCGCGTCCAACGACGGGCACTGGATCCTCTGTATATCCTCGAAATTCCGGCATGGCCATGTGTGGAAAAAGATTGAAGAATGAAGATGGGTTAAGCCGGAAAGAACGAAAAAGGGCAAAACAAGGGCGAGAGGAAGACGCGGAGATGGACAGAGATGGAGACAGCGAAGACGCATCCTGCCACGTGGCCATCTCGGAGTGTTGTGGGTATCCTGCACTAGTCTTGAAACAATCCTTTATAACGGGACGCTCCAGGTATTCACTTGTTATAAAGTCTTGTACGGTTGTCATGATTTTTGTGACGTGTGGTGCGGACCTCGAAAATTTGACAGCGGCGGGACGGCAACCGGAAATATCGCTGAATTAGGTAGGAAACACCGAGAAGCCGTTCCGTCGCTTCCTTGCGCTGCTCTCATGCTGGTCGTCCTATATTCTACAAATAGTCCGCAAATACCATCGTTCACTCCCTAAAATAAGGGAAAATATGAACATTCCAATCTCCCAATCCATGAGTTCGTCCAAGAGCAATCATGGAACCGGCCTCTCACTTTCCGGAGAATTTGAGGATGTTCGACCGCCTCAAACTCCCGCTCCAGCAACTCCAGCTACCATTTATAACTCAGCACCTTTTACAACGATAATAGGAGCATCTCCATCCCAGAATTCCTATGTTCCTCTGCTCCTACAGTCGACACAGCCGCCTAATAACCCTCAACACCCGGTTACATACCCGTCACTTCACTCATTCGCTATAAGTCACTAACCTCTGCAGAGTGCAGTCATTTAACACTTGGATCGCGTCAGGCCCCTCGTAATATCGCTAGAGATGAAGAGAAGGATGAAATCTTGCTCCTAGAATGCGACATTTTACGCGGGATATTTTGCGAGAAACTCTGGAATGGCTCACCATGGGTCGAATGGCCAAGCCATCTACAAAGTAACAGTAATGAGATTTTGAGAATATATCAGATGTGACTAATTATAAAGCACGGTCAGAGAATGAGGGAGCGACGAATTCGAATGGCCATACGATAACAAGCGCCAGGAACACCCAGGGCGCCTGTGCCTGGCCGTGCCATGCCGCTGTCAAATTTCAGATTCCGAACCACACGTATCGAAAATACCCACAACCGTCCTAGCCTATCCTGCACTTACACTTCTACCACCACGTCGCGTCGAGCATTTCACTCTCTCGTTTTTACATCCTTTATCGTAGACTAGTCATCATGCCTATCTCGAACGAAAGTCAAAGTATCCACACTCTTTTCAAGGACTCGCCTATGTCGGGTGTCTCAAGGATCTCACAGAGCAAGACTAAAGACGAAGACAAGAAAGGGGGTCGATTCTGGCGATGGGACGCGTTGAAAGGCGTGATGGTGTTGGACAGCGAGTGTGAACATAACGCTAATATGACTCTAAAGGTATCTAGCACATCTCTCCCTCCAAAGTTCCATATCAGCATTGACTGAATTCGTACATTTCAGACCTCTGCAGAACCCCAAATCACATTGGATTCCTCCTCAGTAGCCGTCACAGACTACAGCGAGTCGACGCCGTCGTTTATTCGGGATGAAAGCTCCTTATTAGTGATACCTCCAACGCCCATGTTGCCGTCTACGCCTACCTTCAAACCCTCGTACTCCTCGTCGTTCTCTCTCGCTTTGACCACTCCCGGAGACGGAGATGCCTTGTTTCCAATTGGCTCCTACTTCCCTTACGAATCTGAGTCCTCGGCATCGATCTATCACTCTACTCAAAGCTCTTTTTCACAACCTCCTCTTACACCTTGCGGTATCGGCCTTGGTTTCTCCGGTTTAACCAAACCAGACGGTCAGACGCCATTTGACGGACTCGGCATCGTATCTATCCACTCTACCTCGCCATGGCGTACTAGCTCTCCTCGCCCAGCACGTCATCCCAACCCGCCTTCTCAAATGTTTCTAGATGAGATCTATCGCACATTCCAAGCTCCTGCGCAGGACGATATCGATTGGATGATGGAAATGAAGGAAGAGCGAGAGCAGGGGGAACGACAGAACCAGAAAGCAAGGGTCATGCTTACGCGTAATCTGTCGGCACCGACGACTTCTAGTGCGCTCAAACGAACAACGAGGATGCAGAGGTCGAATACGGTTCCTGTTTGGCGGTGATCTGTACTATAGTTGAATGCGAAATAGGATTTCGATGACATGACCTTATCCTCGATATTCGGTGTTCTATTTGCGAAGCTGTCAAATTCTGTGAGTCTCTTTCTCTGACGGTTCGACGTCTCCAAGTGGCCAGCAGGGGCACCGAAGAATTGTTGCGCTCGGGAATTGATCGGCTCCCTGAAGATTCTGCGATGGGAACATAGAACTTCAGAATCCTTGCTTCGATCGTGGCACACGATTGCAGAACGTGCATGTAGCGCCGCGGTTAGCAACGAAGATAGATATGAAGAGGTGACTTCGCTCAACCGGCCCGCGACGATTGAAGCTCATTAATCACGATGACCTACCATGCTCTTCCGACCAATGTCTTCGCCATTAGGCTTTTTGAACCTTGAAATGCTGTCTTTGCAAAAGTGTACTGTAGATATGTTTCCGAGACTACGACATTTAGTGTCATCGACGTTGTAAAGATTTGTTTAATCCATTTTCCAAGCGCATCCAATGATATAGCGTACAACCCAGAATCTAGATGTCCAGCACGGGTGATGAACCTTGATTGCGTTGGGTAACCAGGAATTGACTACACGACGCAAACCCACGAAGTCACCGAGGGAACTCGAGGCACAAAAAGAAAGCACAGATCATGCGTCTCTTTGAGTCCAAAGTCGAGCATCCAGTTGAGTACCTCGTCGTCTACCTGATATTTGTGACACCATTCTATGAGGAGCTGAGAAGAAGGAAGTTGTACCACTCTTATCCTTCCGAAACCCAGGACCCAAAGGTCATAATCCTTGCCGTCCCAACGTTTCCCGGTAACCTCTTCGCGACCTCACAAAGACGAGAGCACTCATCTTCGGTCAACCCGATCACATCCGGGTGGTCGCAACTAAGAAAGTTGAGGACGGAAGCGTCATCGACGTTGTTATGAAGCGTTTGGTCCTGAGGGTGAAAAGTAGCCGATCTGTAGGTATGTGCAGAAACCCGTAGCAATAACTATCAGGCCCATAGGCGCTAATCCGTTTTTCACCGATTTCGTAGACGTACCATGAATCCCCCCAAGAACTTGACTATGGCACGTCTTACAGCCAGGAATGCTTCCAAGGGAACGCTATGGGTGAAGGATGATCGATGATCGTGAGGGGTGCATCAAAGAGAGACCTTGGAAGCAGTCTGTTGTCGTTGATTCCGAATTCTTTCGAGAAGCAATATATTCGCTGCGCAAGGCGTACAAATCACTCAAGGATTCCTGGTTGGACAGTAGCTTGCTGTCCTGAACAACACCGTTAGCGGATGTGCTAGGAAATACGAAGAAAACGTACTAGTACCATTTCAGTTTTGGGCCTCCTGAAGGCCTGACTCCTCGGTTAGCACAATATATATCATAGAACGGATAGAACATTTTTTCATTTCTCGACGACCAATCTGCGACAGGAGTCGCACTGTGAACTAAACTTTTTTCCCGCCGAGTCTCGAAGGTAAGTAGGTAGTACAGGTTAGCTGAGCTGTCTTACACAAAAAAAGCACAACACTGACAGGCAAAAACATCTATGCAGTCCTATGGTAACTGAGCGCTTCGCCTCGATTGAGTCTAGCTTGGACCAACGCTTGAATATGATATATGATATATGGCGTCTAGTAGAACCTGAGGCCTGCCAAGAGGTGAGCATTACAAATTTGCCAGGGAAGACTGACCAAAAACTGGGATGATTTTCCAGCGATTTTGAATCACTTTGCATCTTGAAGAAATGTTACAAGCGAAAACATAAGGTAAGGTCCGACAAGTTGAGCCGAGAGACCGAAGTGGCAGGAGACAAGTTGCATGTGAAAAACGGAGACAGGATACACCGGCTTACTAATGTCGCTATAAAGGGTCCCTCTGTGAACAACTCCTCCATCTCCCCCGCTTCCCCACTACCATCATGTCCACAGCTCGCTCTCGTATCCTCGAAAAGCACGATGACGACGTCGTCATCGTCTCAGCCATTCGCTCAGCGATCACCAAGGCGAAGAAGGGCGGCTTCAAAGACACTCGACCAGAAGAAATTCTTATGCATGTTCTCAAACATGCTTACGCATCCGTCAACCTAGACCCCAAGCTCATCGAGGACGTCGTTGTTGGAAACGTTCTACAACCCTCTGGAGGAGCTACAGCTTCCCGCATGGCTGCTCTCGCCGCTGGCATCCCAAACACAACCTCCATAAACACCGTCAACAGGCAGTGTTCGAGTGGTCTCAGTGCTGTGAATCAGATTGCGAATGAAATTTTAGTTGGTCAGATTGACATTGGCATTGGTGCGTCATCATTCTTGGTTATATTTCAGCTGTGTAACCGTACGTTCAGGTGCCGGTGTCGAGTCAATGACCTTTGGATATGGGCCATCTGCACAGGCGGACGGATACTCCGACCTCGTTCTTCAGAACAAGGAGGCCGAGGACTGTCTGCTGCCCATGGGTATCACCTCCGAAAACGTCGCTGCCAAGTACAACATTCCTCGTGCCAAACAGGATGCATTCGCCGCTCTCTCCTTCCAAAAGGCTGCCAAAGCGCAGAAGGCCAACCGTTTCGCCCCCGAGATCTTGCCCATCAAGGCTACTGTGGTCGATCCCAAGTCGGAACAGGAGAAGCAGGTTGTCGTTGACAGGGATGATGGCGTCCGAGACGGCGTGACGAAGGAGAGTCTGGCCAAGTTGAAGCCTGCATTCGCAAAGGATGGTAGTACCCATGCCGGAAATGCCAGTCAGGTATCTGATGGTGCTGCTGCTGTATTACTGGCGCGACGAAGCGTGGCGAAGAAGCTGGGTTTGCCCATTGTTGGCAAGTTCGTTGGTGCTCAAGTCATTGGTGTACCTCCCAACATAATGGGTGTGGGCCCTGCATATGCTATCCCCAAGGTATGATTCCCCTCGTTAGCATTTCATCATCGCTCAACACAACTGTCCCACTAGGTTTTGGAAAAGACCGGTTTGAAGATGTCGGATATCGACTTCTTCGAAATCAACGAGGCATTCGCTAGCCAGGCACTCTTCTCTGTCGACCAGCTCGGTATTCCATGGGAAGACGATACCGACAAGGCCAAGGTTAATCGATGGGGAGGCGCTATTGCCATCGGTCACCCACTCGGATGTAGTAAGTGGTGTTTCTGCCTGTCTACTTGACTGGGCGCTAACGAGTCATCTGTAGCCGGGGCTCGTCAAATTGCTACTGGTCTCAACATTGCGAAGACTTACGGCGACAAGGTGTTTATCACTAGTATGTGTATAGGAAGTGGTATGGGTATGGCGGCTGTTTTCGTCAACGAGCAGTAATTTATCATTCATGTACTATCCTGTATTGCCTTCTGAATTCTACATCCCTAATGGAAGACTGTATTCTAGTCTTGGATTACGTGGTGATGTGATTTATCAAAGTACAACATCTGTTGGTGAGGTCGAATCCGAATCCGAGTTATTAGGCGACCGACCGCTGCCACGCAACACGCATTGAGCCTGAGCGCTTGAGCCACTTGAACTGCGAATTCAATTTGTCCAAGTACGTGCGGCTGGGGATTTGTGGTGCATCACGCGGTAGTCTATATGCCTTTTACGGTATTTATGCAAATGAACAGCTTCAAACTTCTAGTGAACGATTAGAGCGGTAATTATGTGTTTCATCAAGAAAACGGGTTACACGGTAGCGCTGTGGTTTGACGAACAAGTGTTATGATCAATTCCTAAGCTGAGAGGTCTCGAGTCTTACTACATATTCCTTCATAGTAGATAATACAGTGTCCTTTAAGTTGTTGCGTAAACGATGAAGTCAATTAAAAGTCTAGTCTGTCCACGGAAAGGTAAAGGTGTGACTACTGCAGGAAGGTCGAAGAAGTGCAACAGATGAAGATGTGCTACAGTGATATACCGGTGCGGAGATAAGACTGAACCGATGAAAGGCGACCCTAGATGGTTATCCCTGTGAATTTATTGGTGGCTGCCCACATGTCGCCAAGGACGTTCGAGATGCTTGTCGAATGTCAAAGCATAGAACCGTGACGCAAATACAATGTATTCTGTGGTTACTTTCATATCCAGTCGGTATCGAGGCCCTCTACTTTAATGGGGTCGAGATCCCTTGGATCCTCATGGTACATCATGCCATGGTCGGGAGAGTCCATTGCCTGATGTCGCTTCTCGTGAACCCATTGTATCCTCAACCCCTCTTTCCGTAACACGTCTATCTCCTCGACATAATCACCCCCAATATCGTGCTTAAAGGAGACTGAGAAGGCCTTAAGACGTGCGACGTCGTCACAAGACTGTCTCCATCTACTCGTAACGAGGGCCAACATTGATCGTACATCCCGAGTTGCACAATTCCGAAAACAGAGGTTTTCGAGACGTGGGCAAAGAAGCGGATAATCTGGTGAATTCGCTGGCGTAAGGTTTCGCATGATGGCTGCGGAGATAGTTGGCGGGATTGCGTCCCTGGTATCCCAGGGGTATTCAGTCGGTGGCTGAAGTTCTGTGACTGATAATACCGAAATAGACGGGCACAGACGGAGACACTGTATAAGGGTCTGCTCCGCCAGCGGGATGTTAATTCGGAGAGTTTTCAAGTGGAGCGAAGATCGGCCGAGGAAGCTGAGGAACGGTACTTCAGGCATGTCTACGGCGAACCGGGCTACTACCGAAAGTTCAGTAAGAGAAGGGGCATGGATCTGTTGAAAAAAGTCGCGGAGGTCTGAATGCTGAAGGAGATTCAAGTCTGGATCTTGGTGCAAGTGTTTGTAAAACGCGAGGCGGAGGATGCGGAGCTTGGGAAGCTCGATCAAGATATCCCCTCGATCATTGGTTCCCCATGGTACACGAATGCTCATGGAGCATTTCTCGAGGTTCTGGCATGTCATGGATAGGATCTTGAGAGCCTGAATCGGAGGAATGCCATTCAAAGGATGAAAGACCACCTCCACTAAGTTGTGCCATGTCAACAGCAAAAGTAACGGGCTTTGCATGTCATTGTAGACACGGATTCTACGGACGGCCGGGAAACGATTAATCTCATTTCCTGCATTGATGGCGTGTGTAGAACCGAATTGAGGTTCCTCCCCGAAAGCATTGTCGGATACGATGTCGAGTTCAAAAAACTCTAGTCGAGGAGCGATGTCCGTCCTGGGCCCCACTATTTGGGAGCTCGTTGCAATGAGTACTGAGAGGGGTACACGGAAGGAGATGAGTTTCCACCGACTAGCGAACTGGAACAACATGGCAACGAATGCCATCGTGTGCTCCATGCGTCTTGCTCGTGTCATATTATGTTGCGCATGATGTGAAGTGTCGAAATAGAAGAGGGGTCTAGCATCGACTGAGAAGGAGAGGGATATGGGGAGTGTGCCGGACCGCTTCAGCCATCGTTCCACGCCATCCTTCCGTTTGTGGATAAGAGATAAGTGTGCTTCGAGATCGACTTCAGCCACTAGCTGGGGAATGTGAACGTGAATGATATTCCACAACTGAGGCGTTGATATCGCTATTTCCCGCCAAAACCTGCATATCCTCGTGAGGAGTAACGGGGCTTGTGTTATGCTGCGGACTGGATAATGATTTGTTGGAAGGCACTGGATGAAAATCTCGCGGATTACGTCGGCAGGAAGGCGTCGAAAATGAGAGATAATGGCACGATGCTGGTCCACGTATGAGCGTATCGCATCACGTTGCGAGATGAAGCCTCGGAGCACGTCCTGTAAATGCACGATTTTTTTATCCAGACTATCCAACTTCTCCTGAGGTTCCTTTAGCATAGCCGTGATCTGATCGACTTCCTCGAGCGTTGGCGAATAGTTGGTGGATAGGAGATGCGCAAATGGTGAGAGAAAAGGAGCATTTTGTTCCATGCTAATTGCCAAGCCGCCAACGATGTGGGTGCAATAGTTGATGCGATTTATGGCATTATTAGATTCTTATACAAGCCGCCGGATCGGAAGATGAAAGTTTGAACTCCAGCGGCGCCTGCTGGCGTCTACGGGAACGAGCGCAAATCGAGATTCGAGGGTAAATTTGCAGACCTATTGCAGACATTGGACCAGAGTTATCAGTAGTTAATATCTGATGATGATCGAATACACACAAACAAGGTACGGAGTACACATCAAAGGCAATTTCATATCTTGGATGACCTCTGGTGACCAGTACCCTTTGCACCACCCTCGAGTCATATCACCTTCTTCGCCTCAACCACCATATTTTCATCACCTTCGTAGTCGTCTTCACCATCAATAAAACCCAATACAACGCTCTCCGGCGGGCCGGGGAGCAGAGCCACACTCAGCTCGAGCTTGCTTTCATTGGTGGAGATCCACCCCACCTCGTGCATCGTCTTGACAAAATCGGCATACTGATCATTGATCAATTGATATGCAGTAGCAATCAATGCCTCAGAAGTTGGCGTTGCCAGAACGACATTCTCTCGAAGCGCCCGAAGCGTTCGATCCCACAGATCCCAGCGTTGTTTCTCCAGCATGCGCGCAACCTCTGTTGCATTCAGCCAGGCCTTCAGCTGATCGCTAGGGGTATAACCTTCCTTTAGGCAAATGTGAATGTGTGGCCGTCCGGTGGCACGGAAAGAGGAGGTAGGAGACGCGAGGTACGCAGGGTCGAACCATAAAATATATTGTTCCTTGCTGAAAATGTCGAGGACATTCTCAAGGAAACCGGATACTCTCCCGTGTGATAAAGCCGAGACGGACACCGCCGAGCCAAACGAGGAGCCAATCGTGCAACGTGCGAGAGTTTTCGAGCCATCACAAATTCGGTCTGGTTTGTGAAAGATGCGTTCGGATTGGGCGACTCCGTATGGTGTCATGTAATAGTATGGACGAGAGGGTTCGTCTGGGCGGCGAGAACGATGAGGGCCATCTCGATATCCTATCCACGCAATACTTGCTCGTTGGCGATTCAATGTACGGAATTGAATGCCACGGACCGCGGCATAATTGATGGATAAATGTGCGATTATCAGGATAAGGAGGGCGGTGTAGGTTAAGAAGGGTGTTGTGAGATTAGGCACGATGACTGTACCAAGCTAACGGAAGGTTTGCCTAGGTCAGATACTGTTCAATAGTCAAAGCTGCCGGAAAAGCTCACTAGCATTCCCAAAAGGGATAAAACTGTCTCTTTACTGGCATCCTTCGCATTCAGATCTCCAAGATTACCTGTTCCTTCTAATGGAGTGGCGAAATGAAGAGATATTGCTGTTTTCGATCCACCGGCGGCAATGCCGCATAACGCTCGAAATGCCGAGCTGAGAAAAAGAGTGTAAACGCGGAATGGTATGGGTATTGTATCTGTGAGCGCCACAAAGATTGGCATTGATGCCAACAACGGGGATAGTGTATCCAGAACGATTGCAATGTCTATCAGCACATCCGCGAGGAAACGGTAAGTTTTAGCCTCAGGCATCAGCGATGATCCAAAATAGTATGCGGCAGCAATAGCTGAAAATTGTATTAGAGGAGAATAGCAGTTCGACGGTGAAATCGCATACTGATAAGGCGTCCAAAGATATCTTGTAAAACTGACAGAAGAAGTGCATCAGTTGCTGAAGCAGATGCATTCCCCACACCGTAACCTGTCAACGAGTCTCCATCAATGCACGAAATATGATAAGGGGGCTATCTAACCTTCTAAAGTTGCTCGTGAGGACAACATTGAAGCTAGCGAACTACAGAATGCTTGGAGGGCATTGAGAATCTGATACCTGCATCACCATCTAAGGATTGACAATCATAAAAATGAAGTTTAGGTTCGCGATACCTCATGTAGTCTGGTGAACCTAGTGAGCTCGATAGTGCTCGCAAAGACAACCTGAAAATACGGACCTGGTGATACCGTTTGGGGGTAACCCGTTGGCAGGAAGAGCTTTCGAAGAAAATTCAACAAGGATCCGTGCGCCACTGCACCCTCACTATCAACAGAGCCAACAAAGATCGAAAACTACCCCAAGCTTTGTCAGATTCAATGACAGACCGGAAAACGGAATTTTAGCCAAAAATGTGCCTATACACGAAAAGTGAACGACAGAAAAACAGGTCACTTACTCGAAACGGTGACACTACAGTAACTTTCAGCTTCCCACTTTCATCTTTCTCTACAATTTTGAGCTCGGACATCTGCTTGTTGGTGGTTGTTCAGGTTGAAATGGCCCGTGCGCAGTTTGATTGACAGGTCTTCCGGCCGGTGTCTCCGCCCGTAGTCAGCCTGTTCAATCGGTAACCGGCAAATCATGCTTCCGAAACGGTCCGTTTCAGGCGTTGCAGCATGCGGCACTCATTATCATGCTCTCCTTGTCAATCTCAATTCTCAGCTGATTTTCCTTGTCTTTTCCACCGTTCCGGAAACCCAGGACTCTCAACCTTACTCTCATGGACTCTCCTTCGTGGTCAGACGCAATTCATGCAACAATAGGCTCCTGCTTGCCTTGTTTCGGACAAAAGCACGACAGTGACCGGGAATCCTTACAAAATTCTCACCGACCTCCCCAGCACCTGGAATCTCTGCTCGCGGACGTTGCTGATACAGATACAGAAGCCGAGACGGTATCTCTGCATTCTAATGTTGGCAATGGGCAGCGGAGGCCGAAAAAGAAACGAACAAACAAAGACATTACGTTCTTTGGTCTCAATCTTTTCGGAAGAAGGAAACAGGGTGCTATACATCTTCCAGAGGATGAAGAGGACGTCGACAGACTTCTTCATCGCTCCTCTCGACGGCGTCACTCTAGTACGTCCACCCGGACAGGAACATCTGGGCTCACACGATCTTCATCACTCACATTCGACTCGGATGCCGCACCATTGGACCCGGCGGCGATAGACCAACTCACACCGGCTGCGTTAGAGGAGCGTGCGAGACAGGTTGAACTTCAGGCCGCTGAAGAAAGGAGGGCAAAAGAGGAGAGGAAGAGACTCAGAAGAGAGAAAAAGGAGATGAAGAGGTTGGCTGCGCAGTTGGCTAGTGGCATGAACGATTCCGGAGATTTCGAGGGCTTCCAGGGCAGTGGTAATGGGTTGTCTCCAACTAGTCCTGGATACCCTTACATCCCATCACCTCTGATGGCCAGCCCGGTTGGATCTGGTGCACAGTCTGTCGATGACGAAGCAGATGGTTCAGCGGATCTCGATGGCACGCTCTACACAGGGAGAAGCAGAGCTGGAGGTGCTTCAGTCAGTGGAGGCAATTCCGACTCGCAGCGTTCGCCTGCCTCTGTCGTTTCGTATAACGAACACGCAGGCCTCCAACAACACCCATCACACCATCTTAACCTCACACCATCGACTGAACCTACCACTAAGAAGAAGAAAAAGTCCTCTTCGAGTAAATCCAAGTCGAGTAAATCTCGTTCATCCGCGACTTCTTCCACACAATCACCATCCCTTGCGTCTCCTGTGGGGAGCGAGTTTACTGGCCTTCCGTCGGCATCTCCTTTACGCGACGACTTCTCTAAGAAGCCGACATTGGCAATTCCAGTCGAGGCCTTTGCCAACGAGGACAGAGGATTTCCGAGTCCAGGCTTGGGTGGTTTACCGAGGATTTCCAGGTCAGGGGCAGTCGGTGGTGCTTTCTTAGCCAGCCGAGGTGACGATAATATCTAGGGTTCTGGTACGTAGGCTTAGTCTTCCTTCCTGGAATATACCTCTCATGGATACCTCACATAGGTTGATCTAGACATGTCACGACGGCTTATGTATTTCCTTTCACTGTATCATGTACACCCACTACTTACTGTGACGACGAGCGAGACGATTGCCATTTCTTACCCCTTTATTACTAATGGAGTGCGAGTTACCTGTTGCTGTAGCGTCCTGGTGTTGCTGAAAGATATTGCTTTATGTAGTGGGTGCTGATTGTTGTCTCGTAATTACCGCCAAAGCATCTATCTATCTATTCAACTTCCTTTTCCCTGCGGTCATCTCCGTTTCACTCCTTTCCACATACACATACTATGCTTTATGGAACGACCTTACCTCTAGCTCTATCCGACATGCGAGTCATGTAGGGCTTGTTATGGATGTTCGACAGCTCAGCTCGTATCAACCCTGTCCTCGGAACAGCTGGAACTTGGCATTCTCGCACTTCGTGAACACCCATTGAACACCCAAATATATCTCAGATTTGTATTGCTGTGAGCCTTTTTTAAGCAATGGATACCATTGGTTGCTCAGTATGGACGTACTCAAACTGTTCCCAGGTCGTTCATGTGTGCTACTGCACGGCAAGGCTCTACCTTCACCTGTCTAAAACACATACCTGTCTCACAAAATATGAGATCTCTCGGGTTTCGCTTAACGGGATCTCAGTACAGCCTCATCGGACCCTATTGTCCGTTCCGGAGGTATAAATATCCAGCACACCTGACACATGGTTCAAAACGTTCAAACTTCATCGATTCATCCCATGCTGTTGTTTCTAACTCAGTGGCCACATCTACATGCCTTTGCCTCATTTCCAGACGAACTCTGGCTCGTCGTGATTGCCTACTTACCTCTACCCTCGTTATGCCGATTCGTGCGAAGCAACTCCCACTTCTACACCCTCGGTATCCAAATACTCCATCGCCATATCATATACACTTGTGCAGACGTCTTTCGGCGGAATGTCAGACTTTGGAGGCGCTTTTCCGACTCCATGTATACCCCCAACCCACGCAACCGGCTAGATGCTCTCCTCCCAAAAACCATGCATCTGAACACGCGTTCCATTGTGTTCGCCGCTTTTACTTATAACGAGCCCAGGAGCGAGGACGTCTACTCCCGAGACGAATATAGCAGAGATTCTCGTAGGTGGGGGAATTACAGTT
Source organism: Paramarasmius palmivorus (assembly GCA_037176845.1). Lineage (NCBI taxonomy): Eukaryota > Fungi > Basidiomycota > Agaricomycetes > Agaricales > Marasmiaceae > Paramarasmius > Paramarasmius palmivorus. Next base: position 209,206 of record JAYKXP010000042.1, on the reverse strand, counting down.
ATGATTTCGACGAAATCATCCAATGCGAATTTCTCGAATTCTTCACTAACCTGCACACCCTGGCGTTCCGTGGAATGTCCCTTCCTCGTGAAACGTACGAGGTTATATCACGGCTAAAGAACCTCCGAACGTTGACGATCGTGAATGGTGCTTTGCCTGCTTGCGAACAGGATGATCGAAATCTCCTGAGTGGTCTACAGCTGGACGCACTCCATCTTGGGGGCAACTGCTGGCGTGGGTCATCGCTCAGTTTCGTTATACCTCAGCAGCTCACTCTGTTGCCCACCATCCGTGTCCTAAAGACTGACTGGAACACGGAAACTGCTCTGTTCTTTGGACGGGCAATTTGGGGAGTGGATGAGGTCACAGCCCAGTCGTCAATCAGGGTCTTGTCCACGTGGAATGTCCGTCCTCGCATGGTTCTTGATTTGGAACATGTCGAGCTGACGACGAGAACGCGAAAAGAATGGGACAATTCTTCGGACTACCTGACCCAAGATCTACCCTTGTGGTCTATTCACCTCCTGACCTTCTTACGCTCATGTTCCCATACTCTCAAACGCCTTGTCATTGACGGTTATATGTCCGACTTTGGACCTGATGTGTCCTTGGAGCTTCCGCAGCTCTCGTCGTACAAGGGACCGCTAGATCTCCTAACCGCATTCGTCGCCCCATCCCTAGAAGACATGGAGCTGACTGACGGGGAGGTCGCAGAAGATATCAATATCCCTCGAATCATAGACCACCTGCGGTGTGTTCCGAACCCTCTTCGAGTCACAAAACTGCATATAATAGTTGAGAGCATAAATTTGGAGCTCTTAGACACTATTCGGGACAGGCTCAAACGGCTGGAAGAACTGAGAATACAGGTTTTGAAACGCGATTCGATTTTGGTGAACATTCAACGTTGTTCATGTACGTGGATGGCGCTGACTTTTCTTTACAGGAACTAGTACCTGGCATGGGCAAATCGCATTTATCACATCTTTCGCGCCTCCGAGTGCTGCATGTGTACGATGTGCATGCGAGGTATATCATGAATGGCCCAGTTGACAAGTACTGGGTCATGCTGCCGGCTGATATACGGTACACACGACGCATACAAGAACACGTGGTATTGGAAGTCTGGAAGGATTTTACGCCGTCATTGAGAGAAGTACGGTTCTCCCTTCTTATCTTTAAACGGGAGAACGAGCAGGCAAGATGGTCGTTCGACACAACCAAACCTTTTTATCGCAGGTACAGCGAATCCTAGTAGAATCGCGGTTCGCTTGTAGGGCAATAGTAAGATAATCGTTATTCTCTATAGCCCATTGCTACAATACAACCATTGTGTTTGCTTCTTCGCAGATAGATTAAATAAGGAACCTCGACCCGCGATGTATACTTTGGAAAGGCCATGACCACCTATTTCCTCCATGAACCGAAGGCTCCGCCTCCAGCATTGAAACCAACACCTCCAGCACTCATTGGACCCTGTTGGGCTTGCGGTGGGGCTTGTGCTTGTGCTTGTGCTTGAATATCATTCGCACCTCCGACCGATCTAGTGTGTCCATGTCCTGGAGCACCGTGTCCTGGAGTACCGGTGGCAAATCCGCTTCCCACTGGCGTGACTGGGCTACCAAACGTCGAAGCCCTGAAGGAGCTGGTGGACGGCATAGCTTGAATCGACAGGAACTTGTTGGGAAGAGGTCTGTCGTCTGTGTTGTACTAAGGAAGATAATGAGCATGGGTGAGAGATGACTGTGTGACAACGAACCTGGAACTCTAGCCCAATTCCATCCTTCTCGCCAACATCGAGTAGTTTGACGAGTTTCCTACCGATACCGTTGATCTTCTCTACGTCGTCCTTCGAGCGCGTCCATACCTAAGTATACGATCAGATAAGCATTGGTAATAATGATTAAGAACAAGGCGGTGTGATCGGGTATGAGCTATGCTGTCTCACATTCATCATGATTCATGATGACAAGGCAGAAATGGCGGGAGAAGGATTGCGAATGCATACCTGTATTCTGTCGACTTTACTCCTCAAGCTGACGACGGCACCGCATATCTCATCTTGATCCTCTTCCAGTTCTTCGCCCACTAGGGCCATGGCTACCCAGTTCCAGCATCTGATGCGTGAAAAGAATGAGCAAAACGGTAGTCTGGGCATGGAAGGAATGCGTACCGATCCAGAAGATTCGGATTATTCTTCATGGTCAACACCCACTTGCCACCGTCAGCATTCGCTGGGTCTTCCCACATCGGTTTAATTGGGGCCTGTAACGGTAAACGAACACCACTGAGTCCGATGAGCTTGAGTATAACCATCCTGATTCGTACCTTGAACAAATGATAGTTGCTATTCCTCTCCAATTTGCTCGGAGGCTTCAACCAATTGAAATATCGACAAAACTGCTCCACGGTTGTGAACGTCCCAATCACCGTTAGCCCAGCCTCGTACTCGTGCTGATCCGCCGCCGCAAAGGTCGCAGATCCTTCAGCGGATTGAGGTGTGGGTGTGAAAGGCACCTTTGCCTTTGTGTCATGATAGATCGTCCATGAATGTTGTAAGGGATGTTCTGGCGGCTTCATCTGCACACCAGGCGTCTTTGGGTCCTCTATGAGCTCTGGCTCCGGTGGTTTAGGCGATCCATCGATGGAAAAAGTACGTGCTCGGACGAGACGGGCAGTTATAGCATCCAACGAAGGAATGTTTTTGTACCCTTTGACCCGCTTGCCGGTAGGATTGCTTGGACTAGGTGTAGTAGAGTTATCTTGCGAGGCTTGAGCCTGTAATTTTTCCAGCTTATCGGCTGTAAGAGTCGAATCTCCTCCCGGAGGTGCTCCATCTGTAGAAGGTGTAGACGCCCCGTCATCGGTGACGGTCAACGCGGAGGGCGATGTACTCCGAGTTGCAGGAGGAATTACAGAAGTCGAGTCTGTAGATGAAGCCGTAGTGGAAAGGGAAGCATTTGAGCTCGTACGAAGAGCATTGAGAGGGAGACGAGGACGAGGAATAGCTGGCGAGGTATCGTTGGCAGTAGCGTTGTTGAGTTTGGCGGCAAGCTGGTCGAGAGACGGTAATCGTTTACTGTCGGTCATCGTGGTACACAGCGAGGAGAGTGTTGTCGTCGCTGTCCGTGGCGATGGAGACACTCACTGTCAGAGGAGCATCGCGCATAGCCATCACCCGTGCGGGTCATCTGTTTGGCTTTGAATGGCAAGACCTTCTTGATGGGCGCTTTTTTAATGTCAATGGGCGGCAGTGTAGTATGTACCAAATCGTTGAATAAAGAATTCGACATCAATTCGACATCCTTCAAGTACGCAGGGAGTGGACTCGTTCTATATCGCAGGGAGCCAAGATACAAGACAAAAACAACCTCGATTGTTCATGATATAGCTGTTTCATCGAAACGTCTACAAGCCTTGTCCGCAAGGGCCATGGAGCTCATGATAACATAGGTACTAGGACAGCGATAAAATAGACGGCTCTTTCTGAAGAGGTTGAATCCGCTACTCGATTAAAGTATTGTGCGCTCGCCTACCAAGGAGCGGCTGGTGTCGAGTCTAACAAGAGACGCGCGCCTGGGAAAAAAACCTCTTTCCATCAAGGGGGCCCACCAAATAAAAAAACACACCTTAGGTCGATTTTCTCTGTGAACGACCTCCGATAGACCCTACCTACTTATGTAATTATTCACACGACCCATATATAGTAATTATTCACGTGAGATATGTTTTCTGCCACCGCCATTCTGATTCCGCACTACTTCCAAGAGCCAGAACACGGACCACAGGACTAGGTATGAGGCTTATGAAACAGCCCTGCACAAGCCTGATGATACTACAATAATCAATGGTCAGCTATTTATTTGAAACCATAAGATCCATGAAAACTTAAGTACTTATCCGTTGTGTTTCACAGCCCGGCTTCCTGCAATATACCGCAGTGTCATCCACTCTCGTCCTCGTGGCCTCACTCACTAGGACACCGCATAAGCATTGAGCCAAACTTGCAGTCACCGTGTTCAACCTCCAACGTTCCGGGTCAATGTGGTGCCGTCAAGACCACCATCATCGAAGCTTGTGAGTCAATAGTTGTGCCCTGTGTTATCTCCTCACTAAATGGAAGTGAGCCGATCGCGACGCGACCGAAGTCTGAGGCAGTTGAAAGAAGAAAACAATCTAAGGCAGCTGCCAAACATGCCCAAAGTGTCCAGAATCGGGCACATTGTGCTCAAAATTCATTTTGGGACTGAAATTTGTACATCACAAGGCCTAGAACTTCCTCCGAAGGGTACTATATTAGGTGGTCAAAAATTTTTTTTTACCGGTCGACGAGGACCCTACCTACCTAACCCTAGGTCAGGGTTCGAATTCGGCGAGCCCCCTTGCTTTCCATAACACCATCACGATCATGCCTATCCATCATATACCCAGTCCATTATACCGTCCTCTGCTCTGAGAAACGTCCGTATCAGTGATGCGACAAATTGTGAGTATTTTATTCCAGCGGATGCTGTATTCAGAACTCAATGATACGATTCGGTAGAAGAGAGTCGTGATGCTCAGAGCTCTTTTTTGTACATGGGGATGATTGCGAATAGTCTTGGGAGGAAGTAGTCGTATGGGATAGAGAGGTTCGTTGTCTGCATCCTCTGAATTTGGATCAATGTGCTAAGGTTCCTGCCAGTTTCCCGACCGCAGCAGCTCTGATCGCGTACGTTCCCGAATGACTGGAAACGTGCAGCCTGTCCTTTCGTGATAGCTAACCGGTACACCACTTGAAGCGAAACTCTCATGAGCTGGTCTATCAAAGGTTGTCTATTCAGCTCCTTGTACTACGCCTATTGACCTCGTTTCGTAAACAACAGAGATCCGAGTCGAAGGCATACCATCCACAGAGAAGTCGAAGATATCTGTCACCGTCAATTGTGGAGCAACCACGTACAACACGTCGAAGGGGGATGTCAGCACAAACTTCCATTGGACAGTCAACTATGCCTTGTACGTCGCCAGAAATCCCAATATTTGCAGCTCACATTGTACTAGACCATCAGGGTTGGACGAATTGATATTCTTCCACGTTGTTCGATGTCGCAAGTTCCTTGTATGTTTCATGAAGAAAGAGGTGATGGGTAACTCGTTGGAGCGGGCGAGCGATTTGGTGGAGCGTATCTCTCAGAGTGGTACTGGTATGTGCTTGTCTGATACTGCCTTCATTGTATCCTCATGGTCATCACATGCAGACACGATCAAAGTCGATATGAGCCCCGTCGGTCCTGAGGCTTCAAGTGCTCTAGCACTTACCATCAAGCTTGTGAATACCGAAACCGCCGGGTCTACCTCAGACGATACAGGTCTTCTGGGAAGTACCAATTCCGGTGTATCTCAGTTGGATGTCAACATACCCTCAGGCGATGGTGATCTACTTTCGACTACCCAACTCGGTGGGCTCGATGCAGGAAAGGGCTCTTGAGCGCGGCGATGCGGCATAGACAATGGACTACTCGACTCTTTCTGCGGAAGGAATATGGGCATCCCCCAATACCACCAGTTACATTGCTGGTGTGCATGAGCCAGTAAGCCATTTTCGAGTCCATACTTGTATGCATGCTCAAAATAATCTTCAGCCCACAGGTTTTACAGAGTCTGACAGCCGTGAATCCATCAAAGAATGGCAGAGCGCGCAAGGCAAATTTCAGGAGGCAAAGGATGCGATGAAATCCCCTGTGAAATGCGAATCGGCGTGCGACAGGATCCGGGAAGGGTATGTTCTAACGATGCATGATAGTTGCGCTGAGACTCGGAGCTGATAATTCTTACTCTTGTCGCAGTATCCAAATACTTTCCCAATTTTTGTCTCCCAAGTAAAGGATTCGGCTCAGCCTCTACCGTGACGTTTCTCGACGATAGGTTTCTGTTTCTGTTTCGTTTATTCCAAGTTCGTGTACCACAGACTCCGGATCCTCTACAGTGGTTAATATTTATACACCTTGGACGTTTGTATACACTTTTTCTGTACCATTTCGCCCATTCTCCCTATAGTATCTGGGCTCACAAAGCACCTTCAAATCATCCAGGAAACTCGTTGAGTGTGTTACATTCATCCCAGACCACGACAGATCGTCCATGCTTAGAAACTCCAATAAACCCAGACTGCGCACTCCGTTTGAAAGGAGCCATTCCCTTATCTCCTCATCCCAACCTTCCCCCGCACCTTCAATAGCAGACACATGCTTTTCCGCAATCCTTGTACCAGGAGCGAAGACGGGACGCCGAAGTTGAACTTTGCCAGTCCACTTTGTAAACGCCTTTCGGAACTCGAGGACATGAAATAGCGGGCGTTTAACATCCACAAGTAACTGTTTGAGGTCCAAGCGTTCAAGGGCAATCCTCAAATCCAGATTTTCCAGCCCTAAACGTTCGAAAGATCGCTGAACTTCCCTGTCGACTCCGAATTCCCGACACCACTGGGAAAAGTTTTGAAACCCGGCCAGTGGTAGGACGTCTTGACACGGACTGTGTAGGAGCAAATCCGATAGTGGTAACTCCGGATACAGCCTAGCAGAGAGGCGCATAAAGTCGTATTTTGTCCAACCGAGTGCCCTGAGGTGAGCGTGACTGAGGTACTTCAATTGCTTCATATTATGGACTTTGTTGTTGAGAAGCGTGAATAATGTCGTTTCTTCGTAGGTCGCATGGTATACATCAGCGACAGACATATTGGAAAGGGCAACCGGATTAGACCGCCAGCATGGATGATCCATCGTGATGTTGAGGCCATAGCTGGTTAGCCAGGAAGTGGCCGCACGACGCAGGATCAAGAAGTAACCAAGAGGTATCCGAGGTACAAAAAGGAAGCGTAGATCTTTGCTTTCTCGGAGCCCTAGATTGATCATGCAATCCAGAGCCTCACGTTCAACCCCATAATTCCGACACCAACGATCGAGCGGCACCGAAGGAGGGAGGTGTGACCCTCTCTCGGAATGGCCCAAGACCCAAAGATCACTCTGGAAAAAGTTTATTCCCGAAGGTTTCAATCCACCGTCAACAAGAAAACTTCCCCTGACTGCATCCCTTTCACCAACTTCTCTGAGGCGTGAGCACTCTTCTTCAGTCAGTCCAATTGCTGTAATGTGGTCCCAACTGAGATAGGTGAGCAAAGAGGCATCATTGACGTGACTGGCCTGAAGCTTTGCGAGGAGTGTCTTTTCTTGAGAATGGAAAAGCAATCGATCGATGGGCATGTAAAGGAATCCATGACAATCTTCCGGGGGTACGTATTCTGGACGAGCACTGACCCAGGTGAAGAATGGATTGCGTAGACGAGGTCTTCTGTCCCCTCCTAAGAATTTCTGTGCGCCTCTTCGTAGGCCCAGGAAATGGCCCAGGGGAAGGCTACGGGTGGAATATGGTATGGAAGGGTGTTGTAATGACAAACTCTGGAAATTATCTGTATCCTGGATGCCGATCTCCCTCAGAAATTTGATGGTGCCCGACGGGACATCACAGAAAATCTCCCAATGTGTCCAATTACGAATCAAGTCCTTGGGAATTTGTGCGTGTTCGTTGCCCAGCACATACAGATCAGACGTATCGGAATCCTGAGCATGTTTGGCATTAGCGAATTAGCGAGCGCACTAACCGACGAAGAACGCGCACCATCATGATCTCCGTATCTTGGTTTTCGAACATTGTAGAAAAATTCTAGACAAAGTTTCAGTAACAAGTACAGTATTTATATTCGGCCTAAAACAGGAGAAGAAACATTCCGTTCATTGGAGTATGTTCAGGGTGTCTTTGACTCGGATTTGTTCCAATCGGCCGAACTGAAACGTGTTCATCCATAGTCTCTGAGATGTTGCTGAGATGGCACCTGAAATGGCATAGTGGAGTCTAGAGTTTAGAGCAATCCTCGAGGAAGTCGATAGTATGTGACCTCGCCGTGTCACAGCATCAACTTCCCGTCACATGATGGCGAACCAAACTGGGCTGAACGTTTGAATTCGACAACAGGAGCATTACAGAAAGCAAACCATTCCTAATAGACTTCCTCCGCAGACTTGTATCGTATCGTATCGTAAAAGAAGAGCACAGGAAGGAGATGAATGGATCAGGAAATAGGAAACAGTGATCACTCTCCTTCCCCTTCACCAGCATCCAGCAAACTATACTGCTTCAACAAAGCGCACTCTCCTCCGTGTTCCAGATCAATACTGTAAGAGTAAAAGTACCCCTCAGAGGATATAACCATCACTTGAGGTGTCGTTCTGAAAAAGGAAGAACCAGAGTCAGCAACGTAGACTTCGACTTAAGTAAAGACTCACCCGCTCAGTGCCACCACACATCTTGCCCCACTCGTCGGTAACCTTAAAAATGCAAAGTCTCTTGATGGTTCCCACATCTCTGTGAGCGAATTTGGAAGATACCCGCCCATGGAAGACGAAAGGGACTTTGTAACTTGCATAGAGCGACGGCGAAGGGTAGACCTTGATATCAACCATAGTGAGCCGAGGAACCCAGTGGAAGAGAATCATGCACTTACGAAACACCGCCACTCTTCTTTTTCTCTATGAACGCCTCATAACCACCAGCTGCTTCTACCGGTCCTTCGACAGAGTTCACAGATGCCGACGACGGGCTAGTGGCACCTTCCTTGCCATTAGTTCCGCCCTTCCCATTAGCTCCGCCCAGCTTGAATATATGAACTGTATCATGCGCCGAGCTAACGGCCAGCAAGCTTCCCACCGAGTTGAAGTTCATAGAATAAATCTTTGCTTCCCTCGTTCCTCTTCTGAATTGATACAATTTCTCGGCGCCAGGAACACTCCACACCCTTATCACTGTTCCCTTTTCCGACGATGTGGCAAGCAGAGAACCATTTGAAGAAAGGGACAAGAATGATATCGGGGCCTTGTGGGCTTGGATGACATTGGCGACTGTTAGGGAACGGGTTGAGAAGAGTAAGACATCCCCTGATTGGTTTTGAGACGTCGAAGTTGAGGTAGAGGTTGCAGGTTGTGAGGAAGAGGACGAGGAAGCGTTGGTCGTTTGGCCAGACAGCGGCGACGCTGGTGAGGGTACTGGTGAAGGATAGGCGAGGTATGAGTTGTCTGCAGATGGTGAGAGGGCGCATATCGCTGTTTTTGGGTATCAGCATCAGCAAAAATGGTTCTAATGGCCGAAAAAGGTTGCGCACCTTCAGGATTGGGAGTAGTCTCTATGACGTGCAATAACCGCATATTGGATATGTCGTAGATGTAGATTTCTGATTCTAAAACGATGACCAACGTCTTCCGGTTCATCTTGACTGCCAATATGGATGAGGGAAAGAGGAGCTCGCAAATCATCGATTGCCGCTATTGAGATATGGAAGGTTAGCAAGTTAGTTATGCTAGGTCGAGTGTAGACTGCGTACTTTGGTATTGACAATCTGAAGTTTTCTTGGACTTGACTGAGGAACATCTGCTGCACCGACTAGCGCGATGAGTGAGGTGCAAAACAGCATTTCTACGATTCCTCGGGCCCCATCGTCTGTGAGGCAAAATCGACATTAAACACCACTTGTAGAGTTCCGGGAAGACTAACTCATGGTGTACACCCTTCCAAATGGATCGCAGTTCGTGATGCTGTAGCCCTTGCGCGTTCCTACTGATATACACCTGGTTCAGGAATCAGTCCTTTCGAGTCACATTACGCTGAATAGAAGGATACTGACGAGAAATCTTGGTTGAAGTTTGCGAATAGCATATTTGAGTTAGTTTTCTCCGCCATCGTAGCCGTGGCACCCTGATGGGGTAAGAGGGAGAGAGGGAAGGACAGTCGTGGTTGCGGAGAGAAACGTTCCTCAGCTCTGTGATCTGTGACGGTGCTTGGGCGCTTAGTGAATGTCACGTGTACACAATCAAGTAAAGGAACAGAGAATTTGCTCCCTTCTTTTGAATTTTCACTCAGATAATACCTGGCTCTGGATACAGCAATAACTTACAGGCAAAGCCTGAACCGGTGACGACTTTTCCACCCTTTCCCTCTAACAAAGACCAAAGTACCTTGAGCAAAGAATGTAGAAGTTGGGCTCGTTCGGAGAAGCAACGGAGAAGCTTATGTTACAGGATGTGGTTGGCGGTATAGATCTACATGTACGGTAGTGATTGTAAGCTGGTATCAGAGTCGAATGCTTGAGAATGCATGATAGGGTGAATGAAGATAAGTCCGAGAAGGCCTACTATGCTCCTTCCTCATAGATAATGAAATAGTCCGTTGTCCATGCAGCGCCGCTGCTTAAGAGCCCTTTCCTACATCAAAGACACCCAACTGGGTAGCCGAAGGAAGCAAATCACCCCCGCCTGACGGTATGTTGACATTCAGTTGCGGTACACCGGAATTTGTACTTCCCAGGAGACCTGTATCGTCTGAGGTAGAGCCGGCGCGTTCGGCGTTCACAAGCTTGACTGTAAGCGCTAGAGTTCCGCTTGCAGAATTGGCAGGGATTATATCGACGTTGATCGTATCTGCATGCGATGACCATGAGGATATAATGAAGGCAGTACGATACAACCACATACCAGCACCACTCTGCGAGACACGTTCCACCAAATCACTCGCCCGCTCATACGAATTGCCCATCACCTCTTTCTTCTTGAAACATACGAGGAACTTGCGGCATCGAACGACGTGGAAGAAGATCAATTCGCCCGGCTCCGATGGTCTGGTATAATGTCAGCTGGGCAGCAGGGAGAGATTTTTGGGGCCTACAAGACATAGTCGACTGTCCAGCGGAAGTTCGTGCTGGCATCCGCCTTTGACGTGGTGTATGTGGTTGCTCCGCACTTGACGGTGACAGATATCTTGGACTTCTCTGTGGGTGGAATGCCTTCGATTTGGATCTCTGGTTTGCAGGAGACGAGGTTAATAGACGAAAAGAAATGGTATAAGAGCTGAATAGACAACCTTTGATAGACCAGCTCATGAGAGTTTCGCTTCAAGTGGTGTCGTCGGGCTATCACCAAAGGACAGGCTGACGGCACGTTTCCAATCATTCGGGGATGGCTATGTACGCGAGCAGAGCTGCTGCGGTCGCGAAACTGCTCTCTTTCTTCTACCTGGGCCTACGTCACGGTCGGAATCTTAGCACAGCGATCCATATTCAGAAGATGAAGACGACGCACTTTGCTATCCCGTACAACTACTTCCTCCAAACAAAACAGTGGCCAATTCTTGGAAATCGTCCCCATGGGTACAAAAAAAGAGCTGTGAGCATCACGGTCTTCTACCGAATCATATCATTGAGGTCCGGAGGCAGCACCTGTTTGTCGCCTTATTGCCATGGACGTTTTTAGCGCAGAGTACGGGATAGTCGACAGGAGTGTGCGATGGACAGGCATGATCATGATAAGATCATGATGGTGTTGCGAGAAGATTTTTTTTTCGTTTGATCTCAGCCGCGCGTGTCTAATAAGGTATTTGCTCTGCATACAAGCGTTGCTCTAAACACTATGCCATTTGGCGAAGAGACGTTTCGAAGCTAGTGAATCTGATTTTAAGCGATTGGAACAGGCCAAAGACCCTGATGACTGAAATGTTTGTTCGAATTCCCCTCCGAATATAAATACTACACTGAAAAATTTCCCAGGATCTCTCAGGCTCCAAGTACCAAGATATGGACATCATAATGGTACGTGGTTTTCGCCGTTTAGTGCCCTCGCTAATCCCAAACATGCTCAGGATTCCGACACGTCTGATCTGTGTGTGCTGGGAGGACCCCCGAAAATATGGTATAATGCCTGCCCGGGGTCCGGATGAAAATGAGGAAATTTTTGGACGGTCCCTACCCCCCATCCGGATAAAAACTGGCCAAAATTTGGCCCACGCCTGGGCCAGATTTCCGGATAAAAATGTGGTTTTGGAGCGACGCCTCACCTATATCCGGATAAAAAAGGGAGGTTAGGAAGCGCGCGCGGTCGCCGGTCGTTGTCGAGGTGAGATCCTGTCCGAAAATCCAGAATCTTTGCTGATTTAGCAGATTTTGAGCTGGAAGCAGCCGAAAGGCGCATTTTTTTGCCTACTTCTTCCGCTTTTCGGGAGCTTTCCCACCCGATGCCTGGGTATGGGTCCGGATAAAATTGTCCCCTCACAGAGGCCTGGGGCACCGTCCGGATAACGATTTCCTTTTTTGGATCCGGATAAAATCAGGGTGTTTGGGACCAGGCATTTTTGGGCATTTTCGGGGGTCCTGTGCTGGGTAACGAACACGTACAATGTTAATACGGTACAAATCCCCAACGACCTGATTAGTGATTTGGCACACTGGGAGTGTATCTGTCACTGATATCCCGTCGGGCACTATCAAATTTCTGAGGGAGGAGATGGGCATTGAGAACACAGATAATTTTCAGAGTCTATCATTGAAACACCCTTCCATACCATATTCCACCCGTAGCCTTCCCCTGGGCCATTTCCTGGCGCCTCTCTGCTAGGCTGTATCCGGAGTTACCACTATCGGATTTGCTCCTACACACCCCGTGTCAAGACGTCCTACCACTGGCCGGGTTTCAAAACTTTCCCCAGTGGTGTCGGGAATTCGGAGTCGACAGGGAAGTTCAGCGATCTTTCGAACGTTTAGGGTTGGCAAATCTGGATTTGAGGGTCGCCCTTGAGCGCATGGACCTCAGACAGATACTTCGGAATGTTAAACGCCCGCTATTTCACGTTCTCGAGTTCCGAAAGGCGTTCACGGAGTGGACCGGCAAATTTGAACTTCTGCATTCCGTCTTTGCTCCTGTACACGGATTGAGGATAAGCATGTTTCTGCTATTGAAGGTATGGGGGAAGGTTGCGATGAGGAGATAAGGGAGTGGCTCCTTTCAAATGGAATGCGCAGTTTGGGTTTGTTGGAGTTCCTAAGCATGGTCGATCTGTCTTGGTCTGCAATTAATGTACCACCACGCTCAAATGTTTTTTGGATAATTTGAAGATGCTTGCAATTGAAGCATGTAATTGTGACATGTAGTAATACAATGTTGTGGTTGCTCAGGCTTCAGGGAGCACTGAATCTCATCCGTATCTATAGTCAGATGAGTAGCGCCTGCCATCACGAAAGGACAGGCTGATGATACGGCCGTAGCAGCTGTTGCCGGTCTTCCTTTTCCCAAGACCTATGGCTGAAGTAGAATTAGTGCATCCAGAGAAAGGAGGTGACTCAGGGCTTTATTATCCCGCATTCCCTAGGCCTAGAAAAGGGCTCGTTCCCGTCGTAATACATAGTTACATCTTCAATATCCTCTCATCGTACTCCGAGTCGGTAACTTGAGAGTGGTGAGTGTTATGGTCCTCTGGGGAAGCCGGACGAATTTCATGAGTATCATAGCAGGAAGGGTGAAGATGGTTACTTACAAATTATAATCCTTCGGTCGGTGTACTTTAGCACTTCTTGAACTCGGATCAGCAGAGAGAGGCAATGATGACGTACAATGATAGCGAGAAAAGTTCTTGCTTTTTGCCACGCGGCATCTCAGCACCTGACCACCACCCAGCGCAGCTCCCTCTTATTCGACTATTCGACAAATATGCACCCCACGCTGTTTCTAGAGGCAAAACCAGGCTTCATGTGGTCACAGATTGTGAATGGATTACCGTGGAGCAAGCTGCAGGGAAGCCCATATCAACCCATTTTCGGTGACATTGAACAGGGCGTTCTCGTTGTTCTCGGACATCCCGTGTTGGCGCCCTTTGATGCTGAGTAAACGGTTTTTACTCTTTTTCGATTTGATCGTCTGATAGAATACGCTCGCAGTGTACTCCTTCGCACCCGCAACGATAAGGAGGCTTTCTGGCACATCTGACTCGATTGTCGCCTATAGTATTACCAATATCCTGCACTACGACGCGTCATCGAATCCGGCATGCACGGGTGTATGTCGTCTTATAAGGCGAGGAGTACAGTTTTCAGAAACGGCGACAAAGACAAACCGTTGCTGCAACCTCTGCCATGTCACCATTCGCTCCAGCACCACCGCCACCTACTAAGCTTGGTATCTATCGTACCCTTGCTCCTCGTGCAGGAGTACATGTGTCCCCATTTTGCCTTGGTGCCATGAGCATCGGCGACAAATGGAACGATTTCATGGGCTCGATGGATAAAGAGTCTAGTTTCAAATTACTCGATGCGTTCTTTGAGATGGGAGGCAATTTCATCGACACTGCGAACAACTAGTAAGCTCTGTTCGCCCTCTTGGATGCCTTGGATTAGCTGACCATGTGTATTCAACAGCCAAGACGGGACGTCGGAAGAGTGGATTGGTGAATGGGCAGAAGCGCGTGGAATTCGTGACCAGCTGTTTATCGCTACGAAGGTATTAGTTCATTCATATCGAAGTCCTTTTCTATCTGATACTTGGCCTACAGTACACCACGTTCTACAAACGCGCCGATCCCTCCGTCAAACATAGGACAATGTACAGCGGTAACAATGTCAAAAGTATGGCGGTTTCCGTGCAAGACAGCCTGAAGAAACTTAGGAGTACATATATCGACCTGCTTTACGTGCACTGGTGGGATTGGGACACCACTATCGAGGAGGTTATGGACGGTCTCCACAATCTCGTTGTACAGGGAAAAGTTCTCTACCTGGTTTGTTTCTCGTCACGAATTCACATTGCACTGGAAAGACTGACTTTACCGATTGCAGGGTATCTCAGACGCGCCCGCTTGGGTAGTAGCGAAGGCAAACCAGTACGCTAAATACACCGGGAAGACACCATTCGTTGTATACCAGGGTGAATGGAATGTCATGCAGAGATCGTTTGAAAGGGATATTATCCCCATGGCTAGAGACTTTGGTTTGTCCTTGCTCTGTTCCTATCGTATGGTTTGGTGGCACTAACGTTCTATCCAAGGTATGGCGTTGGCACCTTTCAGTGTTTTAGCAACCGGGAAGCTCCGTACGGATGCTGAGGAGAAGAAGCGGCTGGAATCAGGCGAGGAAGGCCGAAAGATGTTTGGTAGCGATTGGAGACGAGACTCTACTCAGGTCAGGATCTCGAGGGCCCTCGAGAAGGTTGCTAGCGAAGTTGGTGCAAAAAGTATAGCCTCTGGTATGTCATTTGCCTCGATATTTGATTTATTCGCTCACTGAAACGAAATCAGTGGCTATTGCGTACGTGATGCAAAAAACGACGCATGTCTTTCCGATCATCGGAGGTCGGAAAGTCGGGCACCTACAACAAAATCTCGAAGCCTTGGATATTTCGCTCAGCGCTGAACAGATCAAATTCCTGGAAAGTCAGGTCGAGTTTGACCTTGGGTTCCCGGGAACGATGATTGTGAGTGTTTCTGCCAGCTCACACAAGTTATGCACTGACGCCACGGAATGCCAGGGTGACGGAAGTGAGCAATCCGGCGGGTCGCTAATGGGAGGTCATTATCAAAAGTTTCCTCACGCAATGCCTTTAGGGCCGCCCGGGCTGTAACGATGTATATATCACCGTTATCAGTAAACGAAAGGACTTAAGATGACCTGTACAGTTTGAATGTAGCTTCCAGAATGTCACTCAATACAATGTTCGAGATATCGAAGGAAGGTATCATTAACAATCATCAGGTACTACACCCGAATCTACATAATCGGCCGCACCGACACCCAGACCCCTGCTTGCAAACACCCTCCACAACAAGCACCTATTGGCACCGTCATATCTATTCTGATCTGCTTGTATCCATGCATCACGGGCATTAGGCATACTAGGCTCGCACGGTTGCAAGGCTAGAGCATCTATTAGGAGATGCAAGAAGACTACATTGCCTTCGGCGCCATTAGCGTTGGTCAGAGAAGTAGCAGACCAGCCGTGTTCTGCAACTAGCTCCGCATAGACATTGTGAAGCATGTTTGCCCTAGATACGACAGGGAATGAGTAACCTTTATCGAGAGAAGGGGACCTAGAGCTTACCAAACTTCACCGATATCTATGGAAAAAATAGCGAGTATCAGTAGATGCACCAGACGCAAGGAATATAAGAATGTACCGTGGACTTCGTCTAGTGTGCCGACAGTAGAGTATCTCAATGGATTGACGGATGCGGAAGTGGAATAAGGATAGTCCCGCAATCCAGCATCGTTTCCTGCCAACCATTGGCCGACAACGAAGTCGGTGACTGTCGCAGTATCGGTATGAGCAAACCAGCTTGTAACATTATCGTCAGAGAGGCTTAGTAAGTAGCTCAAAGAACATACTCTGCAACAGCATCCGACCATCCTTCTCCCAAGCCACTGGCCTCCATGGTGAGCAAGCACCTTGCTGTACCGCCACCTGTCAATCGCTTTGTTAACCCGTGTGTCATCTCGTGAATAGGGACGTCATTCTGAAGGCCTCCGTCACGCCTGGGCTATAAAAAACGTCGCATCAACCCATTAGCCAGTAGGCCTGAGATTGGGGACTAACACTGGTTCGGTTCCAGAGGAAGATCCTGCACGTTCCGGATTGACCGCTGCGGATACTCGATTTAATATCAGATAAGACCATATTAATCGAAGAGCATACTCTGGTGGAGTAAAGAACTTCGCATTATTGCTACCGTTCCCGTCCTGAACGGCAAAGAGAACCCTGTCACCTCCCAAACCACCTTTCCCAAAATTGTTATTCTGGAAGTTGTAGGCTGATTCGGTGAACCCGTAAAGGTACATTGTGTCATGCCAGGAATTGATGACATAGAAGACATTGGTACGAGAAGCGTCGGTGTTTTCTCCTTCCCTAGGTTCAAGAGAGGCATCATATGTATAGATGAAGTTCAGCTCAGCGCTAGACTGAGGAGTTGTGTTTGCTTGAGAAGCCCAATAAACGATAACGTTGTTGCCACTAGTAGCATGGAGTCAGATAAGGAATTGTTAGAAACGTAGAATGTACGCACGAAGTATCGGTAGTACTATTAGTCCCATCACTATGCCAGCCATCCGGAGAGGCGGCCGGATTTTGGGGGTCTGTCACAATCTCTAAACCCTCGGTGATAGTTTGTTTTTGGATAGGTACAATTTTGTACTGAGCCGGAATCAGTGGTTTCTAAAAGGGCAGTGGTGAAAACAGCATACCGAAGCGTCTGAGCCAAAATCATTGATCGACACTAGCTCTCCCGAGTGCGCATCGACATATGCTTCATACCAGATCCCTGCGTCTTCGTCCTGTATTTGGAATACATGGACTAGAGCGGCTGCTCCGCCTTGCAAAGCTAGATACTCGAGAGTAGGCTGAACACCATTTTTCTTGCCATTAAGAGAGACCTCAACGCCATGTACGACATCTTCCAAAAGAACCGTAGGCCTCGACGAGGGAATGCTTCCTGTAGTGTCACGGTGAACATGAGGTCTATAATTAAAGAGTCTAAGTTAAACGCTTCACCTGTATCGACGAATGAATGTCCAAAAGCAACGACTTTGTTGTCTTTGAAGGCAACATTTGCGACCGCATTGATAAAGGGTACGCCATCCTATGTTTGAGATGAGAGAGTCGGATTTAGAAGGCCAAAGGCGAACATACGTGCAACTGTTTAGCGTACCCAAGCTGGGTACCGTCAATGACATGGCCCGATTTGAAAGCGACTTGGGTGCTATCGATGGCAAGCTGCGATTTGACAAACGAGACCGTTCGTTCTTCGAGATTGGTTTCAACGAAAGATTGGCCCTGTTCTACTCCGGCTCCGAATGTCTAGAAGCTTAAGATCAGGAATGATAGTGAAACATGGGCAGGACGAACTTACCGTATAAACGGTTTCAGGATGAAAGCTGGTGATAATTAAGCCACGGCCAATACTCTGAATACGGTGGGTACGATATTGAGAGGACTTCAGCCAAGGAGCTGCGTGTCCCTCCAAAGCAAAGGTGACCGTGAGCGACACAACGCCGAGCAAGTAGCTGAATCCTTTCATGTTTTTCGACGTGCGGTATCGACCCTATCAAACACTAGGGCGATCGGGATGAACTGTTCGAAGGTCCAAAGGCTAGGAAGGAGAACGCACTGGCCAGACTGTCAATCTTTATGACCTTCGCATTCCAGATGATTATCATGTTGAACCTGGGCAGTGGGCTTAAAAACACGGGCAGGAGAGACCGAGAATCAGTCGCCCTCGATCAATCAATGCTCATTATTTCCCCAACCAACAAATTTCTGTGGGACCGATGAACTTTTGGGGAATGGTTCCGAAGGAATTGGATCCACGTACGCATTACTTGACTGCCTCAGCGAACACCAGACAACTAAGTTCTGGTCTAAAAGCCGAGAGGAAAGCCAAGAGTATAAACACTTGATAAATATGTGCTTGTGGGGTCATACGATTTCGGTCGAGGTTGAAGGAAAATTTAAAAAGCGGAAATTATGGGGTTGATTATAAATAAAGCTTCTCAAGCCGTGTGAAACGGCGTTGGATAGCGCGTCTTCACCGTCAGGCACGTTCCGCTCGATCATACCCGAATAGAAGGAATAGGAAATGCATTGCCTCCATATAACCCAATGTAAATAATGAATGATAAAAACTTGAGTAATGCTACTTCTACATAAGATCCTTTTCAATTCTTCATTCCATTCGTCATCATGAATTCCTTTAGCATCCAGAAGGTACAGTAGTAGAGTCACGGTGGTTGGCAGCACCGACACCAAGACCGCGGCTGGCAAAAGCATTCCACAACAAGCAGGCGTTGGCACCACCGTAACGGTTCTGATCGGCTTGAATCCAAGCGTCACGAGCAGTCGGGAGCGTTGGGTTGCAAGGTTGAAGAGCGAGGGCGTCAACGAGAAGATGCAAGAAAACGACGTTTCCTTCACTACCAGTGGGGTCTGTTCGCGCAGTGCTAGAGAACCCGTGCTCGGAAACAAGAGCGGCATAGACATTGTGGAGGATGTTGGCCCTGTGAGGTTTAGTCAGCATGGAAAGCTTGACCGAAAAAGCTAAATCACTTACCAGACTTCACCAATGTCGTGAACTTCGTTGAGGGTAGCAATCGTGGAATACCTGAGGGGGTTAACCGAGGCAGAGGTGGAGTAAGGGTGAGTACGAATTCCACCAGTGTTGTTCTCGACCCATTGGCCCATAACGAAGTCAGTGACAGCAGCCGAGTCGGAATGCGAGAACCAGCTACCAACAGCCTGAGCGACATGATTCCTGACAAGATATAATGAAGAACTTACTCAGCAAGTGCATCGGACCATCCCTCACCCATACCGCCAGCCTCAGTGGTCTGCAAGCAACGACCAGTACCTCCACCAGTGAGACGGTTGGAGAGACCGTGAGTCATTTCGTGGATGGGAATGTCGTTCTCCATGACACCGTCACGTCTTACGCTGGTAAGAGTCCAGATGTACATTCTGCAAGTTCCAGATTGACCACTGTAGGGGAAACACGTCGGTACGATCTTATGCAGAGAATCGAGTGAATCTTACTCAGGAGGTGTAGCAAAGTTGGCGTTATTGGTACCAGAGGCATCTTGGACGCTCATGAGGACACGGTCGTTACCGGAGCCTCCTTTGCCAAAGTTATTCACTTGGAAGTTGAACGCAGATTCGGTGAAACCATATAGGTAAAGAGTGTCGTGGTAAGAATTGATGATGTAGAAAGCATTCGTGCGCGCCGCATCAAGGTTCTGGCCAGAGGTTGGAGCAACTGTGGAGTCGTAGGTGTAAACGAAGTTGAGGCTGCTGCTGGATTGCGAGGTCGTTGAAGATTGAGAGCTTTTGAAAGCGATGACATTGTTACCGCTGTAATGATAAGTGTTAGATCGAGGCATGAACATTATTGTAGAAATGATACCGACGCGGTAACAGTCGTGCTTGTGGTGCCATCACTGTGCCATCCCTGAGGAGACGCGGCAGTGAGTTGAGGGTCGGTAAGGGTCTCAAGGCCTTCGGGAGGGGTTTCCTTCCAGATGGGGAGAACTTTGTACTAGAAAGGAAGTCAACATGGATTGCCGTCCCCACAGTGATAATAACTCACCGAAGCATCGGCTACAAAATCAGTGACGGAGACGAGCTCTCCAGTGTGAGCATCGACGTAAGCCTCATACCAGGAGTTGACTTCCTCGTTCTGGACTTGGAAGACATGAACAAGAGCAACTGAGCCGTCATCGAGGGCCAAGTATTCGAGAGTCGGCTCGATCTCATTCTTCTTGCCCTGAAGGGCTTCTTCAACCTTGGCGATAACGGAGTCGACTTCGACAGTGGGTGTTGAGTCGGCAATGTTCTCTGCAAACAATATTAACTCCCAGAAGGGGCGAAAGTAAAGGGAAACTTACCAGTAGCAACGAATGATTGACCAAAGGCAACAACTTTGTTGTCCTTGAATGCAACGTTGGCAACTGCGTTGACGAACGGGATGTCATTCTGTGATGTGATGACGACCAGATAGCAACCGTGGGAGGATTCAAAAGATAGATTGTGAAAGAAACCGTCAGAATCAGATCTCGGAGCGCAAATCTCGGAATTCTCACATGGAACTGTTTCACGTAACCGACTGAGTGGGTATCGGTCGTGAAGCCAGACTTGTAGGCCAAGTTGGAGGGGTCAATGTTCAACTGCGATGCTACAAAAGCGACCGTCTTGTCCTCGTGAGAGGGCTTGATGAGGGTTTCGGGCAGCTCGAGACCAGTGCCAAAGGTCTGAGATGGAAGATCATCAAAAAAAAGTCAATCTTATGCCCAGCTAACTTGGCATACCTTGTAGTCAGTGGTGGGGTGGAAAGCCTCGACGGACAAGCCACGTCCAATGTTCCTAACACGGTGAGTACCGTGCTTGGCTGACGTGGGCCAAGGAGCGGCATTGCTGTATGTCGCGTACAAGACAGCAAGAAGAACAGAGGAGAAGAATTTGTTGAAAGCAACCATGATGTTCTTGGAGCGTGTCCTGAGGACTAGAGCAGTACCGAAGCAGGCAGTTAGGACAGTGAAATCCTGAAGGAAAAGAAACCCACTTTCTGCCTTTTATCTTGTTCGAGGGTAGCCTGCGAGGCGGCTTGATCTCGGAGGAGCACATGCTTCCTCTCATATCGGTACATGGAGGCATCTTAACCATCGCGTGCTCATTTGAGGGTGAACATGAGGATTGCATGTCAAGTAGGAATCTGGTGCCGATGGCGAAATGGGGAGATATGGATCGCGGTAAATGCTTCGATCAAGAAGAACATCTGCTGTGCTAGCTAAAGCAAAGATACATTCGCAGTTGAGTCAGCCACAGCCATGTATCACAAGAATCAAAGAACGACCATTCACGGGAACTCACCCAAGGTACACGTGAATTTAGTTTTAGGAACGAACTGAGAACGTATGCTGGATGCCCCAAAAAAGGAGATCTTGACGGGAAAAATACGTATAACTATTTGCAACTCAAAAGTGGCACAGTGAGATGGTCTCCTGGAAGAATCATACGTTAGAAGTTTAGATAGCGAAAGCATGCGACATGTGACACACTGTCAAATTTGACCGGGCTATGACGATGGAAACCAGATGGATTGTTGCAGGCCCATTCCAAAATCCCACAACGGCCTTGAAATGCAGTATTCAAACGATTCTACTTTGATAAAGCTGGGCCGGAAGCTGAGCTGCCGCTGCGGCTTCTCATTGATAGGGCAGAAGTGCATGTTGGCGGTTGCAGCAAGTGGACAGCGCCGGAGCGATGAGAGCTTCTATCAAAGGTCGGAGCAGAGGATTTAGAACCGCATGATTGACTCAACTAAAGGCATGCGTCCCAAATTGTCAACATCAGTTGGGAAAAGGGTATCTCAGTATTGTGGTCATGTGGTAGCGACTGATATGGTCATTGGGGCGCGCTTGTGCCATTGAGGGCAAAGATAGATTTCCGGAGCGTCGGGGCATAGACAACCACAAGTTCCGTGAATACTAGCAGTGTCTACCGTCCAATAGTAACGGTGCTCGTGTGGTTGCGGCAAGATACACAGCTAGAAGGTTGATGCAATCTTTACAGCTGATATCGATTATTTTGCCCATAAACTCCTTGGACCTTAGTACCATTAGCTACGTACTGAGCACATGTGAGTCCAGATGTACGTACCTTATCTTGTGGTGCGTCCAACTTGATATTAGGATGTCCACCGCAAACTTGAATGACGGTGCCCAATATTGCAATATTGTATTGTGGAATTGGTAGTTTTAGGGGAATGAGTATCTGGATTCCAGAAATTCTGATCAATACCCAGCGTAGGCGGACAGAACGTCCTAAACTCGAACGGGATCCCCGGAAAGCTAGGAAAAGGAAAGATTGTCAATGTGGAGGAACAAAGAAGATTGATAGAAGGTATGCAACACAAACAAACAATTGGTCATCGCCTGACGCGTCGTCGGCAGTTGCGCCGTCATCGTCCTTGACGACATCGAAAACCATCTGTCTTCCTTTCCACACCGCGAGGAATACTCAAAAGCTATGGACGACGAAACAGCAGAAATCGAGCTGGTTGGTTCTACTTTCTTTCCTCATTCTCATCGCTGAAAGCAATGCTAGCTAGAGCAGAACCTAAACAAGACCCGCCAAATATCCCAGAGAATGACCTGTACGAACCCTCAATGTCAAATTCTTCTCTGAACTCAGACGAACAGCTATTCTAAACAGTTTCGATACAAGACTCGCAAAGCTGGAGAAATCCATTTTACCACTATATAATTCAACCCAGATTTTGAATCGGAGAGCTAGCAGTACGTAGTCTTTAGCCATCTTCAAAAGTTCTTTGAAGAAACTTCGTATAGATATCGAGAAGGCGCTCTTGAAGATTGATGAAGTAGCTAGCAACCAGGAGGGCATTGCAGCGGAGGAGGCTCTCATTCTACGAGGGTATGTATTTCGTTGACCATTTTGTTCAGTTTCGAATCTCGGATCAGACCTCAGCCAGGCCATATCGACGATTACAAGGATGCCCTCGAGCGCCTGAACGCCAGCATCGCGTTCAAATCCTCGGATCGCGACTCACAAGACACCGTATGTCCAGGATACTTCTTTTTTTTTTTGCCTCGTTCTCACAAGGTCGTCTTAGGCACGTTTGGTTGAAACTGGGGCCAAGAAGTTAACACAGCTATATACGAAGCTTGTTGCTGAAGGCTCTTCAGGATCTACACCTCCACCCGGTTCAGACATCACCAAAGCGCCATTCCCCAGTACATTAATCTCCAACCTTACACCACTCGTCGCCTTTTTGAGGACGCTCCCATTACCGTCGACGCATCCGTCGCACCCAGCCGCTCCCGCTATCATGTCTGTGCTCAAAGAAGCCCAGAGAGGTTATGCTGATATGCGGGGGAACTGGACCCGAAAGTGCTTGGAAACCCACGGCCAGCGAGTGCTGGACAGAGCGGATAACATTGATCCGGTAGCAGCTGGAAGAGAATTTGGGTTGTGGGTCCAATCGGTTTTGAGCGTGGTCCAGGTAGGCTAGTTCCCATCTATTTTAGGTCTTCACTCCGTTCTTACTTATCTCAGGACGAATATAGTCTATTAGTGGAGCTCAGTCCTTTATCAGGCTCCTCTATAATATCATCTTCCTTCAGTACCCTGCTCAAACCCGTCCTGCTACTGTTGAGTAGCAATGTCACCTCTCTCGTTGCTGTTGTCAAGCGCTCCCTACAAAAGTACGGATTCATAGCATTAGCTGCTTATGAATCGTTGCAGAACCTTCAACCTATATGGGAAGAGGTTTCTTCATGGCGAGGTTCTGACGGTCGTAAAGGAAGCGACGAGTTCAAGGAAGCGCTACAGGCCGTTCGCAGCCTGTGCATGCGCATGTTTCCCGAATGTCTCGCTGACATCAAGCTTGGAGCCACTAGCCGTGCCTCAGATACGAGCGTTGAACTTCTCGAGTCTAGTGTCTCAGTAAGTGACGATATCTATCCCTTTACTCGCTCTAACTATGTATTCGTAGGCAGTACAGTTTCTTAATCGTCTTCCAGAGGTGCTGGTAGCTTCTGGTGACATTCTTATGACGCTAGGTGATGGCAACTGGAAGATGGGTGAAGGCATGAGTGTCACCAAGTCCAAAATCGGCGGTGCTGATGAGCAGGTTCTTCTGGAACACTACGTTTGTGAGCCTGATTGTTTCCTGCCAGTGCATCAAACTTGTCTTCATAATACCTCTAGATGATATTGTCAACACATCCGTTACTACGCTGAATATGGTGGCGAAATCTCAGCGACGTCCACCATTCGGGTCGATATTCCTGCTGAACAACATCTCATACCTTCGGAAGAACATATCCCTTGACCCAAAACACGACACCCTCCTCGATTATCTCTCAAAACCCACGCAGGAGATTCTCAACTCTAACTACCGTACGGCCAAGTCCGGATACTTCGACTCGAACTTCTCTCCCCTTATGCAGGCACTCACAGACGACCCTAAGGAGAAACCTGGAAAATCGGCCACAAAGGAGAAGTTCACGCGATTCTATGACCTACTGGAGGAGGTAATGGAAAGGCACAAGATAGCGCAAGTCCTTGAGGATGACTCCGAGGAAAGGGAAGCAATTGGGAACGACGTGATCAAGTTCCTGATCCCCTCGCTGAAAGCGTTCACCCAAAAGCATCGAGAGAAGGAGTTCAGTAAGAGTAAGTTTCTTGTTCGGTTCCTTCTTACCATATGTCTGGGGCTGATAAGATACTACGTTATTTCTTCTTTCCCCACTTAGATCCGCAAAAGTGTATGTTGCTTCTATACTCTTACATTGAATGTGTTCACCTGACTTTCACATCACTCGCAGATATTAAGATGTCGGCGGATGCGGTAGAAAGTCAATTGCGAAGTATATATCGCTAATCCTTGTACTATTGGTGTGTAATATATATTATTATTCTTTTCCCTGGGCCTGGATATCCGCTTGAGAATCTAGAATAAGTCAGGCATGGCCCTGGTGCATGCGCACGAGTCCTTATCTACAAACGCGCACGATCCATGACAGGTACCATAGTGCTCATGTGCAATCTCTGATCGGAATCTCGGAAAACTCAAAAGGTTCACTTCGTCATAATCAGCGAGTCGTCGCGGGGTACCGAAGGTTCAACGTGGTATTAGGTAGGTATCACCGTATGGACTTGTAACGGTGCCAAAGGCCGATCATGTCTTTGCTAGGCAATGCGTTATATCCGAACGTCCATACGGGCTTTTATTGCCAGACTATGCCAAAAGGCGAAAGTTCGAAGCAATATGATGCGCTCTCTGCGGTATGTGCAACTAATGCTCCGTTATCTTTCCATACGATGTCTGACGTCCTTCGGTTCTTCCCAGTTCTTCCCCTGGGAAGTGCGGCACCAAAAACAGTTCTGCCACACTGACTTTGACCGCCGAGATGGATCCGGGTGGGATCTAAACCCAGCATGCCCGTCAAGCAAACAACTACAGCAGAACAAAGAAACAGAGAGGTCAGGGCTGCAACCTGTAGTGCAGAATACGGCCCGTACGTATCATTCTCTGCTTGAAAACCCGTTGTTTGTCTAAGCTTGCTTCACCTTCTAGTAGTACACGGAGAACGATCATGTGCTCTTTAGGACGTGTGTTGATGACGCGTCCGTGCGAAGGTATCTTCGACTCCCAGGATATGTATGTATGGCGTTCACAACGGGTTATTTTGGTGTCAGTTTCTCAAGCTATCGACGGCAGGTATACCACACAGCTACCGGTGAACAGGCAAGAGTCGCTATATAAACCGGTGGGTCTCAACTCAGCCTTGTTGTGGTGATATTCCGCGCCTTGCAGAGCAACTGTTCTCAACATGGCCAACCTCAGACATCTCCTCAACGCCATTGTCGTAGCCGTTCTCTGTGGTTCATTGGCTTCAGCTTCTCCTTGGCCGTCGACTCTAAAGCACGCTACACATCGCAAGAGGGACATTAGCAACACGCTTCAACTAGAAGTTTTCCACCCACTCTCAACTTTTGAAACATTCGATAGTGGCATTGATCATCCACTCTCAAAGCGGGATGACGCGAGTCTGGAAGACACGGCGCTGGCTTTTGTCAAATCACATCTTCAAGTCGGCGATGGATCTGTTTCATTCCGTTCCGGATTTGAAGGAGAAGTCTCTAGCCATGCCTTTGTGAGGCAGATGCATGTACGTGAATACGCTGTCCTTCATATCGACTAGATGGTTGATATCGTTTACAGGAAGGAATTCCTTTTGCTAATGCAGTCGCTAATGTTGCCCTAAACAAAGCGAACAAAGTGAGTGCTAATGTCAATGAGACCTATCTTGGCTCACGCATTCTAAATTACCAAGGTAGTCTCCTTTGGTTCTTCGTTTGTCAAAGCCAGTAAGCGTGTATTCCTCCGAGGGTTTATATTATGCTGAGTAACAACGGTGATGATTCTAGAGAGTATCGCGTCATCCATTCCTTCTGTTCCGCTCGAAACAGCTATTACTACTGCTGAAGAAGCACTCTCCGGAAAGTTCAATGAACACCCTGCTACGCTGGAGTTCTTGGTGAAAGACGACGAATCAGTCGTTCTTACACACGTCATGCAAATTCAGAACGACGACGCTGGTACATGGTTTGAAGCTTTCGTAGATGCTCACACAGGCGAATTGGTATCCGTTACTGATTTTGTTGCAAAAGCCTCAGTATGTTATCGTCAATATTTCCTTTCAGTCTGTCTCTGATACCACATCCACTTAGTATCGCGTCCTACCTTTCCAAAAGGAGATATTAACTCAGGGTTTCGAGACTTTGACTGATCCGCAAGATACTATTTCCTCCCCTTTGGGGTGGCACAATGACGGTACCACAAGTACAACGTCAGTAGAAATTTTCTTTATTTGATCGATGAAATTCTGAACTCGATTGTAGTGTCACAGCGTGAGTCAAACAACACTGTCCCCTACTTGGCTTCTTACGAGTTCCCAAATACAAAGAGGAAACAATGTCATTACTTTCAAGGGTGCCCAGACAGCAACGACATCCCAGTCTTCAGCTGGGCTCAACTTCATTTTTGTGCAGAACCCTAATGTCGCGCCGACGACGCAGGTGAACGTGGATGCTGCCCGAACGAACGCCTTCTACATCGTTAATACTATGCATGATCTATGGTACCGGTGAGTATCTACTAGTTTTTCAACGCTATAGGGAGTTATGCTTATCTTCTTTCAGCTATGGCTTTACCGAAGTGAGCCTCCCAGATACCAGCGTGAATGCTGTACTGAAGGTGTGATAGTCGGCGTTCAATTTCCAGAACAATAATTTCGGCAACGGAGGAAGAGGCAACGATCGCGTCACTGTTTCTGTTCAAGATGCAAATGGTATTGACAATGCAGATTTCTCTACACCTCCAGAGTGAGCACCACACTATCTTTCCGTGGTGCACGTATTCACATTTTCTCAGCGGTCAATCTGGGCGAATGAGTGGGTGCTTTTGTTGTGTTACTTTTGTTCGTGAGCTCAAGATTTGCTCGTATTAGGGATGTTCCTGTGGGATCTCACAAATGTTAGTGAAGCACATAAACCCCATCTTTGGGAACCGCTAACCTAGTATCATAGCCAATGCGGGACGGAGCCCTAGAGAATGATATTGTGATCCATGAGAACACGCACGGCCTCTCTAATAGACTCACTGGCGGCGGTACAGGTCGTTGTCTCCAGACACTGGAAGCAGGAGGAATGG
The DNA here is from genome assembly GCA_037176845.1 of Paramarasmius palmivorus. NCBI lineage: Eukaryota > Fungi > Basidiomycota > Agaricomycetes > Agaricales > Marasmiaceae > Paramarasmius > Paramarasmius palmivorus. The sequence goes on along the minus strand of JAYKXP010000042.1, from coordinate 181,591 downwards.
GCGAGGGTGCGTTCCTTGAAGAACACGATTCATTTGCTTGCTAAATATGAGGTCAGGCTGGTCTGATGCTATGGCTGAGTAGGTCTTTGATCACATCGATATGATAGTCTTCACTGAATGAGTATCATCCACAGCTGGACTGAGAAGACCTCTGCTGCTGTCCCGACGAAGTGCTTGGTCAATACGTGATCGACGATCCTGCCGGTAAATTTGTAGTTTTCATATTTCCATCCAAGGCTAAAGAAGAGGATAGGCATCCGTTCTGATCCATACTCTACATCGGCAAATGTCAATCCCTTGCGTTATTCTAGTCTGAGGACACTCAACGAAGTACACGGTGGGTATAGTCACCTATACACCACTAACTACCTACTGATGTTCACATAGATATTGGCGAGGTGAGCGCCTGCATTTTTGATATTCCAGTCGTGAGCGTTACGTCGTATCTCTACTATCTATAGGTTTGGTGAGTTGTTCATCTGGAGATGTGGATGCCTTTCTGAGTTTTTTTAGGGCGAACATTCTTCACAACGTTTACGCTGCCCTAGTCAGCGCTCGCGGCTTCTCTACCACTGCCAAGACTAATCCCAATGGCACCGAAGGCAATATTGTGCATCTGCATTTGTTCCTTGATGCGTTGGCACTCCAGCCATGCAACCCGACATGTTTGTGCATCCCTCGATATTTAGATCTATTATTGATGTTTCATCATAGTCCTCACTGCTCGGGACGCTTGGATTCAAGCTGATGTGAACAGATTTGGAGGAGCGAATAGGTGCATCTTGTGGAATGCATTTGCTAGTCGAGGTTTGGGTGTCAATGCCGCGAATCATCGCGACGATGCCACAGTTCCAAGCGATTGCTAGACTCCCTCATCTACGGTCATCGATTACCAATGAATAACGCTGTGTAATAAGTGCCAGAGGTTCGAATATTATTGACTGTTTGGAATGTCGAAGATAAAGATTGCGTGTTGCCGAGAATTTCGACAAGCCAAGCAGGTCCCAGATCGAGCCGAATCTTGAAGAGATTCGTACGTACTTACATCCAATCTAAAGCCAAGAGAAGTAAATGTCAGAGCCAAGTGGGACCAAATTCTCAAAAGAAGATCTGGTGAGCGATCCAGGGCATTCAAGAATACTTGACTACCGAGTCGGAGAGCTAAGTGATGACCGACTGGGCTACCCGGTCTTCAAAATTGACAACAAATAAGCTCTATCAGCATGACAAAGATAGAATTAGGTATCCTCTGACCGCAATCCTAATGGAAACTGAGGGCAAGCTTCGTTATCGCTTATCGACATCGTTAGATGGCTCATATTGCAAATGGGATCTATGCGGTTACTACATGGATGCTACTTTTTCTTTCCTTGTGACTCAGAGGCGCAAGAATGTATTATATAGCGATCCCCAGACTGGCCTGAGTCAAAAAAGAAAAAGAAAAAAAAACGAACAAGCTCAAGTTTAGTGTTGAACTTCAGGCCGATGACCGGTGGAGGCCTAGGCCTTCGGAGGCACGAGCCAATAAGATAGCATCGCGATCACGCGATCCCAACACAGCCACTAATAACCACGGCTTGAACCAACACCACTGAAACCACGAGCATTGATTCTTTTCTTGGAGTTGCAAAGACATGCCTCGTAAACCACAGTAACGACTCACGTACTTCTAACTTATAACCTGCGGAGCTGACTCTTGTGAACAGAGTCCCAGAACCACCAAACGATTTTACTTCGCACGATTGATCTAGCACGTACAGGAAAGTCGATACCTGCGACAGATGTGGCCTTTTCCGAGGAGATTCTGAAATTCGAAGAAGAAGTCGAGGCCCCACGTAACATTCAAAAACCACCCAAACGCAAAAATCGCTGCTTTTGGGCACTAGCTCGCTACTTTGTTCATCGTTGTCGGCTCCGAGTCCCATTCGTAAATTGCCTGTCCAAATTCTCCGCATGATCTTCCAGTATACCGTCGAGCGTAGTGGATTTGGCAGTCCTGTCCGCTCAGGTGCCCTGACATTGGCAAAGGTGTATATTTGTTAGGGCAAGACATTCATTTCAGCAGTGCCTGAGCTCTAGATCTAGACGCCCATTGCGCGGCGCGCCTGATCTCAACTTCGGGAACGATAACGTGTCCAGCTCTCGCTCTCTACTCCGTAGTCTTCAAGGATGGAGCAAACATCTTCAGAGAACCTGCTGCCATCTCAGAGTCGGTGAAATTGTTCCTCTGGCGTTCTCACGTAGAAGTTTTTGAAAATGACCAATTTGTATATGGAATGTTTCAAGGTCAATGCTGGCGAGCTCATGGAGCTTTTCGGTATGGTTCCAAATGTGGCAGATTTGTCGCGTTCTTCGAGAATTCCAGGTCATGCTTGGGACTATCAGACGCTTATGCCAATGGAATCCGCCGCTAATCCGATATTGAATAGCCAGGTGTTGGAAAGTATCATCACCAATCATAATACTAGCTTCCTCTCTCGACTCGCGAGTCTCATTGGAGTCGCCTTGTGGTTTTCGTTGATCGTGGCTGGAAGGTGGCTTGGCAGTTAATCCCTGGGATTTAGGACGTCTGGAAAGATTGCGGAAGCTTGGTACGAGGGTGCAGGTAACCAAAAGGATTTATTAGACAGTGCGATAGATATAGGCCGCTATCAGGTCGTCATCATGTGTCTATAGTAACGCACGTCCGACACGAGTTTCGGCGCCAATTGGGCGCCAATATTTATCAAGCTTTCGATGCTCATTCTCACGGCAACAGCTTCTCCCCACCTACCTCCGCCACACTTCTCATTTTCTCAAACGACCTTTATTGACATGAAATCCATGAAGATACACAAGAAACGCCAATACTGTACAGCCGATTTCACCAAAACGGCCGGATGGTACATCATATGGAAGGACGACGACGATCTGTTCTACTACTACATGCATCCTCACTTAACACTCCCCGACGACATAACCGCTCTCGAGTCCAAAGCCCAGCCAATACCCAGGTCTTATTATCGAAAAAGAACCTCGTCTGGTCAGAAATATGCCCCTGATCCCTTACCGGAAGATACATACATCAAACGATTCGACCCCTCAATTCCGGATGAAAGTTTGGGTACTCAGCCTTTCCGGGGAACGTTCGGAGCAGATCTCATGGCTCGAGAAGCATACTTCTGCGAGGAGATCTCCATGTATGAACAACACTCAAATGTTTGCGAATATCGTGGCGTACTGATTGACGACGACGGAAAGCTGGATGGGTTATGTTTCCAACGTCACACCAAAACGTTGGAGCAGGCCGTAGATGATGGCGATGAGATTGATGTGAAGAAGGTCTTGGCGGGGATCCGGGAAGGACTAGAACATTTACATGACTTGGGGATTGTGCATGTACGTTCTTGTGACCGTTTTCGTGCGTTGCAATTGCTTACTGTCGTATAGTGCGATATGAAGCCTACGAATGTTATGTTAAATGCAAGCTCGGAAGCAATAATCATCGACTTTGATTCATGTCATTGGATGGGCAGGGAGATAAAGATGAAGGGAGGTACGCCTCCATGGTCGGACGTAGACGGTATTGCGAGTTCGGACACAGACTTTCGTGGACTTGAGAAAATAGAGAGATGGTTGAAGGATGTAATGAAAGCTCGCCAGAAGAAAGGAACAATACCCAAGGTTGCGAAGATGGAGAAGACGAGCCCAAACGAGGAGTCGGCGGAGAAGTCGCCGATGAAGGAAGAGGTTGCCTCGTTAACTCGGAAAAGGAAGCAAGGGTCCGAAGAGAGCGTCGAGAATAGGGACTCGGAAGAGATAGAGATCGGCAACAAGAAACAGAGGACAGACAGCCCATCCAGACAACTCGATGCCGTGTAGTCACGAACTTGAATGTTTTACATAGTTTGATATCAATCATGATAATTTGACAGATCTAGACACTCTGAAGAAAGGCTTCAGTGTAGTCTCGACATAACGGGGACATTTACGAGAATAGGCAGCCCGCAACGAAGCGCAACTTGTTCCGTGACCGCAAAACCGGTGGAGAGACTTGCAGAGAAGTCATCGGCAGCAGTATAGGGGATGGCGAAATTCCCCGGCGAAGTTTTGGCACTTGAACCTCGGAGTCTCGGGCTCGGAGGCGACGGGCTACAGCCTCTGGATGAACAAGATGGGCAGCTTGTCAGTGCGGCGATGAGGCGCACCTTTGCGAAGAATTGGGATAGATTCGTCACCCTCAAGCGAATTTATCGTTCATACCTTTTGTTCGGTTGAGCGGGACGGTGTCTGGGAAGAGGCATTGCCAATGTCACCAACATGTCCATTGTCCCGTAAGTTATCGCCATTAAGCGAATTGAGAACGATGCCGTCAAGAGTGTTGAAAGGTGGCTCTTCGCAGATAGTATCTGTAAAGATAGATGCCGTTGGATATAAAAATGCCACATCGTAGCTGGGACCCTTCGAGTATTTGTTTGCAGTGGCAGTGGTGGTCGTGGAGAAAGGCGCGTTTAATCATGTGACACATACCCGCGTCTCCTTCTGACCACAAACCTCGGTCTCCACGCTCAATGTCCAGGGCTTCCTGAAGTTCCTTCTTTGACCCACCGTTCAACCTTTGTCCAGCATGTTATAAGGTGCGGGAATGCATATCAGGACGATTTCATCCGCCCAACGCCCGTACTTAACTCCACCCGAAACCACGACATGGAACTTCATCGACAGCTAGAACACTTTGCAGACAACAATGCTACTTTCACCTATTGGTCTCTGATATGGCGGAACAGCGCCAGTGGCGATTTTTACTACTACATCCATCCAAATCAACAACTCCCCGAAAACCTATCCATCCTCGAATCTCAGGCTCGAATCATTCCGAAAGCGTATTATCGACCAAAACCTCCCTGTGGACTCGTTCCCGCACTAGACTCCGTATCAAAAGGAAGAGGAAGCTACGTGAAGCCATACCATCCCGAGTGCGTGGACGATCCAGAAAGGCCTTTCAACGATACATCCCTAGCAGATACAATGATTGAGGAAGCTATGGTCTGCGAGCGGCTGGCGGATCACCCTCATCCAAATATCGCTGAATATTATGGATATGCGAAGCATGATGGATACATGGTAGGACTGTGCTTCAAGCAGTACGAGAAGTCGCTAGATGAAGCTGTCAAGAACGGGGAATCTGTCGACGTGGAGTCGATCTTGGAAGGGATTCGTAGTGGGTTGGAACACATGCATTTGATCGGGCTTGTACATGTACGTCCTCATCTCCTTGAGAGTGCTTCTCGTAATGACCAGAAGTGCTTTTAGTGCAATGTCAAGCCTGAAAACGTCATGTTAGGATCACGGAGTCATGCCATATTGAGCAACTTCGAGTCTTGTCACCGGAAAGGAGCAAAAATGGTCAGGAGGGGAAGTGCTTCAAAGATCAACGCTGGAACTGTGGCCACCGTCGATACAGACTGGCACGGCTTTGCTTTGATTGAAGAATGGTTGAGAGGCGTTCAGAGTTCGTAGATGCTGTGGAAATCGCGGTGGTAAGCGCATGGTTTGTGTTACATTCCGGTGAACATCGCATGCTGACTCACTTGGTAGACATCATAGAAAGTCAAATCACGTTCTAGAAGAAAGGAATACATATCGTGCTCACTGCCTAAGCAATCCTTCAAAGATTCCATTAGTTTATCCCACAATCAGACGGTTTCTTGGACAGATAATCTTCCTGAATCCACTCACTGGTAACGGGAGATCAACGTAGAGCATTATCGTCCCTCGATATTTTCTATTATATCGAGGGCGCCATATACATCTCTCTTCCTTTGCATCGGAGAATGGACTCCCAGGGGTAATTTTAGGCCTTGAAGTTTCGTTTTGGTAAATGGGAAGGCTGAGTCTGTTCAGGGTCTACATTGCATAACCTCCCATAACCATTCGATATTCGATTTGAGGTTCTAGAAAGGCTACTGTAGTGGAAAGCGTTGGCAAAGCGACCTCAAATTGCCAAAGTGTGAAAGAACGTCCGTGGTACGTGGTCCATGGACCAATCTTGTGTCTCGCTTGAAAAATTCGTATCTTGAACAATAACCCCCATTCACATCGTGCGTAACAAGCTGCTCCAGGGGAGACTAGGATGGCTCCAAGTAAGTCTCCTACCAAAGAAGAAACCGTTCCCGTTCTTAGTCAAATTCCGTCGTAGTCGACTGTCGCTCGTCAAGGTTGACTACATTGGCCTGGAAGACCAAAACATTTTAGGATTGCTTTGTGGTGCGTCATGACTCTCTTTCCGCTGTTTTATATTAATTGTATGTTAGAGATGGCTACCCCAGCTCACCTGATACTACATGTGTGGATAGAGAGGAAGAGCTTTCCGCAACTCCGATGTACTGTGTACGTGTCAGTGCGGCATATCATGAACAGCATGTCTTGACATTTTGGTTTTAGCATGAAGAGCACCGGGAAAATCTGAAGAAAATGCAGTATCTTCGCTCTAGATGCGCCCTTGTACAGCCAGAACAGCCCACTGAGATCCTTTTATTTCTTGTATCAACGGGTGAGGCCCGTGGGCGCAAAACATTCGGGAACCCTTCAATGCTCGCATCCCGCACGCGGTTGAACGGCCGGACATGTTATATCTACCTTAAAACATGACCTGGATCCAAGGATAGTTCTTTGAGAAATGAGGGAGTATGAGATCCAGCCGCTGTCTAATGGACTTGCGGGTACGTTCTTAAAACGGTTCGGAAGTTTGCTAGTTCACTCATTACCGAAAGTCTAGACTGCAACAACAATGGCTCGCTTTCATACTGGTGCCGCTGAGAGCCCAATGCCAAGGATGTTTCCGCAGATGGATACCAGCTCCCAAGACAAACATTCTATGTTTTCGAGATGTTCATCCTACCGTCTTCAATTTCGCACTCTAGTGAATCCCGAATCCGCCCCATGATCCCGAACATCAATCTCCCGACCTCTTCTCTCCGTTCCCGATGGATGCACGCCTCCAGGTGCAACCCATGGGCAGTTGTACCCTCATACGGTTCCGGCGGCGATTAGGCGCTGTACGTCGTGTCATGGGTCTACGAAAACAAGAAGATGGATCCGTTCAGCATACCTGTAGGAGGCGCCGCCCCACACCGCCTTCCACGTTTGTTCAGACAGATTTGGCCATAACTTATTCCTCGTGCCTGCCATACTGTCTTGGTCGAAACAGGCCCAGGAACTCATACGATCAAGCATGTATTGGAATCAGATCATCATCCTTGGTGCCGTCGAATTTTTGGTCAGGGGACCTCTCATGGCATCTTGGATGTGTTCCTGCGTCCTCAGTGGCTACCTTCGGGGGGAGGCTTCGACAAATCGCTACTGTCGGACCGAGAGTGGACAGAGGCGAAATTTCGGCACTTTGGGCACGCATGCTCGACGTTTCATACCCGTTCAATGCGATTGGCCCCTGCTGCTCTCACTCTACCTCCACTCGTGCAGACACTATTTCGAGACGCTCGGCATTGGCAGCCTGTACATATCCCTTTCCGATCCTCGACAACATGAAGCCTGTCAAATGTTGGTTGTAGGCCCGCTTTTGGCGTGTTTCATATCGCCACCTTTTCCCTCAAGCCAACGATGTGCACAATAAGCTCTGGGTCGTGCCCTAAATGCGATCCTCTTCATGCCAGCTGACGCCATCAATCCCTACGGACATGGCTTAAGCAAGGTCTATAGATGGGGGTTGTAGATCTACCTTCTCATGCGTGCGCAAGCAACCACATTCGGAGGTGAAGCTTGTGCGCCTGCCTTGGAAAAGCACAGTGGATGCTATCAGAAAGGGTAAGGGTACATAGACGAGTCACGACACAGCTCAGCACCGTCAGGATGCGCGGAAGCCACAACCAGAAGTTTGGGAGATGCACAGGGCTGATAGTTGTCTTTGGGCAGCGGAAGTTCGTGATTTCAGTCAGGGGTTCGGTATACAAGAGGCCGAGTCATGAATTTAGAGGGTGCGTCTAGTCATACAATTCGGTAAGCATCAGTGCACTGACAGTTCGCGCAGCATAATCTAGGGCGAGAGCTGAAAAGTGACACCCTGCCTCTTGAATCTATATCCTGGCGACAGCTGCCAGAGGTTCTAGAACGAGGTGCTGTACCATGAGGCATTACGATACATCAAGTGTCTCCGGATATTCGTTTCCTTGGCCATGTTCTGAAAGTGTCTCCCACGCACATCATGATTCCTGCTCAGGAAGTTCACAATGATGCTTTATCGTTGAGAACCCGTGGAGCAGAGTGGCAACTACCTCTCCGTCGCGCAGTGATCGGACGCTACCGCAAGGGGAAGCCGACTCATTCCCAAGCTACTCAGTAGAAGTTGGTCAATTCAGAACAACATGGTGTGTTCCCCGGCCATCCTTCCCACTTGCCATTTCTCATATGACTACAGACCGATTCAATCGATACAACGGGTCGATACCGCTCCCTCGGGTGCCACCGTCCGGGCATAGACGTACTCCATGTCGGAATCCGAAAGGATTTGGCGTGGGTGCTTCAATACTGCACCACTCAATCACAACCTCCAGCGTCAATTCTCTCTATTCGTCCTCCATACGATGGATCCGAGCGTCCGAGTGACGTTACCTTCAAAACGCCCACAAGCAGCGGCCGTTGCTACGTCAGTGCCTGTGCCAGCTCACGACTTTAGCGCTTGTGGAGCTGGTTGACCTTCTATGCCCATGGAGTTCCGTACCTTGACACTTAATCGATCCATCTCCGTGTAGTTAGGACACAGTGTCCTAGACCAATGTATCACTTCCTCCAATCACCGGTATCTTATCCTGAATGGCACAAGCACAACACGGGTACTAAATCCGATCGAAGAGGAGCAAACCATGCCACTCCTTCGTTGTTTTCGTTATCGAATCGCCAATGTTAACTCGCACTCATCTATGGTCCTACTGTTCTGCTGCCCACCCGTGTCGCGAGGGGACCTACATATTGTTAGTGGGCTAAGTATAGTCGGGACCGCGGCCACGGAGTCGGACCATAGACCCTTCCCGCTTACAATAGTGCTGCTTCCCCATGCAGCTAAACGAAACAAAGATGGAAGAGATGGGGCGTGTATGAGCCTGTATGAGCTCGTGCAGTGTATGGAATTTACCGCACCCATAGATGCCGTAGGTTACCGGTCAAACTCGTTGCGCCAACAGTCAAGAAAGGAGAAGAGGGGAGCCTGGGGGAATAACTGGGGAACCTGGTTACATACTACTGCCTTGTCACGTAAAAGATAGCTGTAAAATATTGATGTCCATAGTACGGCTACATTATTTATCTTTTTATTTATACACTACATTCTAACTATCTGATTATATCTGCTATTATATTAAAGTGTTCATTCATCATTCATCATTTCTGACACGTCTCCGTTCCCTAATATCAACGTCGAACGGTTTAATGTGACTATTGGTTGTCAGGTAGTGATACAGATTCACTTGCGAATGAACGAACCTCGTAATACCACTGGTAAATTCTACGTTCGGCTTGGCTTTACCGCTCGGCAGACCGATATCGAACGTGTACAGTATTCTTGCCATGCATATCATCAAAGAAGTTTCTGCGAATTGAATGCCTATGTTGTATGGCTGAGATGAGAACTACTCGCGAACGGATACATGATGTCTCACCAGGGCACCTCCGACTACCAAAGCCAAATGCCCAACTTCTAGGATCTGGGTTGGCGCGTTCTGCAGTCTTGTCGAATCGAGAGGGATCGAAGTTGTGCGGGTTTGGATAGATCATCGGGTCGTGCATGATCGCCCTGGAAAAGTGAAGACCATGATTCATCGGTAAAATTAAGCATCACTAGAAAACGAACCAAACATTAGCTATCACGGTTGCGCCCTTAGGGATCTTGTAGCCGTGATACGTATCATCTTCTACCACCCTATGTGGGAGTGCTATCTCGATCATCAGTTTGATCTCTGAGGGCAGAATGAATGCAGCTGTTACCAATATTTGCCACCGGAGCATATCTCAGAACCTCCTTCAACACTGCGTGAAGATAGCTCAATTGGCCGATATCTTTGATGGAAGGCATATCTCCACTCAACGAGTCAATCTCGTTTTGGGCGCGTTTCTGTACTGTCGGGTGCAAGGCCATCAGGAGAAGGAAAGAGAGAAGAGCAGAAATTGTCTGTATTTGAAAGTCAACTTCGCATAGACGCACTTGTAGGGTGTGCACTTACTGTATCAGTTGCGCCAGCATACAGGCCCCCTGCCGTCCATTTGATGATATCTTCAACCTCAGGACTGGCGGCTCTTGATGATAGATTCAACTGTTCGGAGGTAAACGATTCCGCATAATTGCCCGACATCTGACAGAAATGAATGATGATGCTGCGTCATGTCCAGAGACACTTACAATCTGCTGCTTAGCCCATTCGTGGGGTACATCCGACAATTCCTCCAACCTCTTTTTCCATTCTGCAGCTTGGCGGTGAAATGGCATCCATGAAGGCAGGTACCTCACTTGAGACCTTGTCAACGCAGCAAGAATAGAACAGAAAGTAGAGCTCACAAGAAGGAAAGTAATCGACAGCCCATCTCCCAGGAGCCATTGCCAATCCAGATATTTTTGCACTTTCCTCTGCGACCTTGATAAATTTATCGTCTACGGAAGAAATCTCGTATCCGTATGCAACTCGCATAATGACCGCGGAAGAGTTCATTCGTATGAATCGCTCATAGGATGCAGGCTGCACTTTGAGATTTTCTACTAAGCGGGCAGCTTCATCTTCTAAAACACCACCATAAGAGCTAGTGTTCAGACCGCGAGAGAGCATCCGACGGTATTGAGAATGTCTGCTCCCAGCGTTGATATTGAAGACCGATTTTCCACGACCACACAATTCAAAGAAGAACGTATGTGAGGGACGATCAGAGTAGATGGACGCGCGTCTGTTCAATAGCTCATGTATTGCTCGTGGTGAAGAGAGAACCATGTAGGACGCTTGATGGATGCGGAAGTGAACGATATCACCTGTGCATGGAGTAAGTTGACAGGATATATAAGAGACAGACGGTGACGTTACTGTGGTATTCAGAGGCCCATTCAGCGTATTTGACCCAAGGATTAGCTCGCGGAGTTGTCACCCCAGTGAGGAGGTGGCCTGTGGGACCTGGCGGTAGTGGAAGAGATCGCCATCGTGAATAGAGTGCCGCTAGAACTAATACTATGACTAGGATAGTGAGTAATAGATATGAAGTGAATGTTTGCATGACTAGAACGTACTCAGTCGGACATCGCTATTGCCAGCTTATATAGGCTTCTCCCCTCTTCGCCGATATCGGTGACTAAATAAATATTGCCTTGAAACAAGCACAAGTCTGTGCTCTTAGGGAGGTCCAGAAATCAGGCAAGGCTTTGACGGCAAGTTCCGTTGGATTACATCGCTGGTACGTTTGAAAGGATCCCGCAATGACTAGCACGTGGAGATGGAGATGCGCCTTTACCCGTGTAGTAGAAAGGAAAGACGCTCGGTAAGACGCCATGGGGGATGACAGGCACTGCATGATACCAAGCGCTGACCGAAAGCCGATACCAGAGTTCCGTCCGCGTTTATCGCCATAAGTATCGGTATACTGCGGAAGAGCGATAGTTTCACCTTTGCGAATAACCAGGATGAAGGAGGTCAGGAGGACGAAATCGTAAAGCTACTAGTCTTGAAATTAGTGCTCCTGATCGTTTCAAGTGAACATATCCAGCCAGACCTTACCGCCAGATCAACGTTACTGTGCACACTGCCTCGTTTGGCTGTTAAGTGCCCATGACTCAATCACAACCCTCGAAAACGTGGCCTTCTCTACCTCTATCTGGGGAATAAGGCGAGCTTCCAAGGGGCTCATCCGTAAGATCTCGGGCAACACGGATAACGCCAATGGTTGCAAAGAACGAAGATTAGCTTGACTGACGTTGAAGCATTCGGGTCCGGGTGTGGTATGTCCATGCATCTTGTACGTCTGAGCTTTATTAAGTACCGGTCTAGCACCGTCAGCAGAAAGGCAGTATGCGCAACACCAATTTGAAGTACTCATTTCTTGACTTGGTAGATTGATACATTCATCATTATTCATGGTAGAGACATCTCCCGATAGCCATCTTCCGTTATCAGTGCCTGGCCGCTCCCATCAGCGGATAGAAATGGTGTACAAAATGGAACATACAAGGAAACACACCACATAGCGGTTCAATCCTACTATCGCCTGTTTCTATTCTGCCCCTGCTGTCCACCCATACCTCCCGCTTGTGCACTGCGTCTCATTTCCTCTTCGTCCAAGCCTGCTTCAGCAAGAATCTTCTCAACCTCCTTGAGTAATGGTTTGTACTCCTCTATTCATTTCACTCAGTACAGCTTCCATAAGTATGAGATCGAGGGACGAACCGTATCTAGCTTCGGCTAAAGCGAAACCATCTTTCCTCAGTGCTTTACCTCGAGTATCAGAGGAAGTTGTACAAAGAGCTGTCTGAGCCCAGTACTCTCGAGAGCGAGCATAAAAAATAGCCAGTGTCTCTCCTGGAAGCGGCGTGCTCAAAGCATTCTCTGCAGTGTTGGTATTGGCGTAAGACATGAATTCTTGGGCTCGTGTGCGCAAAACGTCCTCTGGTTCAGGTTCAGGTTCGTCTTCAAGCTGCGAATCATCAGCTCATCATCAACCATCGGGTGGAAACGACATACCTCTGGTTCGGGGTCAGGTATTCCTTCCTGCTTCCTGTCTTTCTTTTTCTTCTTTGGCTCATCCACCTCCTCACCATCACTATCTCCACTTTCATCGTACTCTGAGTCAGATTCGTCATCTTCGTCGCCTGAGTCTTCCTCACTCTCTTCGCCCTCGCCAAACACCCAGCTATGTGGTCTTAGACAGACCCATTGCTCCATTTTATCAAGATGGACGTAATGGAAATCGTCGAGCGTATATTCACGTGTTCCTCGTTCAAGTATCCCGCCGTAACTATTGTTAAAGTTAGTCCCCAGAGGATTCGGTAGGGAAGAGGCACGACAGACAGATATAAAGTATTCCGAAGTACTGCCAGCATGGCGTTATATCTTGGTATGGGTATCGTCAGGCTGGGATCATCGGGGTCTACCTCGCTTTCCACAACAGACGCTGGTGGAGGTTCCGACAGTTTATCATCACCAGTATCCTGAGTGTAATAATAATATCAGTGCCTTCATTTGACGGAACGTGTTTCGGCAGACCCACCTCATCTTCGTTATCTGTTACATCTTCTGCTCTTCTTTGAAGAGTTTGCGCCAGTACCTTCTTCTTCTTATGGACACCCTTCTTCTTTGGCTTTTTCAGGGTCAAACTTATCCATCTGCCCTTTGCCCCTGATCCAGTGAAAGTGGCTGGCCATTGATATGCATTCCTAAGTAGGAGCAAGACGAGATTCAATTTGGGCACACAATGGAGAACTATCGAATACCCACATGTCTTGATGAAACACGCTCTCTAATCCTTCCTCGCCCCTCTCTTCATCCGTAACACCACCGAACATCACACCACATCCGCGGTTCGCCCATGTCGTCATCGTACACCCAGAGCGTAAAGTCGGGCAATAGGCAGTGGAAGGCCGGCGAAGGCGATGCCATTTCACTTGTAGGGGCGGCTCCGTAGCTCCCTTCGAGGCTTTTTTGGAGGTTGTTGTTGCGTTAGGGGACTTGGGGTCAGCGGTTTCCACCGAAGGTAGCGACAAACTGGAGATAGAGAAATTAGCACAGGATGACGATAGAAAACGTAGCTGCTTACCTCAGGAACCAGGTATCATCTAACATGACACCGACAGGGCGTTTCCCCTTGGCGTATTCCTTGCAATAGCCACCATGTAACACTATACCATCGGGGGTAGGAAGGAATGAGAATCCGCTTCGTGGCCTGAAAATAGGTCAGTCGAGAGTTTTCTGAGAGAGAATATAGATTACGAACGAAGGCCTCGCGTCATTTTCACGAAACTCGATTTGTCGCCATTTGTATTCCTGGGTATCGAATATCCACAGGTCGTTGTGGTACTTTGCTGTGCGTACTCCTAAGTACATTGAGTCATAGAAGAATGGAACACGTACTGGTAATTCCGGGGTCGTAGAACCCCCCGAAGAGCACGATAAAGTGCTTCCACGCGGCCATCCTGGGATCAAGGTCATCATCCATAGCACCTCCTTCTCAGAAGACACGGACTCACCCACCTATGCCCGCTCCTCGCACTCGGCATTAGCTTGGTGTCGATTCTCTCCCAATCATGACCGGCGATATCGAAACACCAGAAATCACGATAATGGTGGAACGTTGTCTGATGTAACGATGAAAATTCGCCGCCGAAAAGGAAGATTTTATTGTGCGTTGTAGCGACTGCATGTGCGGATCTTGGTCCGGGACAGGTCGGCGAAACAAACTTCCGCCATTCGTCCTAGGTAAAGGGAGTCATCAACATCGGGGATTCGGACGAAAGGTGCTTGGCGGGTCTACTTTTTCTGGGTTATATCTGAAGATATCGTTGTACTTGGAGAGCTTCTCGTTAACACAAGTTGTCCTGGAACCTGATCCGTTTGGAAACCTACAAAGTACTGATACGAGTTAGTAAAGCATTTAGTCTGCGCCAACTATACAACGCACCGCTCTTCCATCTTCACTAAAATACTCTCCGCCGATACACCAAAGGTAGTTTCCGGTTGGGCATGCGATTAATGTTGCGTTTGCTCTCCTGCTTGGTGGGCCTTCAACTACTTCTTCTGTCACGGTATGTGCTGCTTCCCATTCCAAGCGCATCTGTTCACCAAAAGTTAAGGGATCAGCATTTCTGTCAGCTCGGAAACAACAACGTCGCAACTAACCTTCTCCAAAATGGCCTCTAAGTCATCGTCTGAATCGTCATCGTCTCTTTTGTCTTTTTTATCCTTCTTCGTCGTCCTTTTCTCTGCCTTTTTCTCTGCCTTCGCTTTTTTCGCTGCCTTCGCGGCGGAATTCGTCGACTTTTTCTTCGCCATTGGGAGTCCCTATTTTCAAGAAAGCTCAAGGAGAAGAAAAGCCAGAACTTTCGAAGGCCGTCCTAAGAGAAAGGAAAATGAACGTGAAGGCTGAGGACAGCTGATTGGAGCTGATAATTTTAGGCGCCGATGAGCCGAATGCTTACACGAGCCTCTTGCTTTGGTATCGCTATCGCTGGTCGATTGGACTTTGGCAAGTTGCGCTACATACAATAACCCTACATGATGTGAGGTAGTTACATGGGAACGAACTATAGCTACGCGAAGATCACTGTATACAACCTCAAGGGTGCTAACGAGATCATGTCAGCCGACATCGTCATCCACGAGGCGCAATTCTGGCAATGCTCGAACGCAGCACGCAGTACAGACTGCGAGGAAGTATGACGGTACAGGGAAAGACCGAAGGCCGGTTGTAGGTCGAATGAGAAGGTATGCCGACAGAATCAGCCACGGTAGTCTGCAAAGTGAATGTAAGTCCTCAGGTAGCCTGAGCGTTCAGTGTGAAAAACACGCACTGGTCATGAAAGATCGAGACCGTCTCGTTTTACAATTCAGGACGACGCTGCTTTGAATGCAGCCTCCATGATCACAGGGGACAAGTTCGTGACTACGCTCTGCGTGAATGAAAGTGTTCTGAACTATCCGAATCAGGGTAACGGATGAATTCTGGAGGTAGCCAGCATGAGCAAGGGTGATCGGCGGTAGCAGATGATTGTGTAGCATACTTCTTAGCGCGTACGTCTTGCTTCATCCATTCTACCACTTTCCTATCTGGTCTGTACGATCAACTCATTGGTATATGGACTTTCGGTGCCATTGGACAAAACGGGGGGGTTCCCTCAATTGCCTTGGCGCAAGTATCGGACTGGAAAGAGGGAAAACCGAGATCCTATCGAAGATCCTTCAATGTATCGTTTCTGGCTCAGAACAGGGTGAATCAGACCGAGAGCAAGTAACACCAAGATAGCACTCACAAACCGAAGATTCGCTGGCAACTCTTTGACCGAGCCAATGCTAAGCGTTTTGACGAGCTGATATCCTTCCTTTGAGATATGTGGTCCTAGCACTGTAACATCGTAATTCAATAGAACTTGTCCAATTATTGTGAAACATACTCACCATGACGTCCTCAGGTGGCCTTTTCATAGCGAACATTGCAGCTGCCCAAGCAATCTAGTCGAACAAGATGGGATAGTGTGAGAGGGCTGATGGAGAAAACAAAGAATAGTATGGGATGTACCACTTTTTCAGACGGTGCGTGCCAGACAATACCCAAGTCCAAGATGGAAAAGTGTCGACGGTTGGACGACATTGACAAGATCAGAATGTGATTTGTGAAAATTTGTCACCGTGTCTCGTGACACGTGAACGTCTTGGCAATTTTTCTTCCGAAAACCACGATGTCGAGGAAGACAACTCGCCAGCGCCATTTTTCATTGAAACCTGTGAACATCCTCATGAGAAACTCTATCAGCAATCTATGCCTTTGTGAGTCATCCTTTTCCTCTTTTCGCAGCTCGCTTACTGATCAACTTGCTGAAACAATGAATTTCTCTATTCAATGACCAGAAGCACCGTGACGGAAGTCCCGTTCATTTCGTTTCTCGCGCACAACGTTGGCAGCCTCTCGGGAATGGCGAGGGAAAGTCGCGTTGAGCACTCGTGTACCCAGCAATAACAAGGCCGAGCCTGCCAGGTTTACCTTGTACCCTTTCCACTACCATTGTGGAATTTATTCTATTCTTCGCATTACTGTTCTTATTGTTCACCTCGAGAACAGGATGACTTCGCGGACATTCCACATCACAGGCATGCTCGTTCTTTTCAAAATTTAACTTGATAATGACCATGTTTCGTAGATGCCAAATTGAAGCGTCCGTTCTCGATAAAAGCAAAGAGACTCATTATTCGGGTAAACTACCGGAATGAAAAGTATGATTCACCTGGGCTGAGCCCTGAAGATGCAGTCCAAAAAGGTTGGAAGGACATTGGGCCAAGGTGAGTGGTTACATCCACGTCGAGGCCTGCATCTAAAACGGTGCTGTTCTTGTCAAGGTATACTGCCAGCTCAGAGTTAATGTACTTTCAACTGCTTCAACCTCGCTACATGTGTTGGCACACTCTGATTGCAAGTGCGAGGGTATCCATCAACGATCTTGCAATGGATCGAGGTCAGGGTTCGTTTACATGCAACACGACACATATCCTTTCACTGAATCGAGCGATTAGTTGAGGTACCTTTGGAAAATCCGAAGAAGAAAGGTGCTACAGGGCCTACACTAGTAATCCAGATACGCGGCCCGGAGTTGTCTCTCGGTTTTCCTACAACTTTCGAGACGGACGGGTTACAAGGGCATGAACAACCCCTGTCGACGAGTAGTAGTTCGGAAAATGAAGCGAATACTACAACTCGGCCATATGACTTGCAAGAGCATCCAATCTCTGCAGGGAATACTGGATCTTATGGTTTTTTCGACGCTGAGGAAGAAGAGCCGACTCATCGTGGAGCTCACAGACGTCTACAAACAAGCGTCTTCTCATCATTGACTGGCTTATCGGCAGACCAGCATGGACTCGCTAATGTGACTGGAGAAGCGCAGGAGGCGGCTAGGACAATGCCGGCCAAATACGTTAGGCCATCGCAATCATTCAAGGTAAGCGATCCTTTACTGGACAAAGTAGATTTTCCGATTCTCATTGCTAGGTTGTCCAGCTTAATACTGTCCGTGACGGCTGGGTACTCATGGTTGGGAATCTTGTACTTCTCTTGAGACCTAGCAGGGCGCAATGCCTTCACCATGTGCAGTATGATCAAGCTCAGGCCGCAGGCGACAGCAGCGGAATTCACAGGCTCGTGTCGAACGACATGGCCATCATCCATACGGTGACAAGGTCCTGAATTGACTAGGAATATGCTTCGAATTCTCTAGTTTGGTTACGGGATCACAGGTCATCGTTCTCTCGTTTATATCCCTATACTAGTTGTGAACGCGTTCAAGTGACTGTCAAGACAATCTAGTACATATACGCTGCCTTACGACTTAGAAATGAGATATGAAATAGTTGCACTTATGCTCACAGTATCCGGTCCACGGTCCCCACCCTATCGCATGGCCCTGGGCGATCTCTGTTTGCAAGTTTGCCGGGGATTGCCATTGAAACTCCGACACGCGCTTGACTCGGGCGTTCGCGTGACCTCTTGTTTGCGCGTCTTGTTCTTCAACATACATCTTGAACGACCATAAAGGATCTGTGCCTCTCCTCTTTTCCTTTTCAAAAACTTCAAAACCTCACGTCTAGACGTATCGGCTCAATGTTCGGTAGCTGACGACGCCCGTTGCCTTCGGCTTGACACTTGGTGATAAGAAAATCTTTATCAATTGGTTCAATTCACTGCAACTTGATGCATATGCTTGATGCCTCGTTCCCTGAATCGCTACCGAACCTGATCCCGAGTCATAATATCTGTATAAGAAGGTGCGCTCTTGCATGAGTCATCTTATTCATCCTCAACCTAACCTTCCATTGATCAGGCTCCCGCTGTGATAGTGTCTGAATTGAAGGTGTTCAAAAATCTTCAAAATACGGCTAAAATGTATTTGTTCCATTGAGAATACAGAAAGATACTCAAGATTTCTTAGGATACCACTCATGGATAACACACTCGAAATCCCATTGTGCACGGCAGTATTATCCCTGCTGGCTCTCACCGTCAGCGCCGTAATGTCAAGTTCCAAACCAAGGGAACATCAGAAACGTTGCTTGACACCGATCCAGAATTCGTTAAAGCTCGTTCGGTTTCTCGGTGTGGGAGCACTATTCTTGTTGTCGTTATTCGAGAGAAGGATAACCCTGATTGCAGCCTATGTGCGTGTTGTACTTTCTCGGTGTTTTCATGTGTCCTAATCGTCATAATCGTGGAGCTTTATGCTACTATTCTATCCATTGGGAACAACGCTATCACTTCTGTCCATCTCGAACTCATTCTCCTTTCAGCCTTGGGGGTATACGCCTATAGAGACGTCTATCCACTTATTACATACGATTTATCTCCTCAAGATGAAGGGGAAGGTCCTTGGATCTGGGTCAAAGTTGCTCTGCTTTTGTTTACGGGCGTGATCATTCCTCTACTTACCCCTGGTGTCTATGTTCCCGTCGATGATGAGGTGTGCTCCTTGATTGCATCATTCATTTTGTCCTGCCTGTTCATTTATTTTCGTAGGATCCAATGCCGATGGCCCACCCATTGCAGACCTCTTCGCCTTTATCCGCCATTTTCTACTTCTATATGGATTCAGTCGTTGCTCGGGCATACAAAGAAGGACATTTACCAACAAGCGAGCTACCGCCTCTCGCCGATGTTGATATGGCGAAGAACCTCAAGAAAAAGTACTTCAAGGTACCCTGTTAGAAGTTATGATGTATGCATCGGTTGATACCATCCACACTCCTACCTCAGCACTTCAAGGCCGATCAACACCTTTTCTTTTGGCTGCTGCGCATTTTTCGTTGGGACCTGTTCGTGATGACATTGGTAATACAGATGAAATCGTTAGGAGTATTTGCTTCACCCTTGGCAATCAATCAAATCCTTCTGTGGGAACCTTTTTCCTCCAACTTGCTCCCCCCGTTGACCAGCTGACCCATGTGTAGGAACTTACAAGCCAAGGGCGAGCATCAATGGATACGACCATGGTTTTGGATCATCTTACTCTTCATCGCGGTAGTGGTGGAAACGATTTCGGTCAATTGTTTCATGTTTCTTGCTGTACTGTGCCTTTTGTTCGTGTTTCTGAACCTCGCTGACACAGATCACAGCAACGCATCCTGGTTCGGACAGAATCAATTTTGACAGAACTCCTGTTCGAACACGCGCTCAAAATCCGTATCCATTCCCCAACCAATAATGCTGAAGGCGACGAGGACAACGGTGCCAATACGTCAGGGAGACTAAACACACTCGTTACAGTTGACCTCAACGCTATTGCGCAATCGGCTGACTGCCTATTTCTCTTCGTATACGTCCCCACACAAGTCGTATTATGTACGATTTTTTTGTACAAGCTCCTTGGATGGACGTACGTGACTGCTGTAACAGGTTTCGTTCTCTGATCACGACTGTCTGTGCAGCGCATTTGTTGGTATCGGGGTTACAATCGCCACAATACCAATACCAAGTACGCTCGTCGGCTGGATTCATCGAGTTCAAGTTGAACAAATGAAGAAGACGGACGCTAGGGTTCAAGTGCTCTCCGACGGTATGTTTGCTTATGTGGATAGTAGTTCCGGCTAACACTTGTGGATGTGCTGGCCAATTCAGTGTTGCATGTCCTCAAGATGGCTAAGCTGTTTGGATGGGAAAGGCGCTTGTCCGAGCAGGTGTCTGAAAGAAGGAAGCCAGAACTGGCGTTGGTGAAAAAGAGCAAGATCATCGACGTATTCTTCAACATCGTCAGGTAACTCATCATTAGGTCATACTCACACTATCTAATAACCAACACTTAAGCTCTTTTGCCTCTGTACTAACGCTGATCGCTACCTTTGCCTGCTAGTAAGCCATTCCCTGAGAGACACGTCAAATCGCTAACTTTTTTGGTCAGCGTACGTGCACTTTGCGGTCTATGTCCAAATAATTCGCGTACAGATTCCTTCAACAGACCCTGATTTCTCAGAGGACATTGACCGCCTCTGTCATTTTCCCGTCTCTGCTTGTATTTGATTCCTTTAGGCGATACATTCAGATGGCTTTCGTATACGCCGTCCAAGTCGTCGGTGTGAAAGTGGCCTTTGACAGAGTCAACGAATTCTTACACGAGGCAAGAGCTATTCACTTACTTCCTTCGCACATTCTTAACCATCTGCAGAGTGAACTATTGGATGAATTTGTTGATAGGTATCCACATACCGAGCTTAGTACAGTACGACTTCAAGACAAAGTTGGGTTTAACAACGCATCGTTCACCTGGACTACACATCATGATAGCAATGCGGCGTATCCGTCCAGGGATCGACAGTTTATGCTGAAGATACCGGGCGAGCTTCTATTCAAACGGGGCGCAGTAAATCTTGTTCATGGGCCAACGGGATCCGGAAAGACATCGCTTTTGTTAGCGTTATTGGGTAGGATTTTTCCATCGATGTTTGGAGTAATACCGAACGGTGAATGTCCATTAGGAGAGATGCACTTTGTCCCGATTGCTGATGATTCTTGGTATCATGTCCCGCGTGAAGGTGGGGTTGCGTATGCGGCTCAAGAGGCATGGGTATTAAACGAGACCATCAAGGTACGCATTCGCGTCAACATTATCTTGTAGGCTCAATACCCCGAATCAGGAAAATATTCTCTTTGGCTCTCCTTACGACGAAACTCGCTATAACACCGTTCTGCACCAATGTGCCCTTGAGCGCGATCTTTCATTGTTATCGGCGGGAGATTCGACAGAAGTTGGCGAACGAGGAATTACTTTGAGCGGCGGGCAGAAAGCCAGGATCAGCCTCGCGAGAGCAGTATACTCCAGCGCAGAGATATTACTCTTGGATGATATCTTAGCCGCGTTAGAGTAAGAAATCACGTTCTTGACTTTCTGCTAGCTGATGCCAGTCCACTCCTATAAACAGTGTTCACACGGCTAAGTGGATTGTAGATAAATGCCTCAGCGGGGATCTCTTGGGAGGAAGGACAGTTATTTTGGTGGTGAGTGTGGCGTATGATTACGGAGGCAACGTGGCTGAATATCTAGATAGACGCACAATGTGGCACTGGTAAAAAATATCGTTAGATTTTTAGTCTCTGTGCAAGATGGCATCGCTGCAGGTTCAGAACCCAGTGACGAGCAACTGAACTCGATGGAAAATGGTTTAGACACCCCATCCGTCGAGTGCGCGGTCGAGGATTCCGTGAAGACATTCAAGGGCGAAACGGAAGCCGGGAATGGGGATGGGAGTGGGAGGCTGATCCTAGCCGAAGAAATTGAAGTTGGTCGTGCAGGCTGGTCTTCAGGTATGAGATTCTTCAAAGGCAACGCATAGTGTAACAACCTGTTGGATCTTGGCAGTCAAAACTTACTGTTCTGCTTTGGGAGGAGAACACGGGGAACTGTTTTTCTTGACCTTATCGGTGACGTTGGTTTTGTCCTCATTGGGTACCGTGTTTCAGGCTTGGTATCTCGGATATTGGGCAGCACAGTACGAGAGGCATGCGCCCGAGAAGATTCATTCTATTTTGTGAGTGTCTAGGTTTACCAATCCTGGGACCCTAATTTACATGTTGACCAGTCATCTGAGTATATATGGTAAGCGCCATGCTACGATCCACTTCGTTGCCACAGAGCTTGACAACTCTCGAAAGGATTCACTTTCATTCTATCCTCGCTCATGTTCGGTCTCTACTACGTCACTTTTGTGCATGGTGGAATCCGTGCATCGGAATCGCTCCATTCTCAGCTAGTGGACACTATTTTTAGCGCAACACTGAGGTAAAGTAATGAAATGGTGCTGGATACCTTGAAATGACACCGCACCCCAGATGGCTAGAAACTACGCCGGCCTCTCGCATCCTCACGCGTTTTACTCGTGATATCAGAAGCAGTTCGTACTCATATCTTATTATTTCTGTGGCTCACTAGAACTTTTGTTGAAGTCGACACTGAACTTCCCAAGGAATTGGCTCGTTTCATCGACCTCACAGTTACGATGCTCTTCCGTGTTGGTTCGATCCTTATCATAATCCCAGCTTTTACTCTACCCTGTTTCATTGTCACTGCCTTGGGGGTCTCGTTTGGGTTAATATACCTCAAAGCCCAAATGCCAGTGAAAAGGGAGATGTCTAACGCTAAAGCGCCGGTATTAGGACAGTGAGTGACCGCGCCCCTCAGTTCGATGTGAGAGTTGACCCAAATCATGGCTTGCAGTGTCAGTGCTGCATTCGCGGATCTGAGTATGATAGATCTTTGCCAAGACCTGTCCGTGACTGACATGGATTTCACAGCGTCTATCAGAGCATACTCAGCTCAGCAAGCGTTCATTACGCGATCGCTATCACGCATAGATCACTACTCGAGAAGCGCTCGAAGTTTCTACGATTTACAGCGTTGGGTCAGTGTTAGAACTGATTGTCTTGCTGGACTTTTCTCGGCCTTAGTGGCGTGGTATTTGGTCTATCTGAAAGGCGAAAACGCATCCAATAGCGGATTCTCCATGACAATGGCCAGTAAGTAATTTTATGGTGATGTATTGGGTTCCGATATGAACAGTTTCTCAAAGACAGCTTCACTAGCACTATGTTTTGGTGGATTCTCAGGTGGAATGCTGTTGAAACAGAAAGTGAGTGTATTCTTTATCAATGGTATCCGTTTCTGACCAGCTATCGTAGGTAATAGGTACGGATTCGAGTCTCATTTCAATTTTCAAGAATCATATTCTCATGAGTGTCGCAGTATGGAACGAATCGCCCGTTACCTTGAGATTGACCAAGAACGGAAACCTATCAAAGAAGGCGTTCCACCCGCATATTGGCCCTCAAGTGGTGACCTTCGTGTCGAGGATCTTTCGGCAAAGTATTCTGCAGACGGACCCACGGTACTACATTCCTTGAGCTTCGACGCAAAGGCTGGAGAAAGACTAGGAATTGGTCAGTACCTAGATCTCTTGAACAAAGCAATGAGCAATGACGACTAATACCATAAAAGTTGGACGTACTGGATCGGGAAAGGTCAGATTTTAAATGTCATATGTGTCTAGTAATCTTCGAGCTGATTCACGATGCACCCCCAGAGTACCTTGACTCTATCACTGCTACAATGCATTCCCACTGAAGGAGAGGTGTTTTACGATAACATACCCATTTCGACTCTCAATCTGGATGCGCTGAGGTCCAAAATAACCATTATACCCCAATCTGTAAGCCAGCATACTAATCGTAATATGCGGAGCTGATTTGGTATCCCAGCCTGACCTTGTTGGTGGCACGCTGCGCCAAAATCTAGACCCGTTCGGAGAACACGATGACCAGACACTAAACAGCGCCTTACTATCTGCTGGTCTCCAATCCATACAACAGAATCTTAGGTCAGACGATCGCATCAATCTTGACACTGTTGTTGTAAGTGGTGGAAGCAACTTTTCAGTGGGGCAACGTCAGATAATAGCTCTTGCGAGGGCTATCGTTCGACGAAGCAAGCTCCTCATTCTTGACGAGGCTACCTCTGCGATAGGTTGGTACTGCGATGTACGACCAGTACTTACGCTGACAGAATTCCAGACCATGAAACAGACTCAATTATTCAATCATCTTTAAGAAATGAATTGGGGAGCGATGTCACTGTTATTATAGTAGCTCATCGTTTGCAGACGGTGATGGATGTCGACAGGCTTGTGAGTACATTCATCAAAGGCCGTAAATCTACTTGATTAAGTTCCGTAGATGGTTTTGGAAGCGGGAAGGATGGTAAGACCGTTGAGCCTTCTTAGTCTTCAAGCTATCGTTGGCTCTAACAACATCTCATAGGTCGAGTTTGATACCCCGAGAAACCTTCTTCAAAAACCTGCAGGATATTTCCGAGATTTGGTTGATAATTCGCATGATAGGACGGCACTCCTTTCTGCGATGGGATAAGGAACAACGTGACGCGTGGATACATAGAAAGACTTCAGTATTGCCGCGGGTTCTTACGCAATAGATATTGTTAAAGTACTCTACCCCAAAAGGCGTCTCAAAGCTCTTTGAAACACCCAGTATTCGACGTAGCGTGGGAAATACATCATGCTCATAACAGATTCGAGACCGAAATCGGCACGTGGTGGGCACATTTCAACTTGCTACTATGATGATCTGAAGCGCATCCTCAGGCGCTGCGAAAGCACTCGTTTATCGTTTTCACGTCTAAAACAATGCACTGCGTGGTACGCCATACTATCTACTCACACTTCTGATCCTTGACTTCTTTGCGGTTCCAAGCGTCAACTTTAGATGTAATCTCCAAGTAGTTTCATCGTGGTGGTATGGCTTCTACGAAGCGAATTCATGGCGCAACTATCACTCGAGCCGTTATAGGCACCTTGCTTGTGTTCAATCTTGTCAAGTTGCTTGTCTCTTCTCAACAAGTACAGGTGTTTCTGCCGCCTGCGTATCCCTCCCCGAATATGCATCATCCTTGTTTCTCAAAAAGGAAATCTCGTCCATTTTGGTCAGAACCTTTCCGCTTATCGTCCGTTTGATGGCGGTCGTCATCCGTTCCCCCTGAACTATAAACGATGAACCTGAAATAGAAAGACATTGATTTTCTCCTTTTGTCGATCCCTTTCAATCTCTCAATTCTCGTTCTCATGGATGGATGTATATAATCCTTGCCTTATTGTTCTTCCTTCACAACAGCATCCCACCTTATTGTTCTGCCATCTGAATCGACCACCTCTCACAAACATGCACTGCAAATTCGTTGTCGCATTTATTTTGGCTTCTGGTGAGTCACCACACCTGGATGCGTATTTCCTAAAAGACTCATCACTACTTATAGTAATTGGTTTTGCGTCTGCGTCTCCAGTGCCAGCACTCAATGCCGATGCATCCTCCAACGAGGCACTGGTGAGTTGCGATTATGAGCGCATTTGCGGCATCATCTCACTACTGGATGCTCTTTAGCCACTTCCCCGAGAGGCAGCTCCCGAGGCAGCTGTTGACGCTAGATCACCATCAGACTCTGTAAGTATATTCCTTTGATTATCATTGCTCGCATGTTTGACACAGTTTTATGCAGACCTCTAAGGTCGAGTTAGATGACCGCGGGTGCAGATGGGGATGCTACTGATCCACTTTCCCGCATATCTGTGCTCATTCTTCCATTGAGCGCCTTGTGTGATCCAACACCACGGCCTGGTACTTCGCCCGCATCTTCAGCGTCTGGCCACGGGTTCAGTTTTTTCCCGTTGTTATTACATCTACTACTCGCGTATACCCAGCGCTGCGACACCCCACTCTTTTTTTCGTTGAAGTCGTCGACCCCCTTCTGTCCAAAAAAACCTGTTTATCAGCGTCCCGCCTCAGGTACAGGGCCTCTTACGCATCATCACCATCACCATATCTATATTCATTCAGCTGTATTACTAGCCTTCTTTGTGTTTTTGTGTTGGATTTACTGTATCGGGATACCATATGGATATGTAATAGTAGTAACTCACCGATTGCATTCAAGCCAGGAGTACTGGTGCAACGAGTAAGATGACGGGTGCGAACTGAGGTGGGTGCCAACTACTCCGCAGCTTCGGATGGTGATAGCAATACTCCAAGTATCGTATTGCCAGAGTAGTGGGTATGACTACCATCCTATGAGCTTCTCCACCGTTCCCAAGGCGTTTCTGGCATTGCATATTGCATATTCCAGCTTAACACTGCTCATGGCGAGCTCATTGGCAGAGTGTACATATGTGTCCCAAATAGTGACCGGGAACCAAAGAACAGCCGAAACTGACTGCTGACTCCGAACCAGCGGCTCCGGACGCCGTATCGGGACCGTCAAGAGCCTTCCCAGACTTGGCAATTAACCACGATCAGGGCGATTGGCCTGTCAACACCTGCGTGCTTCGAGGTGAGTTGCTGCGATTTTGGGGTGATAATTTTATGCGCTATGCCTAATAGTTTGGGTGATTTGCAGCTTGCTTTCCGTAAATTCCAGTGGTCGAATGCGGGCAAGCCCAACAGTGATGGTATAACGCAGATTTACAGCTCTACCTACACAGAGCTCTCTTCGACGTAAGTCGTGTTGAACGTATGATTATAGCGCTGATTCACTTCGAAGGCCCCCGGCGTACATGCTCAGCCTGCAGAGAACCGCGATAGAAAAATGATACATCTGCATCTTCAAGTTCCTAGCGGTGAGTTTTCTAGTGACCGACCAATTCTCCATCCAAGTTCGATGGCGCCCACTTTGGGAAAATGTATCAGGTCATGCGTGGCGACTGGATACACGATGCCTCCGAAGTGGCCTGGTACTAACTTCTAGGACGACGCCTTATCTATCGGAGGGCCTGTTGTCGTCTTTCGGTGGGCTCCGTGAAATATTTGAGGAAAGTAGGTCTATCATGAATGAGAACTCACTGTGCATCGGCTAACGCTATGGCACATTGCCGCCTTCCAGACAAAGAGCATCCACCTGCTGACCCGAAAAGCTCGACCGTCACTACCGACATGCGGCTTGACGAAGTCCAGCTACTCTTTCGGAGAAATCCCCGTCGAGCTGGTTGTCCTTCGTTTAAGCTGCATGCTGGGTGTGTGACGGACGGCCAGTCGGGTCTAGTGATCGATGACAATGTATTTGGAGAATTGCACAGCGTTTAATCGCAGCGTTGTCGGTCCAGCTTGAAAGCGTCGGTAATTGACGAAGTTAAAGGGAAAGCGTCAGGGATTTTTTCTCGAAATACCGGCGTGGTTGGTATTTGAAGGAAAATAGGCCTGGGGTTCTGTTAGTCGCGTACGATAGGCCATATGGAGATGGGTGTACGAGTGCGAAATATTAAATTCATCGGAGTGGGCCGCATGACAGGAAAAACGTCGGCAAGGGACTTGGAAGATCGAACTCACCGCTGAGCACGGATGTTACATGAGGAACCTTATCCACATTTTGTCAGATTTTTTGACAAATTTTCTCCCTGGATCGGATTTCTTGTGGGAGTGAAGCTTAGAACGGTAAGCACGGAACATTAGCTCAGCTTTTCACAAATTTTGATCTCGCTGGCGGATAGGGTCAGCCCCACTCGTGTTCTCCGACTTAACTCTAAGCGCCCAATATACACACCATTGTGATATGTAACCTATGGATAGTAAACGCTTGAAAGAGCCTTTCTGTTCTGCTCTTGAAAGACCATGCTCATAATGTATGGCCTATGGAGTCAGGCGCAAACTCCCAACATCCTTCTGCTTTTCTCAAAAGGAGTAGCCTTAGTGACACGGACATGGACATATGGTTCTAGCTATTTATCATATTTCCAGGTCACACGGCGCTTCAGACCCTTTGCAAACTATAATCCCCAAGCCACGTTTTCTTTACGACAGATATCAGCTGTCTTTTATCCGTAGGATGGGTCCACTTTAACGGGAGGCATAGATACAACCTAACTTGGTCTACTACTGCACAGCCGGTATACTACTTTCTAGTTAGATAAATCTTGAAGTCCTTCCTCATATAATAACCGCGGACAAGTAAATCCGTCCAAAGCCACTATGACCTATATAAGATTCGGGTTCGTGGCATTGTCGGGCGTCTTTTGCAATTGTGTTTGACCATCAAGGTATCACTTGAAAGTTCTTTGATAGCGTAGGATACATCTAAATACATCTAATACCATGATATAAATAGGGTCGCGTCTAGAATAAATATCTTTCACAACGATTATCTCTACATCATTTTCGGTGGTGGCCACAAAAACATGATGGTATGCCGCTGCAAACTCGACCATCGCTATTTGGCTTGCGTCAGTAAATCAACACCGAAGTCTTAGATAGACTTACCGTAGACTATACAACTGTGGGGATTGAGCAGATGAATAAGAATGCGGCGCAGTCGAGGGATTGGATTGATTCGGCTCAAGAGGTGTGTACGAGTAGCCATACTGTGTATTTGGTGGAGATGAAGTCGAATACTGCCACTGTGATTGATTATGTCCTTGGAATCCAGCTGGTGCATGTGAATATGCGTGGTGTGCCGGAGGAATGGTACTATGTGAAGTGTGGTTGGAATACCCCACGGGGGGCGTGTAACCTGATTGTGGCGGCCCGTGTGGTTGGAGCTGTGATGGCACGGTGTTTGGCATGGAATATCCGGGACCAGGAACCACAGGCAGATTAGACGACGTCGGTGGTTGCATTTGACGCTGAGGTGTATTGAGGTAGGTGTGATGCAGATAAACTGGTCGAGTCTCAACAGGGGGTTCTGAAGACTCCACTGGGACGTAATTGCAGGCAAGTCCCTTCGAGCGACACCTCTCGCAAGGCTGGGTAGGGCCCTGCGGATCAGGTTTGCATTTGACCTTCCGCGTGCGACAGTTTGTGCACGCTAGTAGCACTCTAGAGTGTCTGGGATGGGTCTGAGAGCTCATGTGTGGAAGAGTGGATAAAAAGTTGTGAAAAACTCAATGATCGTCGAGCCTTTTAAAGCCTCCTGACGCTGTATCAATGGGACTCTGCCACAAATTCGTTTGAGATATTGTCACATCGGCGACTCTGATCGAGGAAACAATTGTCCATTAGTGCTCAATGAACACAGCGGAAGGAAGATCATACAGTCCAGCCTATGATATTGGATACCAGGCGTTACATCAGTCGGTGATGCCATCTCGGCGCCTAATGAACATGTCCCTCGTGATAATGAACCCTACAAGGGTCATTTTATTCAACAACATCGGTTGAGGTACGGGAAGAAGCGAAGGTCATTGGAATGTACCTTACCTCAAAACCAGGGTCTGTTCGTACCTTTACAGTGAACGAGTTGCCTTTGCTTATTCATTGTTTTTCCCTTGACACCAGGGCTGCTTGAATTATGTTCAATAATCGACACAAGACGAGCTCATACTGGGAGGTTGATAACAAAGCCAATTGCTGGTACGAATTGTAGGTGAACCTAATGGAATGGGAAAATCGTACCCGCTTTCCTGTCCACATACCGGAACTGCTGTTGATAGCTCCTCAGAGCCATATTGCATGCTATTGAATGTGCTCCCGGTCTCGTCTATAAATCTAATATAGCATACATGCACCAAGTCGGAGTTCGGAGTCGGGGAACCCAAATGAACATGCTCACCTTGACAACAAAAGGTGTGTGACATAAACATCGGGGGGCCTTGGCGATAGTTTAGGGCGGGAACAGGGCACACACGGATCAGATTGACGCCGAATGATTCAACGAGCGTATCCAGCTGAGACGGTTAGAGGTCCTAGACCTGCGAGTGAGCCTTACGGTGGGTCGATCAGTCATATATCACACTTTCCAGACGACAACCGTTGACACTGATGATGAAGCAAAGAAGGGCGTACCGATGTCAGTCCTTGGGGCCTACACCTCGCGCCAAAAAACTTCTGTTCTGCTTGGGTATCATCGATCTCCAATTACAGATTGAAACTTGGTAAACAAACAAAGACACTGTCGATCCTTTTGATTGTCATCAAAAATAACACAGGTATACACGCGGTGGCAATGAACTCCGAACATTATGGCTATCATTGTCGGTCGAAAGTCAGATGGAATAAGCTTCGGGAGTATGAGAAACTATACACACGGCTTTCAATTTGTATTACTGGTGTATTCTTCAACTACACAGCTACAGATACTCAGAGAAGCGACGGGCTTCTCTCCAGTCCCTCTCCGATTGATGGATCCAGTACCCCAGTTCACGCTTACAATCTCCGCACCGATCACCGCAAAGGGCTTGTCGACGTTCCAGGAGGGCGGGAAGTCGAGCAATGACATGGTGGGGGCGACCACGGCCACCACCATGGTCTTGAGGGTAGAAACCAAGAAAGCTACTGGTCCGTGGCCGTCCTTTTCCGTTTGATGTGTAGATTCCTCCGCTGAGTTCGGAGGCGATGATAGCGTACTGCTCGTGCCAAACATCACATGGTGTCGTGATTCCCTTGTGGAGGCGAGTCGGCCCAAATCGCGAGTATTCCTTCGCCAGAAGGTTCTGATACGTATCTGTGTATTCAATCTGATGCAATAGCGAGGCAGTTCGTTAGTAAGTTTGCACCGCTACTTCCACTGGAGCTCACCCAAGCCGCAAATATACTTTGCGGGAGCCGACTGAGCATCAAATAAGGCGACATGCCTATCGCGGCCTCGGCGCTTTCACTAGCGATTTCTGGGTACTTATGTCGGACTGCGTACAACAGCACTTCGATAGGATGTTCGGCAATACATTCCCTTTAGGAAAGCATGTGTCAGCAATACTTCAACCAATCAGAGAGGACAATCGAAGACACACCTCATCCGCTGACTGCACACGCCCATAGCACAGAATATCTCGTATTTCTCCACCGCTTCAGCAAGGTCTTTCATGAGATTGAATTCTACTTGACGTAGGTCTGGCTGCCGCTGAAGGTAAATGTATTGAAGCATCAACTCGAGGACTGCCGATGGTTCCGATAGGGGAACAATTTCGTCGTCCAGTGTTCCAATAGTTGAGCCACCTGCATCGGCAAAGACTTGAGAGTGCATTTCGAGATTTACCCGATGAATCCGGAAGAGGACTTTGTCTGAGGATTGCAACGTTATGTCAGAAGCGGGAAGATCAACTGGTAGGATTGCGATTAGCTGTTGTCTGTTGGCATGAAGTGCGTGGACTGACAACGCTGAGAAACGGTAGACGGCAGCCTTGCAACTTCTTCTGCTGGCATTGAGGATTTGGAATATCGTCCCGAGTGATGGGTGTTCAAGACTGAAGAAAAGGTGAGACTTTGACCTGTGCCGGTGAGAGCTATCATCTGACCTTCTCCTTGTCCAAGATGACCTCACAAAGCCTGGAAGTCAAATCAGTTTGCTGTTTGACGGTGGAAGGTATGTATACACACTCGCATTTCTCTTGATCACAGCTCAGTCCACGAACGCGCAGTAGGTAGGAGTTTACTCGGGAGATGAAGTTGATCTCATATGGTCCCACAAGCGTTCCGCTATTGATACTGAGGAAGGACATCAGTCAAGGCTAGTATAAACCCCAAGAAGAGACTTACCACGCAGAAAGTCGTATTTGGGATCCGGGACCGTAATGATTAACGAGGTTGAAAGGTGACGGAAGAGGCGACTGTTTTCTTTTTGTTTACGGGTATTTGGCTATGAGCTTAGAGCCTCGGCCTATTGTCGCCGTTGCGATCGCCGTTTGCATCGGCCGTCTCGGAAACATGTCTTGGCCATGATGCAAAAGGGTTCATAACCTCTCACAAACATTGAAGCGGTAAGGCCTGCGCGATGCGACCAATCCAAGTTCTCGCCAACGTTACGCTAGAATTATTCTGGGTCTCAAGATGGCACATTGAAGCAAGACTTCGACTATCATGAGATCGTCAATCATCCGGCTGAGTCCCGAGTCGGACTTTCCACATTTCCGACAAGCTTCTGGAGTGAGCTGGCTGCGAATAAGTATGGCCCGGGTCACCTTCAGTAACTGAAGTCTATTTGAATGACTTTATTCAGGTCGGAGTTTCTATCCGACAGCCCGGTCGCACAAACTATGGATTTCGTTTTCGTTCGTCTCTGCCAGTGAGTATATTTTGCCCCGCTTTGAATTGGAGCCCGCCATCGTGCTACGTAAAGATCCTACCTTTAACGAAATAGGGTGCCAGTGGTACATACGTTTAGCTGTAGGCCTGAGTCTTCTGGTCTTAACTAGCTGAGAGTCGAGACAGCACCATTCGATAAGTTTAATTGTTTCTTGGTCTCAGGTTACGCGCCACTCATAGTCTTACAGTTCTTGCGACGCATGGATTTACGTTCACATGAGTTTCCTTTCACTAATTACGTTGTACGTCTATGACGAAATTTCTGTACGACCAAAGCTACGAAAGAAGATTTGGATCATCAGTGTCAGTTTGCCCGAGGTACTTCTATGTACACTCATTTATACAGAAGAGCGTCAGTGCAGTTACAGTTACATCTGTTGATGGCACTTAAGTAGTTTCCTGTCAACTCGGTTGTCACAACTCGATTATCAGCCGGTCCTTCCCGGGAAAATAGGTTAGCTACTATAGAACTCACTTGGAATGTACCATTGCAGTGCATACAAGTGCTAAGTATCATTGATCTCTTAGACAACTCCCAGAGACCCAATTTTCTCTTAAGAGAAAGCGATCGGTGGATATTAGATATCAGGTAAAAATGGGAAGAAGCCCGTCATCATGAGGTCTGGCGATTCTATCTCATCTTGATCTCATCAAACCTGTCCTCTCTATACCAAAATGTTAATCGTCCAGTCAGTGTTCGTCTGTGACCGGTTTGCATGACGTTGGTGGTACACAGATTACGAGTGTACGACAGGTAAAGTGATATTGTATGCTGGCTTAAGTCTGCCGTAAAGGAGAAGATAACGCATGGTGTACACCGTGTACATTGGTTCGTATAAAGGGGTAAGGGAGTTTGAGTTCGATAAATACTTGATAATTCTCAATTACGCATTCTTCAATCCTCCGGGC
Source organism: Paramarasmius palmivorus (assembly GCA_037176845.1). NCBI lineage: Eukaryota > Fungi > Basidiomycota > Agaricomycetes > Agaricales > Marasmiaceae > Paramarasmius > Paramarasmius palmivorus. The sequence goes on along the minus strand of JAYKXP010000042.1, from coordinate 148,417 downwards.
TTGTACCTGCGTACTCGCGTCTTTTAGTCTGGTATCGACACAGAGAATGACAGATCGCACCAATGGACGTATATCGCTGCAAAGGGTAGACCGAAAGCAGCAGATGCGAAAACCCCGAGCTTGGTCAAGAAAGACTTCTTGCTCCCATATGAGAAGGGTAAATGCTACGTGTTGCTCGAGTTAGATAGGAGAATGTCGTCACCAAGGGCTATTGTCTTACATCTGTGGTCGCTGTAACATGGCTGGGACCGGGGCCAGATGGTCTGGTGCCTTGAACCATACCCCGATTAATCGCTTTGACGGCTGGAAGAGTGTTCGACCGAGCGAGCATGAGTCTAGGGGAGACCTGGAGAAGGGACATGGTGGTTGAAAGGAAGGGATGTAGTCCTGAGAAAGAAAAGACTCGCTGGCAGTCTGAGGCATTTCATTGGGCGGTTCTAGATGCAAGAACATGTCCAGCTGACTTCCGATTCAGCTGATTCCTGGGAAAATTGCCTCACATCAGAAGGCCTGGAGACGTACTTACCGTAAGTTCACTTTCCTGTCTCTACCAATTTTTAACCAAATTTCAACATGACATGGAGGATAGATTGATTTACGCTTTTCAACGACGATGAGATCATGAAGACGTAGAGTGCTACTTCGAGCTCCTATTTTGAAAAATAGGAATCATCATACATTATATCACGTGCTTCTCAAAAAAGTCCACGCACCGTGGTCCGTATTACTGACACGTAACCACGTCACTTGAACAGATCCACCACCAAACCGGGTTCCTTGTTTTTGTACGAAACTCAATCACTCTGGATTAACCTTTGCAAGACTTAGAATGGTCATTCCTCCTTGCATAAGACGAGATTTTGGTCTCATGAATTATTTCGATCCGAAGAACAACCAATTTGGTGAGCTGATTTATAAATTATTTGTATGGGCACAGGAATGCTCAGTATGTACTACCCTCAGCGAATGTTACCCACAACCATTCCAGCGGGTGCGATTTGATTACTCAACTCTGCGGCTTCGGACCGGTCAATTATTCTGTCGATGCACTGTGGTCGATTTATAAAGCACTGAATGTTACTTTGTGTCGGAAGCCGCAGTATTCAGGAAACTTCACCGATGTCCACACCGTTCAATGAATCGAAGACCAATATCTACTTGATTTACCCTGTCTATGCTTCGGATCGTCTGATGCTCAATGGAATCCGAGTTAGCTCTACGAAAATAGCCATGCGTCAACGATTCTTTCACGTTGCTTATAGGAAGCGTCTGCTAACAAGTAAAGGTTTCCATATTTGGGATACACTACTTCTCGTGTCCCTTGTACAGCAAAGAAGTCCTCAACTCTGGTCAGTCTTACTCAGTCGAAGAGGCCATGCGCTCGGGACAAGTTATGATCCTCGGGCAGGATCATTATGCGGTACACCAGGTACGTATTCAGTAACGTTACTCAAGTCGGATTGTCCCTTTCTCGACTGATTTGCTTATTTCAATAGATAAGAATCTCCTAAAAAGATGTTGCCGAGCCCGTATAATTCAGTCATACTGTCACCTTGAGGACGGCTGTAGACGTTGGCATGTGCATAGTTTGCTTGCTCAAATACACCAACGTCAGGAACGGGATGGATTGACATGGGGAGTGTTTACTGTGAGTGATACCCAATCTCCGACTGCCGCCATCATTGAGCTGCACCTGCATCTAGAAACAGTTAGACTGAGTTTTGCGCCCACGAAAGGCGGCATTCACGATTCGTAATCCTTGGACTCTTGGAACACGGCGGGATTCTGGACACTCGGGACCTGTGAAGTTTTGGCACAGGGTACAGGTGAGTTCAAATGGGTATCGTAAACTTCCCGATTCACTCCCGCTGTCAAATTGATTGTCGTTCACTGCAGAGTTTTGTGTCCTGTCCCAAAGGTGAAGACCGCAGGGCTCTGGTCTGACATCAATTACAAGCTTGTACTGCTATCACTATCGTCTCAGGAACGTCAAACATCGTCATCTTCATAACCCTCATAGACTCCGCCACTCATTGCTCTGCGGGGTAGCATCTCCATTTAGGCCGTACTCACGAATGTCCATTGTCAAGGATAGACTTTTCAACACAGCCCAGACTTGTTACTCTCAATATTCGGCACTTTCTACCGGATGAACGGCTTATTTCAAATGTTTGGAGCTTGGAGTTGTCAAGGTGAGGGCCATTTCGTTGAAATCACCAAAGTATGATTGGCGACTTTGCCCTTCATTCTTTCTGTTCACTGCTGATTGTTTTTATCCGTAGTCTTGCGCTCGAAACCCATGAAAGGTATACTCGAGTCTCCTTCCCGTGGATGACGTCTGGTAGGATTACAGCTCTTGGTGTCGTCAGATGCTTGCTGAAGATACAAGACTCGGGTGTTGGGGTTGAATCACCGCGCATATACAAATGTATCACGGACCCGTCTGCCTTGGAATCAAAACATAGGCGATCAAGGGAGGGTCCTCGGCTATTGCAAAGGGACGCCAGGACCTCCCTGCCTAGCCTCACGAATGTATGCATCCCTTTCAGCTGATTTCTCCTACACAGACCGGCTGAGGAGTGGTCAAGTCCACAAAGGTTTGATTTAAAAGTGACCCTGATTGACTCCCGCTCTCAACTGGCAGGTCATGCTTTAATTGTGACTACGCACCTGTGTCAGGGTTTGCTTGACGGATAATTTTTTGACTGTTCAGGGAAGGGGATCGAAGGTAATCAATCAGTCGGTACAAAGATCGAAAAGGAAAGTATATTCTCGCAGTTATAACACTTCGCATCACTTCCACTTTTCGGGAACTCCGAATTCCCCGCACGACTACACCTGCCACTCATGAGAATACAGTTATCTAGATCCTAGAAGAAACTCATTCGGGATCAACATAAGCTTACAGACCAGTAATGGTTACGTTCAATAATCGGAACTCGGCACAGGGTCTCAACACAGAGCCATCGAACTGATAGATATCGACTATTTCGGGAAATGCGAGGTACCCTGTAGGCTTGCCCTTCTTGGCAGTCTATCACAATTAACCGCATCAATACCAGCGTAGTATATAATCCTGCACCAAGATTCTGAATGTTAAACCTGCCCTTTCCGCAATCCTCATTCCAGTCATGACTTCTCAATCATATCATCGAGGCTCCTGGCAGCCCAATCAACCACCTAGTCTGCCTGGAATAAATGAGATGTTTCCAGGTATGTAGACAATGCAAAACTCGAAACTTGCTTTGCACTGATTATTCTCCCTCAGAACATTTCATGAAGTACACACCCAATGTTAGATTTGTTCTGAAGGTTGGACTGCTTCACGTCCTTGCATATTGCAACTGTTAACGGAGAGGTTTAGGAGCAGGAGGATCCTCGCCTCCATTCAGAAATGAGTCGGGACACGTCTCAACACGCCCAATATCCGGCCGGTCAGACGAGTCGATACCCTCAATCTCCGGCCGTACCCCCTTCCGCTCAATCTCCTAGTTATTTGACTAGCACGCGGCGTAGCGAACCATCTTCCAGTTCATCAACTTCTCCTCCTCCAACTTCTCCCACTGAATCTTCTGACAAAAAACATGTGTGTCCCACATGTTCGAAGCGCTTCAGTCGTCCGAGCAGTCTCCGCATACATGTTAACACTCACACCGGAGAAACTCGTAGGCCTTCCCTTATCTTGGGCTATCAAATTTGAAGCTGATCGAGCATTGATTATTGTTAGCCTTTCGCTGTCCGTATCCAGGCTGTGGGCGCGAATTCAACGTGAATTCCAACATGCGCCGACACTATCGCAACCATGCTGTTGCCGGGGGTTTCGCACCTCCGCTGGACGACATGGATGACGATCTTCCGCCAACACCGAGCCTACCACAACAACACCAATGGAGCACAGATCCAGCGAGGCAAGTTAATAACTACCCTATGACGAATTCGGGGACCCGTGCTCTAGGTAGATGGTAGCAATGGAATCTTAGGTGAATACGACACCGTCCGTGCCCGTTCCACTCGCTGACCATAGTATAGCAATAGATGCGAAGTCTTCTTTACCCTTGACGCTACCATTGGTCATCACGTTATTTGAATCGTGAACGCCCGCGTCCTTGCGGAGAATTGTCTGATCATGATATGTCGAGACAAACATGCTGATGTCAAAGCGTCTCTCAAATGCCAGTGATCAGTCAAGTACTCAGCGCCGAGTGGGTAAAGGGGTTAGAAGGGCCTGTATTCGTGACGTCTGGTGACGTCCGTGATAGAATTACCAGGTTGAATAGTTATGCTTGGTTTGGGTTATGATAGCAGCGATGCATGTTTACATGCGCTGAGATTAGTACTTCGATTACGAGCGACAATCTACTTTGTTGAGCTTCTTCGAATGTTGCAGGGAAGGAAGTTCGGTAAAACGCACCCGAATATACTCTTTTCAGTAGCAGTGCCAATGGACGGATTCGAGGATCAACTCTGCCATGACGTTGCGGTACAGGGTAAATAAACTTTTCATCTTGTGCCTGTCTCGTGTAGATTGTCATCCGCTGATCATCAAGGGGTGTCGGAAGTTGTAATGGATGCATACAACGCTTTTCAGGCCATAGGCTGAGGGTGCTTTCCGAATCAAACGGTCCAAGCTCATTCTGGATGATGATAGTCAAACGAGAGTGGCGGCTGACTAGACTGAGCCTGAATAATGGAAGGTGATACATACTCAGAGTAGGCTATCTGTCGGACATTGTTGATCGACATCATCTTCGTCGACGCTACATTCTGCATCATCCGTAATGCCAGCCCTAGAAAACCGGCTTCGTCCCGGTAACATTCAAATGTAGCTAATGTAGGTCGCATCCAAATAACTGTGGTTCCTACTCCGTTCCAGAACCGTCATTGTTGATCTGCTACCCTGTACTCGAAGTGCTATCGTGGTCCAATTTTACTATTGACATCGAACTGAGGTTGCATGTAGGTAGGACTAGATGCTCGGCAGCCCGATAACAGCGAAGAAGGCAACGTCATACTGAATAAGGTAGACGCGGATATTTCAGCGCGCAATGTCATTGGACAATGATATGATTGGCCGAGCAACTCAGTTGAGCGTCGTGAAGGTTTAATGATCTCCGTGGGCCACTCGGTCTCCGGCATATCCCGCCAAATAGATTGCGCCACGGTCTCAAAACTTTGTGCATTGGCATCTGCTCAAGTCAAGCGTTGGTTTTGAAGCGTTGTGATCAAAAAAAAAAGCCGGTTCCCGCCTTTACGATTTGTGTGAGGTCTAATGGTACGATCCTTCGGGATTTTGCAGTCGAAATTCCATGGTCCCGAATACTCGGCATACTAGGAATGTCTATACAACCAATTGACGTGCGATGAAATTCAGTGTGCAAGGAGAAGCGAATGTTCAATACCTACTTAGTGACATATCATTACATCAGAATGTTTCTGGCCGACACCGAAGAGAGTCGTCCTTGAACCCAGGCTGAGGTACAGCTCTGAACTCGGTGTTTTTTTATCAGCCGGGGCTGATCATTGATCATACCTACCAAGGGTTTTAGTTTTTAGTTGGCAAGTCCCAATTTTACATACTTAGACTCGGGGCGCCCGAAGCCGAGTTATCTGCGGTGCTCACTGGCACAGAGTCGATTAGTTAATTCATTATTCGTCTGTCTTCAAGTTGATTCTTCTCTCTATGCTGTCCTGGAGCACGTGTATCCGAGGGGACATCATAACGATGTCATTAGCCGTACTATTCATTGCTACATCATATTTGAACAATAATGGCTCGTACCAAACTTAGTGCTTCAAACGGCTACCGTCTTGGGAATAGTATCGATCCGAAGACCCACACCCTCGTCGGCAGTCAAGTATAGGACTTCAGGTTTGCCGAAACACTCACCTTCAGACTTGAACGCAACGTGACAACAGAAATTATGAACCCTCAACGTTCAACGCGTGAAAGAACTGTCAACGTTTCTCGTGAGGTGCTTATCACGGCTGTGGAATACCTGAGCTAAGCCCATCATTAGCCGTGTATAAATACAATATCGAACATGCACCAACGGTCATGTCGATTGGGGCCATATACAATAACTGCCGCGTTTCTACGATGGGCTCCTTACACCAAGTTAAATTCGGGAGAATACCGTGTATCCGCGCTCCATCATAGATTTCAAATAGACGTGCCATTTGCTGGACGTTATCGCATGTTGCTCCCAAAGTAGTGCTGCGGGAATGTGGAGTACCGACTGTCTCAGATCTACGAAAATTGAAATAATGAGATTACATTTGCGGCCCGCATGATTTGAAGAAGGAAATACGGTAGGAACTGAACAGGATAGAATGTGGTGCCCACTTGAACGGTAAAGTCTTCAAACATCATTTATACCTTTAGGACATCATGAGGGGCGAGAAATTCGACTGACAAAAGGATACCATCGCGCAGCTCAACTTGAGCGGGGAGCAACCAAGCTGTAGCGCAGAAATTAAGCTTCTTGGATACGGGAAGTTGCAGCAAGAAAATTTTCAAGTTTCAATTGAACTAATAAATGTATTGATAACGATAGAGATAGTTTTGGTAGATTTGTGTTTACTGCTTCCAAGGGCCATAATGCAGGAAGAGACGAATACCAGTCGCCAAAGCGGTCATGAAGGCGGAAGACAAGTTATCATTTACGTACACCATCAATTGTCCCAAGGCGATCACACTGATAACAACAGTCACACCACGATGTGATCATTTTCTACTTCAACATACTTCAAGTTGACTTACGATGATCAGCCTCGTAGGGAGCGCTGGTATCAGTGGGGAGGTGATTATTCATTCGCACACAGCCACTGTGGCTCCAAGTTGCCCAAGAAATGAACTTGAACTTCGGTGAGTTCTGTTCGTGATTCTCAGCCAGTGGCTCCTAAATTTGGTTTAGGGCATTCCCTAGCTCTCACGAGAGAGCATCTCGTGCAGAATTGACGAAACCTCACACTCTCACATTCAGCCTACCCTAGCCTATCCCTATTCGCGGCTCAAAGGCGGAGAAACGACCTGATACTCGGTGTCCAATCGTCTTGTGCTTTCCTATTGACGGTTAATCTCTATGCCTATACTACTATAGATGTCACCCAATCTCTTGGGCCGAAGCCCTGTGCGAAGCAATGCAATCAGAAAGAGAATGTGAGTTAGTGATTTGGGGTTTGAGTCTGGTACTCCGTGATTGACTTCGATCCGGACTTTTTTGCGGTGAGTACATATTGGCAGCCGAACCATGATCAATGTCAGTCCTGATAGCTTGTCGACATCTTTGAGTCTTGGACTGACTCCCACACCCACGGCGCATATCATGATTTTTCTTCCATCGGTCTCGATCGGTGCCCGAGCTGCTGTTGTTCAGTTAAATTGTAACTTCATTTTCTCATGCTTACTTCGAACATGTTGCCACCAGGCGGGATTAGGTGACACTGAAAGGATATATTCGGAGACAAGGTGCGGTTTATTTGAGGCATGTAAGTACTCTCGGGATGTGATAATTCTTCTTGATTTCGAGGGACAATTTTAGCGCAACTGAGTCGAATGATATGGTACGCTGAGATGTTATGTGTTATGCAGATTTCTATTCAACAATCGCACGGTGTCACACTTGTTACATATCCCTTTCCCTGTTCGCAGCTCCCGCTCTACTAGTTCAATAAGTGGCCTTCTATTATACGTATTCGCCTTTTAGATTGTACTACGCAAGTAGGCCACGGCGGCTAAGGCAGTGCTCTCCAGCGCCTTTCCAATGCCGTAAGGCGATCCGCAATATGATACTGCTGTTCAAGCACCTCAGGGATATGAGCCCCATGAAGTCTCCAAAGGACAGCCTGTGTAAGTGGGAACTAGAGGTGACGAATTAGCTTGTACGGTCCAACTCGGCTTGCAAACAACTCTACCTCAACTTGTTTCTTGCTTACGCTGGTGTTTTCCAGAATGCTTGTTATGTGATCGAAAAGCGGCATATTCTGGAATGGTATGAAAACGGGAGTGACAAGGACAACAAAAACGTGGCATACCTCTCTCACGTTCCGGTCGGAGATGTCTGCCGCCTGAGGCGCAGGTGTTATGGACTGCAGCTGGTACAGTGCATATGTCATCCAGCCAACCATCGAGGGATCAAAGGGTTTTCTGCACAAAAATCTGCTAGGTCTTGACCGGACTACTTGCGTCTCAAGTCCAAAATCCTTCAGGGCCTTCAAATCATGCGTCAAAGACACGTCAAGTGCTTTGGAAACCGCATAAACTTCAAGAGACCGAAGCCGAGAGACACCGGCCGGTCGATTTGGACTAATCCTGGACCTTGCTAGTGCGAGAATGGAGGCGAGAGGAGGAGACAGTGGACTTCCGAAAATAGGTTTTGGTACGACAACGAGATGCTCTAAGCAGGGAAGCAGCTCATTGGTGGCGATTTTGTCGAAGATGTGGCTGAAGAAAGCTCCTTCGAGTTTTAGAGTCTTCGTCAGAGGCACACGACGAATGAGTCTCTCTATAGTGACATCCATGACGGAGCTTCCAGCGATTGAGAAGGTGGCTAAAGCTGGGGAAGAACGTGAAAGCATTTCGTCGGTTGGGTCGGCCGTATGATACGAGTATGCGCCTCTCAGCGTGAGATGTTCCAATGATGGGACCTTTAACCACCGGCACATCCCCATGCGTTCACCTTCTAGCGGTATATCTAGACATCGGAGGGTCTTGAGCTCAGTCACGATTAATGCATTCTGGAAATCCGGAGTCCGCTCTTTGGCATACGAATCGATCGTGAGGCTTTCCAGGTGTCGGGTTGCAGAGAGTATGTCCAAAACCTGGGAGCCAGGGTGTCCGCCGATTTCCAGATGAGTAATCTGATGCCACGGAAGTAGGCCTCGTATGAATCCAAGGTTGAGTGGCTCGAGGGACCTGATCCTCATAGTTCGAAGTTGAGTAGCGAAACGGAGAGGAACGAATAAGGCCAAATCTTTCTCAGCGAACGACATGTTTGCCCCGTCGATGCTGAGTTCACGGAGGAAGGTGAAGTCATTGGTTTGTGGATGAAGTGCCGGTAAAGGAATGACATTGAATATATTCCACCGGATGTTCTGGAGATTTGGAAGGCGAAGATCCCAGGTGGACCACTGCGAGCAATGGGCGAAAACGATGTCCAAAAGAGGTTGAATATTAGGGGAGGCAGTAAGTTCTGTGGTGTATATTTTGACATGTAACGGCCTGTTTCTCGCGTGGTCGAGAGCAAAAGCTAGCATTGGAATGTACTTTGGGACATGCGATCGCGAGACAATATCCAGATCGAGAAAGATGGAGACCCATAGCGACGGTGTGTCCAATGCGACCTCTCGCCAATGCCTTGTCGTTGAGCAGGGTTAAGTCCAGGATTTCGTTTCCTTGAACAGTAAATGACTCACTTGGAAACCTGAATTAGAGACCACAGAGTCTCGGAACAATCGAGGATAGATCGCTCGTTGGAGCAATAGGTGAATATTTCGGAGAGTATATCTGAGAACAATTGACCGAAGGACGGGTTGACCTGGGCATTGTCGTTAGTTGTAGCTGTAGTCATCGGAGGTGGGCGTCGAGAGCAGAGACAGTCACACCGTCAATCGGCAATTTCGCTCCAGTTGGTCGCTTGATCATGACGTGATCCGAATCATCAGCTGACCGGTGATTTACATAAAGGCTCGGAGATTTCCACTTTGTTTCAAACGTTCATCGTCGCAAGCCTTTTCCCTCACAAAATTTGTGTTATTGATCAAAGAAGTTGTGCAGATAATCACACTTAAGGTGGCTGTCTTTGCAATTGCCCTTTGTCCAGCTCTGCTCATGGCTCATGTTTGGCTCATGTCCAGGCACGCCACGACGGTTCGCTACTAGATCCACATTGATGGCGTCTGTCAGACTTTGACGGGTCTTCCGAGTCCACCGTCTGCTCGCAGCAACTGACTCAGAGGAAGCTTGAAGGGAACCCACTCGCCGTCGAAAACATGACGTACCAAAACTATATGTTACACGTTATGATTCTGACAGAAAAGCCTTTGCCTTATGGTCAAACAAAATTTGTACTAAACGAAACATCCTTCCACTCTTCCAGTTGTACCAGAGCTTTCTCGCTTTCATTCTTGGCTACTTCATAGCAGTCGCTTCCCAGAACGACATGCTTCGAGAAGCTCTTTCCCTGGGCAACACCTTCGCCCCGAACAATGTCGAGAATGACTTCAACACCCTTTGCCGGATCACCAGGTGCATTGCTGATTAGGCCTAGACTCGTATTCAGTTACTGATTGACCACTGGATCAGGTGCGACACACTTTTCAAAGAGGCTTCATACTCATCCGTAATCTTCTTGTAGTCTGGGACCTTGGCGATATACGGCTTACGCGCATCTGGGGAGTTGCACGCTGTAAGGAAAGAACCAAAGTCGATGCAAATGCTACGGAGACCAAGAGGTGCAATTTCATCGTGGAGGGAAGCTGAAATACCTACATCACACGCCGTTTTAGTTCGCCGATTTACAAGGGTGTAGAGACATTACTTGCCTCTCAGAGCCCACTTGGTTCCAGCGAAGAGACCTACAGCGGGACAAGATCTGTGATGCGCGTGAGTTCTAAGTCGCAGAGAATCACAAGGATACATTACTCACTGCCAGCCCACGATAGAGCCCATGAACACAATAGTCCCAGTTTTGCGCTCACGTAAATGAGGAAGGAATGCACGAGTGATATTGAGGGCTCCCAAGACGTTGGTGCTATTAAAAGTAAGCATCTCCACCTTTCCAAAACCATCACGTATGACTCACTTGAATTGTTCGAAGCTCTCCTCGGGTCTGAAAAAATCAGAGTTGGTGAAGTATGGGGTATAGGAATACGTACGTGTTTTCTTCAATGGCGCCAACAAGTTTGGCACCAGCATTATGAACAACAACGTCGACTTGACCGTAGATGCCGATGGCGTTCTGGGCGATGCTCTGGAGAACATCCAGAGGTGCGCCAACGTCGAGTTCGAGGACAGCAGCCCCTTTTGCTTCAAGATCGCTGATTTGAGATACCGTACGAGCCGTCGCGATGACCTTGTCGCCACGACGGAGAGCAGCGAGGGTCAGCTCGCGACCAAGTCCAACGCTAGCAAAATTATGATCCATGTCGTCCAGTGCAAATAGACGAGTACACCTACGAAGTTCCGGTGATGAGCCAGACGAGTGGTGCCATTGTGTTCGAGGAGTATTCAAGTGTAGTAGAGAGACCGGTCGATTTTTCAGTGAGGAGAGGTCAGAAAATATCAGGTCTTTTATACCCTCCTGAAGCCTGGCAGCAACGCGGCTAACTACATGCCCTGAGACAGGTCGAACAAAGGATCCCTTCATCGTCCAGTGCCAGTGGAGTGCAGAAGCATTTCGCCTGTCGTGAAAGTGAATTGATGAGCACCCAAAGAGCAGGTTGAGTCTATTGACCTAAGGGTGTCATGACCATCTTTACAGCAGTAATTTGAAGAACCGACCTCATAGTTGACAGATGAGGTGCTACATTTGCAATTTCTAGCGCGCGGGCGCGAACCATTCGACGGATGGACACATAATAAGGACCTAGACATACCATGAGTAGAAAAGCACGGTCCACCGCAACCATACAGCAGCATTCCATCTGTCTGATCAGCGTTAGAATCATATGTGACATCGATAAGCGTAAAGATAACTGTACGAACATGAACTTTAGAGAAATTACCCGTGCGCGAATAGGCGTGCTTGAAACCAGTATATTCACTCCCTCTTTCTATCGAAATTTATAAATTGTTCCCACCTCGGAAACTTCTCTACAGCAAATATAATCACATTGTTGAACCAGCCAGTCGTTATCGGGGAGGACGCGCTTGTTTTGCTGACCTTCCTGATCATGGCCGCGTAAATTAGCTATTTCGTAGCTCTTCATGATATCCTGGAACAGTGCTGCCGCTTTCCCTTGTGAGCCATTGATGCAGTAAGCCTAGAGGAATACACCACTATTGGGGAATCTTTTGTATGCGTCCGTAGAGGTGGGCCATAGATCGCGGTATAAGGACTGAGGAAGGAGATGTCTTTGTGCACTGCTAGGCAAATAGACAAAGAACTCACATAAATCATGAATACACTGGGACAGTGAATCATACTCCTGGCTACGTCACATAGAGGTACATTCATTGTCGAACGAACCATTACATCCAAATTGTGATCATGATCGTGTATGGCAGTAGTTTCAAGATTTCTTTCAGTGACTGGGGCAACAAGCGACTGTTGATCAACGACTAAATGAGCCGTTGTCATTATGAGGCATAAATGGACGGGACACTCACTTCATGGCCTCTCCGAGTCTATTTGCAGGCAATGAATGCAAAGTAATTCCCATAGTCGTCCGCGGCATCCGTCAGAGCTAGTAGCTCGTTCATCACAAGGCTCGAGAGACTATGGTGATCTTCGTAATGAGAATACTTGAATAAGAATAGCAGGGTATCAGCAGTCTTTCTCAGTGCCACTATATTCCCGATTTGATGTGTTACGGAGCCAGCTACGAGGAAATCTTCGAGATTCTTCATGTGGGTGCCCAGTAGATGGCCATTAGAAGATTTGACGATGATGTCAACGGGGAGTTTAAACTGGGAGGCTTAGTGCGAGTGGTAGACTGAGCCTGGTTTTGTGGTCGGAGTTGCGAAACAAGGAAAAAGAAGGAAATGACGTGAGCCAATTCGATAGGTTTGGGAATTTTTTCACACCGCTAACCCTCTTCGCTACCGTCACCATCGTCCAAAAGGCAACTCTTCCTCCCTGCGCCTGTGCAAGCCGCTACTCGCAAAGGTATGTTCAAAGCCCTCCAGACACTCTTTAGGGAGCTCACATCCCTCTTGGAATGTAGGGGCAGCTGTGGATTTCAACGACTGAAGTACGGAAAAGGTTGGATTATGGGCAGGGACTTTTTGTACTTTGTGCGCACCATTTCCTTTCTTTCCACTGAAACGGAGGCACTGCGACTAACATCATGCATAGTACATCTAGGCTTGAATGTCACCCCGTTTATTTATCTAAAAAAGTCAGTCCGAACAAGACGTGTCGGCGTGTATTCTAACTGTACAAAACCACCAGATATACCTCGTCAGCACTCAAGATCTTGCTCCTCCGTCGAGGGAAGGGCAATGTGCTATCCGCACCTTGGCTCCCTGATGCTGCTCGTGCTCAACCACCATCATCCGACGACTGCCTATTACCGGCCATTGACCTTGATTTTCGTTCGGGAGATAGACAGACATGACACCGTATCATTCTACGGCTCAAACCTTTAGTACTCTGTAGGCGCACCCAGGGACTCCAGCCTTTCGGATACCTCTAGCATCGAGTTCAGAGTTGGTTTACGAGGGATCAGGACCAGGAAGCAGGTGCGTTTGCTTTGTCTTTCCCGTCCCGCTGTTGTATACTTAAGTCTTTTCCAGGCTTCTCGGAGACACTACCAGAGTCCCAAAACTTGACAACGACAACGGCCAGTACAAGATCACGACTGACAACACTTTGACGCCCTCCAAATCTTGCGTACTGTTTCTGGTTATCCCCCTATATGTCGCAAAAGACGCAAGCTTTCCGTTCTACGTTGCGGTCGTGGGCGTTCAAGTTGCTATAGCTCTGATAGAAGGCAGCAAAGTCAGAATTGAGGAAGAGAAGGTACGTCGATTTCACTTTTTTGTCGAAGAAACACTGATTAACTCTTCATAATTCCTGCTCCATATTAGCACCCTCAAAAGCTTACGAAAGAAACCCACCGAGATTAGCCATCTGACACTAAAGATCACTCAGCAGTACCTGATTGCGCCCTTCAGTTCGCTGCCTTTAACACTCATATTCCCCGCCGGATAGGGCCCCGGAGATGCTCCAGTATTGCGGCAATATGCTCCCTATCTTTTATCCCAATCCACCAAGAAGTTATAGAAGCCGAAGGATCCGTTGCTTCAAGTGTGAGGAACGACGAGGAGAAGGTATGCTTTTGCACATGGAATGCCTTACTATCTGGTTCTTAGCATTGTTCAGGTACCCTTATAATGCACTTGCAACAGGGATTCCGGCTGAGAACGTTTGGCCGTCCTGAAGGGGTCTAGCACAGCACCTTTCAGTTTGGCGCCTTCAGGACCATGGCCTGCACGCCGATTACTGTTGAGGGCTTCTCTCAGTCTTTCTGAACATGCGAACGAAGGGGATTGACCGAAAGTTGTTGTGACTTTGAGGTTCCGGAGTGCTGCGGTGGAGAACAGGGTATGAACATTTCGGCCTCTCGCCCCAAACATGAACGCTAACTATTCTGTAGGTTTATCTCGCATGGTAGCATGCACGCTAGACTGGAAGCCCCAAGTATGCGTTAGTTTGCTCGGTCCCAATAAAGAAAGCGGTCCGATTTGCGTGCTCGGAAGTTTTGTGGCCTACTCATGTATGGTTACGATTCAAGGGTAGTGGTGCTCGGAGGTTTCTCGATATGCTACCATGCGATGTAGATGTCGTGCCATGTCTAGCGAATAATGCCGGGGTGAGTTCTATCTCGATCTTTGGTTTCAATCAGTGCTGAATGTTTCTTCACTAGATTGCAGCGTTGTTTCGGCACTGAAATCATCCATCTGAAGAGATTCAATTCAAATCTCCACGGACGCCGTCAACACGCTAGTGACGAAGCACAACGGTAGGCTTTCCATTTCTTTTCTTATGAGGCCATTGTCGACGGTTATTCGCAGACGTGGTTTTTGCCGTGATTATCGTAATACTTCCGCGTAGTCTGGCTCATGCGCCTTTATGTAAGCGCGGTCTATTTTGGTTATCGGCGTCGTACTGGAGGTGAATGTTAACATCTGTTTTACATAGGTATACTTGCCTGTGCCAATACAGATTTCGGCAAGGCGTACAGGCTCAGGCTGTCACTGCGAAGGGTGCTACAAGGGATCCACTCATCTACATATACTATAGCAGCGGTGCTCAAAGACGTTCACTGATCTTCTAGTACACAGCAGTACGTGATTCGGAGAGTAACTATACCTGTGTTTCCAAATCATATGGCACAGTCTTTTTAGCTATCATAGATGAACATGAAGGCCGAACGGAACAACAGCGGAGACTTTGTTGGAGTCCAAGTAGCTTCGCCAAGAACCCTTGGAGCGTGAATGATACGTGTCGAATTGGCGATAAGTAGTATGAATCGTTGAGGCTGATAAACCAATCGTGGTGTACCGGCTACTTATCGGATGTCGTTGCCGGTCGCGAAATTTGTTCCTTCACGACAATCACCGCAAAAGCAAGCTTCTTCACCTTGTCTCATACCACGATAGCGAGAAATGATCCCACGCAGTTCCACGCTATTAGTGCGCAGCGCTTCCCTTTCCCTCTATATCGTTACTTTCCCTTTCTTTCATCTCTTCCACTCTCCTTTCTCTTTCGATACCATTCCATGCCACCTCGCCTTATTCAAGACATCCACGCATTCTTTATACTACTCATTCTGTGGTACACGTCGGCGGCATCAGCGTCCAACATAGAAGGGAATCTGACATTCGTTGCGAATTCGGGAGTTTGCGAGAAGGTCGATGGAGTACGACAGTACTCGGGATACGTCAATATGGGGAAGAACAGCTCGATGGTGCGTTTTGGTGATATATTACCCGTCTGATTGCTGAATATCCTCTTTATAGTGGTTTTGGTTGTTCGAGGCTCGACATTCTCCCGAAACTGCACCACTCACTCTTTGGTCCGTTCACCGCAAGCAATGCCAACGCCAATGCCACATTTTGACTCATCATGAAACAGGTTGAACGGCGGTCCTGGATGTTCGTCGATGATTGGTCTCTTCAATGAACATGGCCCTTGTACCGTGACACAGAACAAGACTGCAACGTCTTTCAACCCGTATAGCTGGAATAATATAAGCAATAGTGCGTTCCTCTCGCTACGTTCATCACATATTACGACTCATTTCTGGTAACGCTTCGAAGTGCTCTACCTCGATCAGCCCTTTGGTTCTGGGTTCTCTGTCGGCGAGGAGATCGACAACTCGGAGGATGCAGCCAAGTTTGTCTGGCAGGCGTTGCAATCCTTTTGGATCAGCCCAACATTCAGCAAATTCAGAAACAGACAGTTCATTCTTGCTACCGAATCATATGGCGCCCGATTTGGACCTGTGTTTATCAACTACTTCAATGAGCAAAACAAGCTCATTGACGACGGTGAACTAACAGCGGTAAAAGTGGTTGTATCTGGTTTAATGGTTAACAAGTGAGTGTTGATGCGCTCTGGAGTTCCAAATCCTGAACTTCGTTCCCATGTAGTGGAAAGCATGACCCCCTTCTCCAGTTCCAAACCATAGTTGATTTTGCACGGGATGCACCTGGTTATGGTCCGCTTCAGAATGCCAGTGTGATCGATTCCATCCAATCAGCTTTTGAGAACGACTGCAAGGGTCAGATTCGACAATGTAATGGTCTCGAGGCGGGTGGAAAAGCGGACGGTATTTGCAGAGATGCTGTTGTGAACTGCGTGAGTCTGCGTCTTTACCTCCTGTTTCATCTATCCATTTGGGCGCTCGACTCATGGCCACCTCGGAGGGGCCCAAATAGGACACTATTTTTGTTCTCCAGTATAGATGTACCATATGACCCAGCTGATATAACCATTCACAGACGTATGGTGTGTTCTTGCCCGCAGTTGGTGCTCGAGATCCAGATGATCTTCGTCAAAGTTCTACTGCTTCCACAGAGGAGTCTGATGAAGACGAGGAGGCGGCAGGGCCTTCAACTGATTACGCGACCTTTATAAGGCTACCAGAAATTCAGAAAAGTCTCGGTGTTTCACTAAATGGGAATAAGAATGGGACCTTTGACCAGTGCGATTCTAGCGTCAAGTTTAGATTTGCGCAATCGGGCGAGGTAAGTTGGGGCATGGACACTCGGTGTTTCTTATGACTTACAAGCTCGACAGACCGGCAGAACGTTCTTGCCTCATCTTGCGACGTTAGCGGAAAGTAAATTTCCTATCCTGATCTGGGTATGTCCCTTCAATGCATTGTCTAATCTCAAGGCTCAGTGTGTACTCAATCCAGGTTGGAGATGCGGATATGAAGTAAGTGTTGATCACCCTTCTTCTTTGTCTTACTGATGGCTTCAAAAAGAGCCAATTGGCTTGGCGTACATGAGTCTATGATTGAAATGGAGTGGTATGGCAACAAGACCTTGAGAGACACCCCTTTCACCAATATGACAATTGACGGAGAGGCAGTCGCTAGCTACAAAGTAGTCGATAAATTCCAGTTTGCGTACGTCACATTGCATTTAAAAGTCGTGCACCTAGCTGATCTGTTCGCTCTAATTAGACGCGTATTTGGTGCTGGTCATGCGTTGGTGCGGCCTCTTGCTTTCTATTCCCGCTCTGGACTGATTGTGTTATGCATTCCTTATTTGTCGTCTCTGTTGTGATAGCCTGCTTATCAGCCTAAAGTCGCGCTAGAGATATTTGCTCAGTTCGTCAAGAACGAAACACTGCATTCGGTGTCGTCGTCGTCGTCGGATGATCCTGATGGTGATTCGGGAGAGCCTGAACCTAGTTCCTCCAATGGCGCTAGTACAATTCCGAGCACATCGCGGTGGCCTGTCGTGGTTCTCATCATCTTTTATGTGTTTATCATGATATGATTGCCATAGAGGGACATATCCATAGATCTTTCTCAAACATTGAGATCATCTTTCGTACGTTAGTTGCACATTTAGTTCTTTCACAAGAATAGGCTTGAAAGAGTAGAAAGGACATTTTACGATACGATACATATAATGATAAAAAGGGTATAGGTAACGTATTGTAGCAGACAATTGTTCTGGACTCTACAATGGCTGATCTATCGGGTACCGGTCCAGGAACTTGAACTGCTTCAACCCACTCTCAAACTCGTTGAGGAAATCTCCTTCAGTGGAGTTCGCTGTATACAGCCCAGGCTCCGTCGACGCTGCGAAGGTGGTGATGACTTGGGTAGCCGAGCCAACAGATGCTATAGGTTTTCCGTAGTAGTAAGCATCCCTGACTATGCTTATCGGCCTCTGTGGAGGATAGAATGATGAAGTCGAAGCCAACGCTGGGTCGAACAAGCTTTGAGTGTCATCCGCGATGATGATGCCGTCAAAGAGAACAGCATCGGAGGATATGTAGGTAGTATTGACGCCTTGAACAAGCGTCTCTGCGATGACAATACCATTAGCACCTTTTTCGTGGAGCTGCTGTGCAATGGAAGTAGCTTGTTGGATGGAAGTGGTCGAGTTAATCGTAGCGAGAATACCAACGTTTAGACCAGCAATAGTGTTCAACGTGGTGTTAAATATGGACAAGGCAGTGGTCGTATTGTCGTGATAGTACGTGGCATCGGGAGAAGGGGCCTCGACGTTGATCGCGAGCGCTACTCTCTTCGCAAAGTCGTTGTCGATTCTGTTGAGTTGAGTAACGACGTTCTGCCGAACGGCTAGAGACTGGACATGAGAAAGCTCAAATCGGAGAGCGTTAATTATCATCTGTCTTTCGACAGGAAGAATGGAGTTGTAGAATAGTCTTGGCTGACTCCAATAATCCAAGAACGTCGGCGACACAACCCGAACGTATTCCGCGTCCACGATCCTTCTCGCAGGAGCGGTAAAGAACCCGTTACCAACGGTTTGATTGGCAGGTTTGGGATACCCGTTACTCAACGTATTGAACGTGTACGGGTTGACGTTGGAATTTATGAACTGTTGTCCCGCTCCATCACGATTGTTGTTGTGGACGCCGTTACGAGGTCGGTTGATAGGAATTTGTTCAAAGTTGGGTGAACCCATGTTTCGGTTGAGCTGGGTGTCGACGTAAGAGAATAATCGCCCTTGGAGCAGAGGATCATCCGAGAAATCAACGCCCGGGACAACATGGCCAGGAGAAAACTAGAGTTTCGCAACGCATGAGGATCTGAGGCCTTACAACGAGGAAACAAAAAAGAAGACTCACCATCGCCTGTTCCGTCTCGGCGAAATAGTTCACGACGTTCCGGTTGAGAACAAACTTGCCCAGTGGAGTTACCGGCACTAATGTCTCAGGAAGGATCTTAGTAGGGTCCAATAAGTCAAAACCGTATTTGAGGACGTCTTCTTCATCAACAATTTGAACGCCAACTTCCCATTCTGGATACTGGCCTCCTGCGATAGCGTTGAAGAGATCCTGACGATGGAAATCGGGATTCTGACCGGCGAGGGTGAGAGCCTCAGCCCAGACAAGACTAGCAACGCCCTGCTGACTTTTGAAATGCCACTTGATAAGTTTGGATTGGCCCTGCCGGTTGACGAAACGGAAGGTGTGGACCCCGAAACCATCAATGTGGCGATATGAGCGGGGAACTCCGTGACCGGAA
This sequence comes from Paramarasmius palmivorus, assembly GCA_037176845.1. NCBI lineage: Eukaryota > Fungi > Basidiomycota > Agaricomycetes > Agaricales > Marasmiaceae > Paramarasmius > Paramarasmius palmivorus. The sequence continues at coordinate 129,013 of JAYKXP010000042.1, read as the reverse complement.
AGCGCCCATAGCAGCGTATGGAGGGTCGAGGGATTTTGAGAGAAGAAGTCGTAAGCGGAATCATGAGCTGTTGCGGCCTGAGGTATCTCGTTATCTGCACGAGGTTTGACGGAGTGGATGAGATCAGGGAATTGAATAGCGTCTTGGATGAAGAAAACAGGGATGTTGTTTCCAACGATGTCTGATCCAATTGGAAGAGGCGAACAGAAGGTTCATCAGGCCTTTATGATTTCCGTAACAGATAACGCCAAGTACGTACCATAGTTGCCCTCATCAGTGTAGAAACGTAGAGCAAACCCATGAACATCACGAACTGTATCCGAACTGCCACGGGAACCTGCGACAGTGGAGAAACGGAGGAAGATCGGCGTTTGCTTCCCGGCGGAACTGAGGAATGAAGCTGCCGTGAGGTTGGACCAGTCGCCATACGACTCAAAGTATCCGTGAGCGGCTGCACCACGAGCGTGAACTACGGAAGTGCAACGTCAATACACGAATCAAAAGAAGCAAATGATTGATTACCCACCAGCTCTTTCTGGGATCCTTTCGTGATCGAAGCGCGTTATTTTCGTGCGGAAGACAAAGTCTTCGAGCAGAGTGGGGCCTCTGTCTCCAGCTTTAAGAGAGACTGTGTCATCCACAGGTGTTCCGAAGTCCGTAGTAGTATATGAGTCTGTATCGTCCACGACAAACTGCTCTAGGAAGCCATCGTCACCGGGCGCACGACGAGATAAGGATTCGCCAGTATCGCGAGCACTATAAGGGCAGGTAGCGGAAGATAAAATAGCGGCTGTAGCGATGACAGTAAAGAAGGCCCGCATAATGTGGAGGAGGCGTCTGGGCGATAGACGATGGGGTTTTGGAGATCCGACCAGCCCTTGTCTTTATATTGTGCAGACCTGCACATGACTTGAGTTTACGGTCGCTAAGAGATCTAGTTGGAGGTTTGATCGGAAGCCCGATCGTGACGAGGCGGGGAGGTGTTGGGGACACATTGAATGACCGCCTGTGGCAAATTTGAATAGAACCGTGAACCATAACTTGTCACGTAATGAGTCTGTTCATCATATAATCTTGGAATTGAAAATACATGCACAATTGCAAGCGATGCTTCATATAATCGTACTAGGTTGAAACGAAAGGTGCTAGTCACAATTCTATCGCGCAGGTTCTAGAAATCAGCTAGACCCGAAACACACTCGGAGAAGCTCACCTGTGAAGCGCCATTTGGATGGTTCCACAATCCTCGACCTCCAGGGCATCTCCGTTCAGTTTTCCTAAGATTAGTATGCACGGTCACCTCGTGGAAATGAAAATCCATGACAAAGGCTTGATAAGAGTGGAATATCCATATGGAAAATGTGCCGAAAGAAGTCAGTTGGATGCGAGTTCAACGTTCAATGATAGCCAACAATCGCTCATCCCTGACTCAGAGGTGAAGAGCTAAATTGTCAGCAGTATCAGGTAGATGTGTAAGAAAGAAAAAAGGGTCGATCTGGACTCTGGGTAAGCTCCACAAGATGCACGTGTCTCAGAATCGCTTAACTAGGAAAGTTTTTCTCCCTCTTCAGGTTTTGTGTTCCGCCAGCTACCAATGGCACTACTTAGGAACCCTGGACCCGCTTGGGCCGTCGTTAACTTTGCGCTCTCCTCCGCGCGCTCAGCTATTCGCAAGGGCTGGTCGGGTTCGAGGGCAACGTCGTGTGTCAGAGAAGCTCCGACGTCAAGTCCGAAGCCGAGCCGAGCCGATCGAGTTTGTCAATATCGGACGTTGAAATCTTTCTTCTTTGCGACCTCGATGATGCTTTTCACCCGGTGAGTTCCCGTTCTATTCTCATTGAAAAATAATGCTGATATGTCTCTATCAGATGGTCTAAGGCCACACATCGAGACCCGTTGTTTCCAGAAAGAAGACTGAAGTGCTCAGCGAAAGGGTGAATACTTTACGCGTCAAGCTTACTAGGTGCCGAAATATATCTCGCTAAAACCTGGAGTACAGCTGACAATGACAGTGCCAACGTCGATAACCCCTGAGGAGTCCAGTTAATATCGGGAGCGAGATAGGATGTTCAAGACGAGAAATCAGTCCATGCCGATTCCTTGATAGTGCGTCAACCACAGATTGTTTCCACGATGTTTCTAATGCTTACTTCGTCGTTAGCCAAGATAACGAGTAATAATCACAGATTATACAAGAATTCACGGAATTGTCACCGAAAATGAACTAGTCACCATGTTGAAGAGTTTTACGATATGACCATACACATTCGCTTCGCTTCGCAACACCACAAACCAGAAGTCTTAGCTCGGGTAACTGTCGGGTCCCGACTCCCGCTACCGACGAAGAATGTACTTGTAATTTTGGACCCTCAATTGGGCCCTTGTGGGATGCCAGCGTTCTGATTACGACGTCACGGTCCGTCAACGTGATTGACGGTACAAGTACTGTTAAGCATCGTGCGTTGCTATGATATTTATGGTTCTTATGGGCTCTCGCAGGTAATCTGGATGCGGGATAGTGTTATGTTCTGCCATTCTATCCCGTAGAAGCTTCGAGACATTCCCGTATGCCAACGAATCTCGGGTGCGGTAATGGCAACAGCGATTTATACCGGGGTATATTCCCGTCATCGTAGTCTCCTCAAGACTCATTAACGGGTGTAGTGGTCTCTGCTTGCGCGGTATGTTGATAATACATTGGAACGTAAACTATAGCTGAGGGCTCTGTCCAGAAACTTGGAAGCTGCTACAGGCGCACTGTTTCCTTAGCTCTCCTTGAATTATATGCTTTCATCGTTACCATAGGCGCAAAGGAATCCTGAGGTATCATCGACGGTCAGTTCTGCTCAGTATGAATGAGGATAATTTCCTTGCGAATGATTCTTTAAAGTTTTCACTAGTCTTTACAAGGGGATTTCCCTTTCCCTTCTGTCAGGGATGCCACTTACACCCCATATTCTTAAGATCTTGGAACTAGGAATGCATATTCAGAACCGATATTGCAATGGGGTGCAGATTTGGCTTGTACACAGACGCCGGTTATGATACTACTGGCTATTTCACTATCCAATTAAAATTATCCCCAGCTGTGGCTGCCGCAAGAGATGATAATTGATCTGGCTTCGCCCTCCTCACACCGTGACCCATAATAATCACAAGTGGTGTGTTACCTTGCTTTTATTGTCTTAGATGCATTAATCATCGCGGTCTCGATACCTGCGACTGGGTGAAAGCCGTTTCTACTCTCGACTTCGGAGGATTTTTCTCCTTTGCCTGGCCTACGTTTCTGCCATTGCCAATACCACAACGGTGTCCACTGCACAGGTATGTATTATACACTCATCTTCAATACTCTTTCTCAAATCTACGCCTTGCATCGTTCCGAATATACAGTTTGAAGCTCGACCTGAAGCCTATTTGAGTCTAGTAGCACAGCGTATGAATGGAAGCGGAGTCGCTGTGCGTCGAATTTGCGTCGAGCCTTTGCTGTATAGCTCACTCGCATTTATTGCTAAGCTTGATACGTATCGACAGATGGTTTCATCATTGATTGGTTGATTTCATCAGTTCATCATGCACATTTGCTCGGTTTGTCGAGATGTTCATACCTCAGACGAGCGTCGAGCAGACCTGGTAAGATTCTCTCGATGGTTGCCGATATCAAGCTTTGTTCATCAGCAATACATGCCAAAACAAAGACGTTCTAGAAGCTGAGCGCTGATCTCCATAGAAGAAGGTACAATTTTGCTGGTACCTTAGCCTTTCCTGGTGATGTTTCCCCTTGTCAGCTGCTCATCTTCACTGTCAGCCTGTGCTTTGTATTCAGAATCAGTGCTCGTAATAGGCCAAGCAGTGGTGACTGTCATATGGTACAGGATGAGGTAAATCGAGCTTTAGGCTTGAGACCACAGTCCAGACAGTCTTCAGCCCGGGCCAAGGCTGTGCTGGTTGTGGATATGCTCCCTTGTTACCGGTTCGGATTGTGAGGCTCACCTTTAATCTTCAGTCGGACGTTGATATCGCGCAGTTCCCATAGACGTTAGCGTGGAGACTTTCCGATGCGACGCCCTGCTAGGCAGACGTGCTAACATACGGGACATGTGCATCAGGACTAAATCGTCCTGCACAGGTACTAATGCCTTGTTTCGTAAACCGGCTTTGCGTTCTCGTCGGGTAAGAATGCTTGCCTCCTACTTTCTCGGGTTTATTGGTGGTCCTGGCTCGCCGATACGATGCCTCCTTCTCATACTAATGTGGCAAAGGTTTTTCGGGTCCCCCTAAGATTTGGCGAGTTGCCCTGATGCACGACTAACCAGTTCACAGGTCACAAATGGTACTTAACAGGATTCTTATTCGCAGCCCATGAAGTTCTGATAGTTAAGCGTCTTGGGCTAGCACGACCATCACTTAGCTGTCTAGATTCTGTGTTGGAGGTATCTACCTCTCAGCTAGGTCACCTATACGGATATATTATTATCATGCCTTAATCCTTTCGACTACTGGGAACAGTGGAATAACAGATGCCAGTGGGTTACCGACTTTCTCCCATGGGCTCCCTCGTTTCTCTCATCATTAGCCTGCAGAAAATAGAGACATTCCTTTGAGGTTCGTCTTTACGGCGAGAACAGAGAGTCTGGACTATATCCTATCAGACCCACTATCGAGATCTAATGATACCCGTTTACTCTTGTTTCCCTCCTGGATTATGTATTGCCGCCCAGGATACTATGCTGCCCCATCGGTGAGGTGCAGCCGTCGCTGATCGCACAAGAAGTTTGGCGCTATAGTTCTGATCAATTGGCTAGGTTGCCCTGCTGGATTTGATGTCACAACATAGATATATAACAAGTAATGTAAGATACATGATGTACAATCCCCTGTCTAGTCCCGTGAGATGAATATGAAAGAGTGTCTGTGCAGTACAGGGTCCTACTACGAAGCCAAGAAGACTGCTCAAATGAGCCTTGCGTTCACCATGTTCTCTCGAACGATACTATCCCTCACTACAGCAATGTCAGTCAGAGGTGGTGGATCGTGATGAATGTATTTCTCACCTGTCTTCAGAGTGGTTGCCGTAGCTTTGGTATCCTGTTACCATGGGACCATCAGTCTCATTCCTCGTACGCAAGATTAGAAACACTGACCGTGACAGACGTTGGGTATAGGTAGCACGTTCTCTGCGGCTCGGCGGAATGTTTTGTGACAATATCTTTGAAGCAATCTTTGAGGACTATGAAGTGATGAGTAAAACAAGCGTCGAAATAGATGGATGAGAACTTACATCGTACGACAGTGGCGGTTTCGTTCTCCCGATCTCCAAAAGCAGGAACATAATCTCGGAACATTATTCCACTTCGCAACTTGCGCTTCAAAAGATCGCACTTGTTAAGGAAGCACACCAAGGTCGTTTTGGCAAGAAGCTTCGAAGAGACAATCGCTTTCCATATGGCGAACGTATCCTGTAAACGATTGACACGAGGGTCTTCGAGGAGACGGTCAGGAAAGGCGGAAATCGCTGAAACAATGTCATTATCTGCATCACGGGAAGCGATAAGTCATGATGAGACGTACGCGCAACTGAGATGAGAATAACCATTAGAGATGTCAGCTTGTGAATACGAGATTGGGAAAAGATGTGATCCTCACGGAAGATGATGGAGTTAATGTTGTCGAAGTAGGGTACCCATGCGTGCCGCTACATTGGAAGAATCGTTATACGCTTGTTCCCGACTGGGTACCGAAAAGAGTACTGACCACTGTTCGAGAACCTCCTACGTCGTAGAAAATCCATTCGTTGAGAGGTTGAGCAAGACTGCGGGCTGGTGGCAGCACTGTGAGAGGTATCATACTAGGATCTAAAGGGGAACTTACAAGAAGAAGAGAAAGTTATTCGATACTCTTGCACACCGACTGTTCGTAAACGTGCGCGAACTATATCATCATCAGACGGCTCATAGTGCGCTGTAGCGATACGGTCGATATCGTCTAAAAAGCTGTCGTACGGATGAGGAAAATGGATTACAAATTGAAGTTCGGGTCACTTACAACCCAGCCGATTCCTCCAAGCGCACGTTCCGTTTCACCAAAACCAGTCGTACACCTTCATCCTGCCATAACGACTGCATGGCGTCTTTACAGCTCACAATAACCCGCGTGGCCTCCTGAGCATTTCTGTGTTCCTGCCCTTGGTTTTCTATGCTTTCTCGCCGTTTAGGTCCCGAGCTGCGCAAAACTTCCCGCCATTTCCACGGCCGTACAAATATCTCGGTTCGCTCATTCCCATCCATATCCATACTTGTAACCTCTTCTGTCCCGGCGCCCAGAATCTCCTTGAGATTGTTTTCCGCAGACTTTAGTGGGGTGAATCGATCTCGTAACTCGTGGTATCTATTGTCGATGTCCTGTCTCCGAAGAGCGACCTCCTCTTGTATCATCCGTGGGTCGTAACCTTCACCACTTCCGCTGGATCCGCTTTTGGTGGATACTGGGGATGCTAAAGCAAACTCGGAGGATTGTCGCCCAACAAAAGGAGTAGGTGTTTCACTTCGCGGATCAGTTGTAACGGAGGGCTCTGACTCGACAAATCCGTCTTCAATTTCCGCACGAAGGGTTTCCATGATGGTATTAATGGACCGAATAAGATTGAGCTGAATCACCGCGCGCCAGGAAGCTTTTTCCCGAAGCCATTCGTCTCGTGCATAGGCCATACGTAGATCTTAGCGAGCCATGAGGATGCAAAATGACATAGTGGGACATCGCCTACTCACTCTTCAACGTCGTGGACTTGCCTGAAAGAATAAGGATTGAGAGAGCGAATAGCCCAAGGTAAAGTAAGACTCACCGCTCTCCGACTGGCCCAGTAGCAAAACCTTAATGAGGTCCTTATCCTTCTTCTGTGCTGCTCGGTCCCTGTTTATTGCCTCGTCTATTTCAGCGCTTATCCGAGTAGCCTCTGCCTCTCGGCGTAGGCGCTCAGTCCTCTGTTCTGGTGTCTCCCCGACTGGTGGTCGCAGAAAATGAGCGAATGGATCATTCTCGCTAATCTTCTTGGTCGCAACAGGCATGTAGATGCAGAGAAGGATGTGGGCGGGAAGGTGGTGATGAGAAGAGTGATGAAGAGAAACCCAACCACCATCAATCACTAAATAGTGGTAGACACATCGGATCTGGGCGACCGGACGCTTTTTCTGATGCCCGTTACTCTAGACCCAATACTATGCTTCCCATCAAGTATCATGATCCACATCTGTGATGGCGGTGTGGACGAGTGTAAAGGAAGCCCCAATATGACTCTATGAATTATGCTACTACCTGAGATAGGCTTTTGGCAGCGACAAGGTGACCTGTCTTTGGGAAAACACAAGATTTTCAATAGATCTTCCCGTCAAGCTGTCGCTTTCCGTAATAGAAAAACTTGGAAGTGGACAAAATCAGCGACACTCACAATGTTTACACGGATGAGGAAGACGCCCGAGCTCCGCTCCGCCGTTCACAGAACGGACGCAAGCATGGGAGTATGAATCTCGGCAAGCACAGTATCGGGAATACGGCATTCTCCTTACGCCGAAGAACAAAGAGCACAAAACACATCATACATCAATCACTGACGAGACAGGTCAGTGACATTTATTTATCACAGCTCTGAAAGCCGCCCAAAACGCGCTCGAACCGCTTCGTATTCAGCACGAAGTGTAAGATGAAACTTGGTTATACGACGCGTACACGATGAGCACGGAAAGGAAGCGTCGCATCATCAATCCCGAGTAAGAGCAATTGACGACTCTTCGAGGATGACGGGAAACATATTGTCGGATATGTCGGGGATAAGCGAGGGCTTGGCAAGTGTCCAATGTTTCCCAAAGTGACAGTCACTGCCACTACGTACTTTTCAGAACGTTAATTTGTGGAGAATTCTGAACAACTTGCAATTGTCACACAATCATTCGCTTCAATATTTCAAAGCCCATTCATACAGTCAGAATGCTAATCGCTAACGTGCGATATGCAGACAGCCCTGGCACTTTTTTGCCCGCCTCTTTAGCTGCGTCATCAAATCTCCTCATCAGAACCTTTTCTTCGAACAACGGATCTGCTTCAAATTCTTTAATTTCAGGGGAAGAAAAGGGACCGCCCTGCCATGATGTCCGAGTATCAGTAATTGAAGTAAAGGTGGAGTAAGCCATATGTACCTGGAAATCCAAGGATCTTTTACTCGCCTCACTCAAACTTTCGTGGTAGCCATCTTCCACAGCTATGAGATATCTCTTTGCCACGACATGATCTCGGACGAGCTCGCATACGATTGGGGGAAAGCCGAGTGAAGCCAGGTATTGTGACCCAATGTGTTCGTGCCCGTGACGACCAACAGAGATACCTGTGGCAAGTCGCATATTTTGGACATCGGAGGTGATTTTACTGAGAATTTTGATTGGAAGGCTGCGTATATAGCATGAGAGCGAAAGACGTTTCGGAAGAATTGATGCATACATCTGTCCGCAGTCGTGGAGTAGGGCAGCTAAGATTACTGTACAAGTTCGCCATAAGTAGACGTGATTCATGGAAGGAACTACACACCTTCGTTGCTCGACCCTGAGGATTAACATTTGTGTTCAGTTTCGTCAATCTAAGATCCAACTACCAGTTTCTACCGGACAACAAAGCGCAATGCGCTGCTTGTAGAGAGTGTTCAAGCTGAGATATAGACTCTCCAATGTAGTCATCCTGTCTGTTGCCTGAAACAAGCGTAAAAAAGGAGCCTAAACGAGAATGCGAGTTGTGCTTACCGGTTTATCACCAATAGAGGTTGAAAGGTATGAGTCACAGATCACTCAACAAACTTACAACAGAAACTAACCCTTCCTCTTCAAGTGTTGTAAACAGCGAATCGACGACTTGCTCCGCAACGTGCAGGTCCATGACAGTGGTGAGACGAAAGGATCGCACGTTGTTGGGAATTGTTTTGAGTCGAACGTGAGTGCCTTCGAAGTCAGATGATGATAACGAAATAAAATACTTGATATCCGAGTAAAATGTGCGATACGGGGAATGAAAGGCGAGAAAAACGGTGGAGATACGACTACAAGAAGGGGAATGAACAGAATAATATAAGTAGTCGAAAGCGTTTGGACACAGGTACCATCAGATCAGCGAATCCAATTTGCTTAAAACTTCCAAAACTCCTGCCACCAGCTCGAAACCCAAATCTTCCTCCGATATTGCTTCCTTCTTCACCTCGCCTATCAATCCCATAATGCTCTCTCGGGAACCGTCTCCCGAGGAACCGGTGGCAATCCTACTCTGTCGTCTTCTGGATGACGCCGCAGAGTCCATCCCGGAGGTGCTCCCGAACGGCCAGCACGAAAACTCGGCCAGTATATCATCGCATCTGCCGAAAGCCGCCTCTCTCTCCTCATATCCCAGTCTCCCAAACGCGTTGTCCAGGACACTCGCCGTATAAGCCGCACAAGCCAGGCAAATGGCGCGTAGCACACGACATTGAGTTCCCTCTTTGTCAAGCGCTGATGGCGGAACAGCTGATGTTGTGGCCGTGAGTAAAGATACACATCGCGTAATGATATTCTCCTTGGCGCGTAGATCGGCAAGGGGATGGGTAGCCATGTCGAAGAGAAGGAAATTGCGTTTCTCGGTGCGGAGAATGCCCTTGTCAACCAAGCCTTTTGCTAAACGTTCTCTGACTTGCTTGAGCTGAAAGCCGATCTTGAGGACGTTCCATGTTTCACCTAGCCGCAGTCAAATAAACTCAGGCTGAGATGATTACCAGTCACGGGGATAATTATAGACTCACCACTCAAAAGGTCTATCCAGTTGTTGACGCTCAGCTTCTCGCCCCCTCCACCCTGGCTCACGGGATCCTGCTGCCCTTTCATCATTCGTAATGCTTCGTCAAGTATAGTCTCCCCAGTCTGCCGGTCATCCAGGACTTCTACTATTCTCTCGGAGGGGGGCAGACGTCGACGATTGGGATCCTTGACGAGGGCAATGCGACGCCGTAGAGCCAGTTCTATGAGGATACAACCACGTAGGGCGTATGAAATGTTGTCATTCCAGAACGAGAGGTATCCCTAAAACGCATATGGATGAGCATGAAACTAGCGACTGAAGCATAAAGACCAGAAAGAAAAGTATTGAAAATAGACCATAATCTGCGAGAGTATGGTTAACAGACCGCTCACCTGCTTGTCCTTGATACCCAACAACAATATTTCTTCCATAATCGTCAACCTAGGCACCTTTCCCCCGACCTTCCTCTCCTCGGCACCAACGTCTTCCAGATCTCTTGGGTCAAATGCGATTTTGCTCCCTCCCTCGAATGCTGAACCAGCATGAGATATGCCTGTCCGAGGAGATGTACTACCCGAAGGCGAGGATCCATTTCTCGCGGGTTTGTCCTCTTCATCAGCCCCCATAGACGACCATCCAGAGTCGTCATTAGTCGAAGTCGCCACACGTCGCCTAGAAAGCCCTGCTGAAGACATCCTGTCCTGAGTTTACTACGCCTCGGTCGTTTTGAGAAAATTTTTGGAGAGGCTAGTCGTGCTGGCCGTTCTGCTCGTTATCGAGCTCCTTGGAAGATTACGGGAAAAATTTGAAGCTCAAAGAAGAGCTTAGAAGACCGCTCAAGACAACTGGGACAATGGTGGAAGGATAAAAGCAACGATCAGGACTGCGGCTCCTGAGCTGTTCGCTCGGGAGGGGGTGTACAGCAATGCCAAGTGTGACATGGTCCACCAGGAACGTGACGGTCTTGGTCCCGTGATGTCCATGGACTGTTCCTACTCATTTTTTTTTTCAGGGTCTTGGGTCTCGACTCTCCTTGCGCTATTCTTGCCCCACCATGATCCAACTTCACTCTGAGTACGCAATGCTCCGATATTTCGATCATCTCGTTTTCAGCCTGTCAAAGGTCATCCCTTCTTGTATAATCCTTCTGCGAAACGACGCACTACTCACCGACGCCAACTCGCAACTTTTTGGCCTGGTGTTCATGCTATGGGATATACTGTGCAAAAGTTTGTAGGGTCAGGGAAAGGTGAAAGACAGGACGTCGTGATATGAGATGAGCTGGAAAAAGTCGACAACCAAACCCTTTCGGTCGAGGCGTGCCTAGACCTGTATACACGGTATTGACTTGCAAGTCAATGCAATATGAACCACGGTAAGCAACACCTATAGATCGTTCCCCGTTTCCTTTATAGAGTGTATTCTCGTTCCATACCTCGCTCAGTGGTCAGGCAAAGACGAAGCGAGTCATAGTGCTTGATCTACGTTTCTCCGTCCTGATGCCTTCGCTGGGGTGCAATGATGAGGTTAAGCAGTCTACCCAACGGCCGGTCTCACTTCCGATCTGCAGCGTTTCCAAAACATTCAGGTAACCGCGATTGAAGTGGACATCACAGAGGTCGGATGAGGGTATGTTAATTTGCAACCTGAGCACCTTTTCTCGCTTGCTTCCTTACTTCGTCAGCCACGTTACTCACTACATTCTATAGATATAGTCATACACATCTTTTTGGGGTAGCACGATTTCCGCAATTTCACTCTGCTTCCATCGAGGCGAGACTTCCATCACCCACAGCGGTTCTTTGGTTATTCCGTCCAACAGCGTATGTACTACCCTCTTGTCAGATATTCTATCAGCACGATACATAGAAACCACCGAGAATGACATGTTGACCAAGGTACGAGAAATGTACAGTCGTGGCCAGTCCGAGTCCGATAGGCGTTTTCATCGGGCGAATGTTACGGAAATTCCTCCACGAGGCGGTTTCCGTTGCAATGTTCACTTCTTGGCGGGCTCAAGCTTGGTAGCCAATAGCCGATGATGGTGTCGCTGCTAAACCACGTAGGCACTTGAATCGTTCACGCCAGGTTTATCGCTTTCAATGATTTATCTGCCTCCAGGAACCGAAAGCCAAGTTGATTTAGAGGACGTCATCTTCGCACTCGCTTGGAAAAGTGGCAGTTAGGATATTAGGATCAGAAGCCTCCGTCGCCAACGTAGGGCAGGTAATGCCTTGAACGAGGTGCATCGCTGGGTGTATGTTACGCGGATCTGGGCATGAGGCATTTTTAAGGCTTTGTGTCTTTCCTGAATGCAGGAACTGACTCGAACGCTATGGTGACTAACGACACTGGCAGCTCGAAGCAGGAGAGAATTATTCTCAGGCTAATAATGAGAGACCTATCCTATGGTTTTGTCGGTAAGTAGCTTGATATCCTCCGTTCTTCCAGATTCTAAAACAGAAATTGAGACGAGCAGGAACATTCCGTTCACATACCCAGGTACTGTCGAATTCTCGCTCGCATCTTCACTCGTGTTGATAGGAATATGTTTAGGTGTTTGCTTCATCGGCCGATGTGATCGTTTCAGCCTGAAATGGCGCCTAGCAGGGACAACGCAAAGGGCTCTCCATTCCCCTAAATCAGAATGTCAACCTGCGGCGGCCGACTATGAGTTTGAATGTCTCAGAAACAATTCTGTTAAGTCCTTCCTTCCTATTCTCATTCACGATGGTACCGATAACAATCCAGATATAGTGTTATTAAGATTTCATTTGAATGTGAAGAGCATCAACATCGAGCAAGATGTTTTCTTTTCCCGAGAACGCCATAAATGTTTTCAGATGCCCTTCTCACTGCGATTTTATGCTTCTGAACATGGGCAAGAGCTATGTAAATGATGCTCCACAGAGGAATGTTGAATATGTTGAGTTCTCGTTCCCGATGTCATTCATGTGGGTCCAGGCCTTAATCAATCTGATAATATAGCAAAGTCGCAGACCCCGACGTAAACAGTAAACATCGTTCGTACAGTCATTTTGCGTGGCTGATTCTTCCGTTCTCTTCAAAATACCTCTGTTCGGATCGTCCTTCAATTTGGAGCAGGAGATGCTGCGTGCTTTCCAGGGTGGCGGTGGCATTACCTACCTTTCTGATGAGTCTGAAGCCTGCTCTGTGTTTTCGCTTCTGATTCTTCATGCAGTCTTCCAGGGATACCATCCGTGGTTTTGTCCTCCGGGGCCGCCAAGTACGACCTTCTCTACGTCACGGTTGGAAGCAGTGATCGCTGTCCCTTGATTTCCCTCAGGCGTGCCTTGTACCCGGATGTATCCAATCGGAAGATCCTTGCAGAGCCAATCGGTATTTGTGTGGTCGTTTTCTTGTACAACGAGAAGGCAAGCTAACAACACAATCGGTTTAAGCAAAGACACAAGTTGACGTGCACAGTAAGATACATTTTACTACATCAAACGTAACTGAATACTACATAGGAAACATCCTGAGTTGTCACTGTAGCACAGGCGAGAATTCACTCGACTACCCTTTCTCATTCACGATGTTTATTCCCCAATATCGTTCTCGTTCTTGTGATCGATCATCCCTCGTGGCTCGGTAGTCAGTTTAGAGCCATTCTATTTGCCGTCGTCGTTGATTTCTATCTTCCAGGACGCAGTTACGAACTCTCTCTCTTCGCCGGTTATGCCCTGGGCCTTGGGCATACTGCCATGAAGATCTTTTCGATCCGTGTTAACCCGTAATGCCGACACTCGTGCTGGCCCAGATCCTTCAATCGATCGTTCGGCTCCACAAGGTGCGGCGAGCCGCAATTCGGTCTTTGCAGGTCACTTTTGGACGACCAAGATCAGCGACAGTGTTACCAATCTCAATCCCCGGGATCAGAAACATCTTGGTACTCTTTGTGTCATTTCTGACTTCGAATGCTCTCCACCCTGACTTTCAGTGATGCACGGAGGAATGTTGAAGATGTTGAATTCTCTCCCGTGCCGATGAGTCTAGAGCGCTCTCGCACCAAAAGAAGACACACAACCTCAAATGTCAAGCTCCAGTCGTCGAGTCAACTTCAACGGACAAGACAGTGTTTGCTAACTTCCTGCCTATGTGTTTGGTTCACATCGGTACTGTCTTCTTCCTGAGGGCGTGCCGAAGTTGTCCAGTTGACTGGTACAGTGTATACTTTTGGGGGCTCGGATTTTCTCTAATGAACAAAGGGTTATGACTAGGTGCCGATATTATTCGTGTTCTGATGGGTCAGGTTATCCCAAGTGGCCTGCTATTACACCCATTTTCGGATAGCAATGCCAGAGCCCTTCGCTGGAGGACTGCTTGAAGAATTCAACACTATGAGCTAAAAGAATCGGCAACCAGTCTTTCCTTGATACCAGGTTCGACGTCATTGTCATTCGTGATCCTGCTTTACCCCTTGATTTTCGCTAGCTTGTTGCCTCGTGCGAAGACTTCGGTGCACAGCTGTCCTTTCGCTGTCTTTGTGGGAATTTCGGGAGATTTCATTAAGCTTTGTTCGGTGTTTTTGCTTCTACACGAGGCTAGTCACTCAGGCAGTCCCTGACTCCCCATAATCAATTCAGTGCAAGCACAATTGCTTGAACCTGAACGGACACTGAATGTTACCCGCCCTCTGTTACTCGTACGTGCACTTTCAATTTTCCCTTCTTTGTACTGAACATGATATAACAAAGACTCCTCAAGGTAACGCGCGTGGTATCCTCGCGACGAGGTGATCAGTGATGACAGTGATCAATTTAAGAATTGATGTGGTCAATTTATCATCCTTTGAATTGACTCGAATACGCTCAAACCCCGTGTCTAAAATGTTTACTTGTTTCCACAAAGCATTCCGTGAGAAGTTTTCACACACTAACAAGTCACTTCTATCTTACCATGAGGCATTACTCGATTCCCCTCGCTCATTCCTTTTCACCGTCCTTTTCACTCCTTCCCCCAAGTCTTGATCTCTCTTTCCGTCACGCTCCGAGGAGTGTGTAAGTACACCAGCTTTCTGATTCTCATTGTTTGTTGACACTCTCGCGTCCTTTGTTATAGAAGTTCTTTGTCAAACAGAGACTTCCCTACACGATGCATCCCCGTCATTCTGTCTCCGCACCCATGAGCCCTTTGTTGCTAGGTGCCACCGAGGTACGACGCATGAGTCAGACCTTTACCTCGTATCTCTGACCTGCTTTCTAGGGCACAAGCCGTCCGCAATCAACCACACCACCTACCAGCGCGTCTCCATCACGCTGTCGATGGTCCGACGTAGTTCCACCAAACTCAGCATTAACATTTGCTGTCGTTTGGGATCCTGACGACGAAATGGTCGCTTTCTCTAGCGCTGAACTTCTCGGAGAAAACCAAGGTGACGATGTCGCAGCGCTATCGCCAACCGACGCGTGTTCCCAAGTCCTCACGATAGGACAATCGACTGTCCCCTTATCGGAAAACACGGCAACCTTGCAGTATTTTCGGGAGAACTATGAATGGCTATTTGAGGACAGCTGTACGAGAGATCGTCTCAAGCTTGGAAGGACGCAAACTTCGTCAACGTTAGGAGAATTGGATGTCTATTTGCGAGGTTCATTGATGGGGAAGGTTCATCGCCACAACAAATCCTTTTCTTGCCTCAGAATGCTGGATTCAGAGTTCAAATTCGATCCACGCATGTCTTTTGCGAAGAAGCTACCAGAAGCACTGGGAGACGAACGTGAATCCATAATAGATGAGGGATTTTACGAGGTGGAGTGTTTACCGATACGTGCTCCAAATAACAACCAATTTTTTTCGGTGAGTTTGAACTTCATAGGTCAGGGCTCGGGACTAAGCGAAGTCTTTAGGATACGTGTAGATCGCGTTGTCCAGAGTCTACCTTTGACAATTGTGACGCTTCCTCGACGTGGTCTAAAGTAGAGCCAGGAGAAGTCTTCGATCAGACAAATTCGACGCTTTTCACTCATTCTATCCATCGGCACAATCGACTCAGAAAGAGACGCCCCGCAGATATCCCTGCTCCACCTTCCGAGGTACTCAAACGAGAGGTTTTTGGTCACCAAGTATCTTTGCCTACTGCTCCTGTCGTAGAGCTACCTTCGGCTCAACCCATTTGTTCGCCTATATCGAAGCTTCGTCGAACTTTGTCACAAAGAAAAGGGTTCCCGGTGGAACAATGGATTTGCGTCGAAGTTGCGCACCAGTAAATGCAGGTTACGAGGACATTGAAGTGCAGGTCACTCACTGGACGATTATGAACGAGTTGTCACGTAGTATAACGTAGATCCCACTACCTAGACTCTGGCCGCTATACCATCTCAATGTAATTTCACGCTGTAATCTAGTCGCTTTTTACTCTAGACTCGAGAGCTGAAAGGGCAAGTCGCGATTCATTTGTCACGACCGAACTACGGTGATTTCGGTTACCACACGTGTAAACCAGCTGATCGCGTGCGAGACTCGGATTACGGCAGTCTGATCTTTCCTTTTCCTTCCCCGCCATGACGGCCACCCGAACTCTCTTGCTCGACCCCGTTCACCTTCATTTCTTCTTAAGGCCCTCAGCATACTTCTGGGAGCGCTTCTATTTGGCACGAAGATTCTCATAAATCTGCGTTGGCGGGATCATCCCCATTACGACTGCCGGACCAGAACAGTGGGACCTTCCCGAAAGAAGGCATGCCAACTATATACCCCGAAATACCTGATCTGTGCCCTGCTCTATGTCTTGTTCACGAGAAGCCATGTCAAAAAGTGGGTCTCATGATCGGTTCCTATCGGGTCTCTTCTTTCGTTTTCGTTCTCTCTCTGCAGGCAGAGCGTATCCTTTATAAACCTGCTCCTCTGTTCACCTTGCACACCGCAAACCTCGGCACTCGCATTCTCTGCATCTGTAAGTCGTTACCTTTCGTACTCGTAACGTCGCATTAACGCTTTTGCTGGATATAGGGCCGAGTTCTTTGTCTGCACCTTGAGGGAGCCAGTTTGGGTGAAAGAACGCGTCATGAAGCGAAAAACCCTTGGATTGACGGTCTCAGTGGAGGATACAGTGAGTCTCTCTTGTTCATTCGTTCAATTTTCCTAACTGTCACAAAGAATCACAGGAAACCAAGTCATGGAACATCCCCTGAACTCTCATCATCGATTTCTACCATAAGCTCTTTGACGTCGCAAGACTCTACACTTCGGAACACTGAGCCATTCATGAGCTCTCAAGATAGGGATTCACAGTTCAAGACACACTCTCTGAAGGAAAGCTCAGAACGAGTAAGTCTTGCACACCTACACAGCGCTATCACTCTGACAAACTCGTTCTTCCAGGATTCGCTATATTCCCAAGATAGTGCCTGTGTTATCCTGACGCCAAAAACACGAGCACATCGAGTAGCCACACCTCAAACAGCCTTAACGTTTGCGGCTATATGGGACCCAGATCAAGGCTTTACGACCATCTCAGGTCGACAACTCCTGCATAAATCCTCCCAGTTGTCTTTCTCGTTCATTGAACCCGGAGACTCAAAGTCCGATGTATTTGGGAATGGGCATCCCGAATGTGAACCACACCTAGTGCGTCAAACTCTTTCGAGGCCGTTATAGACGCTACATTGATGTTTACAGTCATCAAGGTTTTCTACAACTACCACGTCGACTTCAAATTACATCAATGTCGACTTTGTTTCAGAAGAGACTAAAAGCATCACACGATCGAAGACGCCTGAGCTCCTTCAACCTGGAGACGCACATCCTCCGTGGCTTCCCCAGATCTTCAACGTTGGTTACACGAAACCTCGTCCGAGTACACCGCTAAGATCGCAGTCAAGTCGGCCGGTTATCTCGGAACCATTCCAATTGACCAGCGCTCTGTTCAGTCGGAAGCCAACCGCTCGTGCCAGCTCTCGTAATCTCTTTCAATCTAGACCGTCTACTGCGGACTCCAGCACCTCGTTGAAGAGCCATACATCGCTACCTCGCCTCCCAAGGGCGCTGACCATGCCGCAGACCACTAGAGTTTCGGTAACACCACCTCCAATGCCACGTTCTTCTTCCCCAGAATCACCTTCCACGCCTACCTCCCGAAGGCCACGTCTTCCGAGCGTCTTTGGAAGGATAAAACGCACAAATCCTCAGAATGACGGCTGGGTTTTCATTGATATCACCCCTCGGATGCGTGTGGTTTATCTGGATGATTAAATATCACTATCCTGGCATGTTGCATGCGGCCTACCTATCCTATCTTACGTCAGCTTCACCCTTTTTTTCCTGCACATAGATTCAGGTTCGGATATACCCATCACGCTTTTCACGGACGTTAATGACTAGCGAAACCAACATCGCGTTACACATTCCTTAAACTTCCATCTCTACTTCTAAACTGTACCTTACACTCCTTGACTTTGTACTCGTAGCATACTCTGTTGTAAACAAAGTTCTATGACAATTGAGTTCACGTTTTGATCAGATCTAGATTCTGTGTCGCGGTCGCTTTGTCTTTCGGTCTGGAACCTCACGGGAAGGTCGTGTTCTGGACCATGTCTGACTCCCACCATTTCAGGTCCTGTATCTCGTGTACAATATATACATAGAATTGATACATTTTGTTATAGTAAATTAGGCATGGAAGGTGTACTGTTACAAACCCATGGCCTTGTAAGATTCAGCGTCCACAGTCAGCATTGGGGAGCCGAAGCTGGCATAGACCAAACACGAGTTTGTGAAATTGAACGAACGAATAATCGGAACAACGTACGCGTAGAGCTTCGCACCCTTCGCATACTTTTCTCCCATAAGTCTGTCGGCGGTAGGAGGCCAATTCTTTCGGCTGATACCGAACATACGAATCAACGGAGTGTGGAAAAGATCGAAACAGTAGTAATAGTTTACCGGTCAATGTAATATGCATCGTGCTTGTCGCCACCGTCCGAAATGGCGTTGTAAGTAGCATACTAGCGGGAGATGTCGACTTGAGTAAATGAAATGAAATCGTATTGGGAAAGACACATACGATGGCTGCTCGGCCGTTGGGGGAGTTATTTGGCCCGGAACGGTGAGCAAGGTAAGAGCCAAATATGAGGAATTCACCAGTTTTCAAGGGAACAGGTGTCTTCGGTACTCGTCAGAAGGAATTAGTAACAATCCACCGAGATAGCCAACTGACCCAAGTCTGCTTGTCGCACCAAGAGGGGTCAATACACTTGTCATCGCCGAGGGGAACTGAGTCTTTGTGTGATCCTGCAACTACCTATGTGTGCGACAGTTAGATCTTCACAGCGGACAGGAAGTACCGTGGACCTGCGGAGCTTCTTACCTCAAGACAGCCGTTCTCCAGAGTAGCAGGCTCAGAAGCCATTAGAACTAGTCATGCGGTCGGAATCGACAGATCCAGGGGAAGCGAACCACTCACTACTGAGATGTTTCACGTTTCCGATATGCTGATCTGCGGAATACTAAATACTCGAGTTTTCATGAGCGTGTTGGCACGTACATGAAGGTGAATCCAGCTGGGTCACATGTCAGTCATCGCTTCCAGCTCAAGGTTCATTGACAGCGACACGAGAGCTCACATGAGGTCGGAAGCCACCAGCCCATGGTGCCTGCGAGGACGAATATTAACGAGCAGACCAAGGTTCGGGAAAGATGTGAAAGCGCACCTTATAGTTGATTTTCTCCTTGAAGAGAACCATCTCTTCTCCGCCCAGCTGTTCTAAAATACCCAATATTTCACGGCCTCGAAACAAGTTGTTGAAACCATCGTGATAGTTTGCAAAGTTCTCCGTTCGGCATAGTATGTGCTGACCTTTGGAATCGACCTCTTCGTAGTGCATCCAGGCATTCGAGCGATGTGGGAGGTTCTTTGACTTGCTTTGCGAAACGGATTATGCATAGGTTACGAAAACCTACCTTTACCTCATTAGTCCAGGTCACGATATTCTTCGATACATCTTCTGAGATTGCCGGGAGGATGAGGTACTGAGAGTAATAATTCAGCAATGAACGACTCGTATAATGAAAGACATACTCCGTCACGCTCGAACGACGCCTTTTGATCTGTAGTAATGTGAACCATTGGGAACCGGGGGCAAGCAAACACGAGGATATCGTCTACTTGGGTGTTGGCGCAGTATAAATGAAAGACCATGGGGCATCCGTGAGACTCGAGTATGATAACGCGTCATAGGAATCTAATATCCACCAATGATAGTGCCTTTGTTGCAGAGTTCACAAGTAGTATATAGGGTTCAGCGCTTCTGGTGGACGTCATGCCGCTACAGCATGAGAGCAATCGGTTCCTAAGACGAGGTGGTGTTGATAAAGAGTCATAGCCTAAGAATAGTATCGCAGAGTATCCCGATAGTGGCCAGCCG
This sequence comes from Paramarasmius palmivorus, assembly GCA_037176845.1. Taxonomy (NCBI): domain Eukaryota; kingdom Fungi; phylum Basidiomycota; class Agaricomycetes; order Agaricales; family Marasmiaceae; genus Paramarasmius; species Paramarasmius palmivorus. The sequence goes on along the minus strand of JAYKXP010000042.1, from coordinate 108,827 downwards.
ACCGTGAACTTTGTTGTGGAATAATGAGATAGTCGTCGACGTCGAAATGAAAAGCTTGCGTCACAGTCAGTGTCACACCGTGACATCTACTAAAGATATCTGGAATTCACATCACGTGACTCTTGTGCTTAGCACGTCTGACGACTAATTTGTAGTCATTCCCTGGGGATTCAAGCAGACTCAAGCCAGCTACCGGCTTTACATTGAAGACATTGCCAGTTACGACGGTACGCAACCTCGAGGAATTAAATAAGTAAAACGTTCGGAGTACCCACGGTCGAATCAAAATGTAGGGACTCAAAGTTGAACGAACAGACCTAAACAGACTCACAAATAGATCATGAGAAATTTTACAACAACGTAATGATACAAGGAACACCATTGAGTTACATGGATGTATGACATACTTCCCCGATCCCTGGTTCAGTAATCCGAGGTATAACATTTCTAGAAGCAGCGATTTCTCGAATATGGATAATCATGCGGCTTGTGAGAATGAGATGCATGACGCGCTCAAAGCTTGCAAGTATCATGTGGTCAATCAAAAAGAATGAACGACAGTTCTAGAGACTTACGGAGCAAGCAAAAGAGAAAGTTCACGCTATGTCGCCGGTGAGTACATTCAGCGTATCAACTCTAGAACAAATCTAGCTTACAGGAAACGTCATGACAACCACGATATTCACTACGGAGAGACCTGAAGTTGATGGTAAGCAGTCCATATTGATGTGTCCCGAGCATACTTACAAAGCATGACGACGACGTAGATAGCACCTATGGGGAATATGGTATTTAATGAACACACCCATACAGCACAGGTTACATACCATCTCGGTAGAAGACAGTCACTAGCTTCGAGAACCCTTGCCTGACTACAGCAACGTTAGACATCTGAGGCATCGATAGAATCTTCACCTACACGCCGCAATTGCAGGTATCAGGAAAAGAATAGCTGCTCCTAACAACGATATTACTCGTCGAGTACTTTTGATATGATGGTTCGTACTTACCTAGGTCATACAGGAACCATGCCAAAAAGATGTAAACCACGTAGGCATTTCGGCTTTGTACCACGAAGCATCCACGCAAATTTGGGACGGGGGGATCGGCAACTGAAAATAAACGTTGAATCACCTTGCGTACAACAACGAAACTGAAACACAGGATTACATTTTACGGATCTCCGTAACCTCGTGAATTATGACGAAGTCTGGGATTAAGCAGACTAGCGTTAGAGCCACGATAGCAGTTCTGGCCAGAGTACTGTTCGTCCAGATGGACCAGATTCGAAAGGCGAGTATGACTGATATATTGTATCGTCAAGAACCTGACACGAAGAAATTCAGGGACGCTCACCGTTGGATAGCGCAATCCCCGTTGTGGAAATAACTAGAGACATCGTCAGCTTGTTTCATTCGTGGATGCAATAGAAACGTACACATCCTCAGGCGGAACAGTAAATCACAGTCAATACCGGTACTGAAGTGATCTTAAACGTAGGTGAGCAGTTTATCGGATCCGACACGCAATACCGACTCACAAATAAGAACTAGGGTAAAGCCATCGACGAAGGCAAGAAATCGTTGTACCGTGTACAACACTTTGAACAGCGAGCAGGGCGACTTCCATATATACTGAGTTTCCGAGTCCATAACGAGAAGAAAGTCGTATACGAGTATGACGGAAACGGCGACTGCCTTTATGGTTAGAATCCTTGTCAGTAATGAGACAGAGGCACACCATCAATATACTGTTAAGGGTATTAGACAGTCATTGAACATCTAGTGCAGGAACCACTGACCGTTCCTGTCCTTTTTTCTTCAAGAGCGACGGGAATTGGAGCGAGTAACATTGTGAAGGTGATTCTTGGGGAAGTCTCGAGTTCGCCTCTCCAAGTGTCTTATAAGGAACCTATATCAGTGAAGGATAGGTATCGAAGGACCCAGGAGATGTGATCATGAGATGGAAGTAACAACGAGGTGGCCTCCGAGTCTGTGCCACGGTTACATCTCATTGTTAGACCTGATAAAGTATGATGAGTTCCAAGACTAGCGTTGTGATGAAATGCGCTCACGAGTCCGGTCCTAGCAATGACGCGGAGGATAACTGCGGTCAAAAGAGTAAAGATGAGACCACGCGCCCTTCGAGACATGTGTAGTGGAACCACGCCGGCTGAGGGAATTGATTCAGCATCTCGGTTTTAGAACCAGTAACTTTGTTGGTATCAACTACCGATACTCTATCCCACACCGGCTTCAAGCAAAGGATCCGAAAGATAGCACGAGAACGCATCAGCCTTCTCGCGTAGCCTTCTGTTGCACCTTCTAGCATCATCGAGCTGTACTGGCGAGTGCATGGATACACGGTCATACCGGGCAAAGCATAGTATTCCTGGGTCTCATCTACAAGAATAGTCAACTGATGTACCTAACGAGGCGTACATCGGATCATTTCGACGCAGCGCGAAAGCCATGAAAGACGTACCACACTAACTACACCCATAGAAAAGAATTTTGTTCGCGGCTAGCTAATGGAGAGACGTTTTGGCATGAATAGGAGCATAGAGAATACGGAATGATATTCACTGAGCCAGCAAGAAGCGTAGTTCAGTGCATCGCTTCGGCCATGTATCCCCAGTGTGGAATCCTGCATCGGCTTGTTGCTGGTTACCTAGATTGTGTATAGAATCAGTGAATAAAGACTGAGGTGGTGTATTAGTACCTGGATGCTGCGCGTCACAAGGAAACGTTTGTGGCAACGGGTTGGAAATCCGAAGACTTGTTAGTGCATGCGGTGATTTTGAAGTGCACAGGACCATGGAAGGCGGAGATATGGGGCGCAGATAACGTCTAGGATATATTAGAACATGCTCTTCGCCAATAAATGTAAGAAAAAATACCCACCGCCATTACCGCCCCAAATAGTCGTCCCAAAGAGAGACACTGAACAAAAACACTTGATGTGACCCTTCCCGATCTTAAAGTACACCTAAAAGCACCTAAGAAGTGCTCAGTACTAGGTAAATCGACCGAACAATGAAGTCGATATACCTTCTCCTCGAAGGTCGAACCTACGGAGCGACCGGTATCGCCGAAAATAGTAGGGGTATTCGTGAGAGTTAAGGAGTGCATTACTTCATATGTAAGGCTACTTTTGCAGTCGATCCGCCGTTTGTAACGCATTGGGAAGGTATCGAACTTGAGGGTAGGTTGGAGGTAGGGGCAGCAGAAATGAGATGGGTGAGGGGTGTGAGGGGGTGTTGGGGACGGACGGTAGAACGTCTATAAAGCCATAAGAGCGTGTTTAGGGAAAGAACAGGACAGTAGAAGATGGATACCTTTCAGGCTTTCAGTTGGGGAGGTAGAAGTATATCACTGTGCTCGGGGCGAAAGGATCAGAGCGTGAAGGACGTGTAAGGGATAAGTATGTACCAGTGGATATGACCGCATGAAACTCCATTTTGTCTTTGCCAGTAGCTATAGGTCGTGGGTTGATAAACACGGAAACCTCGAGCCTCGAGCGGGTTTGCAGCGGAGAGAATTGGCTAGGGTTTTTCCTTGTAGCGAAAGCAGTTTTTGATTTGCATGATGAAAGTTTCTGCGGGTTGCACTTCGTTAGGGCGGTGGAAGAGTCATCCATTTGCCTCAGCGCCTTGCGCAAAGGACAGATATGGGTAGACAATGTCGAGCTGTATTGACCATGCCATAGTGGCGAGGAATAAGCTAAGCCAAGAGGTTAGAGATATGCGGGAAGGGCGCGTAGATGTTGAACACACACTCTAGGCTTCGTCAGGAGATACCCCGTCGTGACAAACTTCGCTATCCCAGTCAAACGTTGCGCTACCACCCCCGCACGCGATACCGATGCCAGCCAAGGAGCCGGTAAATGGCACTAGCCTCCAGATTATGAAGTTCACAGTTCACACCAAGTGACAGCCCCTAGCCATGTCCACATGCGGCCGTTATGTTGTCCACAGGTGAAGCTGAATAGTGATCCGCGGTTGTTGTGAAGGATGTGGTATGACTAGATCTGGGATCAATCAAATAACGCGTTAGATAGAGTGGAATGTACATGCTGAATGACTTACGCATGGAAAGGGCGCAATGAAACGAGAAAGGAACGAAATAAACATGGAGCGAAAAAGGCAATAGAGTCTAATGGACGTTGTTGAAAGGGTTGAAAACCACGTGGCTTGCCTGATTAAATTTTTTCTCTCTCTTGATAAGCGCTTAAGCGCCCGAGCGCCGGTAACGTTCTCACCCGCTCCCAACGCGCCCAACGACTCGTTCTCTCCTTCCCCACTTCTAACTCCCCGTTCAAGGTTGGGAAAGACACAACATACGATCACATGCGCCTTCTTTCTAGCGCTGCAGACTTTTAAAGTTTCAACACGCTCTCCTCAACTTACACCAAACAAGTTACCAACTCCTGCTCCTTACTACCAAACTGCGATACGGCCTCTCAGACACCAAAGATGCCAGTAGAAATCATGAAGGACCGGTATTAGAGAGGCTCGCAGGACACTCCGAGGCTACTTGGTAAACAGCTACTCGCAGGGAAACGGCTCGCGGATTAGCTCTGTAGCGCTGTTGCTTATACTTAGTCTCACCCTTCAATCTTACAACTCTCAATTGACAGCTCCACCGACAACCCCCTCCCTGCGTCCTCCACTTTTTCCCAACGTAGCCCTCAGTTGACACTGTGACACCAGCCTCCTCCGCCAATACCCATTCCCTGCTTGATTCATGTATCCCCGTCACCGACGGACCACAGAAAGAATCAAGCGGACGAATTGTTGATATGCCAATGAACGGTTTCTCGCGACATTTCTGTGGGGGTTCCGGTGACGGGAAGAACTAGTTATCACAGTCATACACTGGCAGCCGTATACTGGCGGGTGAACATAATTTTCTTGTCGGAGTACGGATCTGATGCATCCCTTTCCAGGGCTGATTATACCACCGGTATCCTTGACAATCAATCATTTAAGACAGAACTTGTGGGTGTTGGTTGGGCTTCAGAGAGGGGATAGAATAACGTGAAGGAGACGTATAGGATGAGTGTGTACAGGATATAAAGGGCATGGTCGTAGTGAAGAAGACAGTATAATTGGACCACAAACTGCACTGCGCCTCGTCGATGATTTGGTACAGCACCCTTTTCGTGTGCTCTGTTCCCACTTCACCTCGGTCGCCGTAAAAGACAAGCTTGCCGTTTCAATAGTGTGAATAATGTCAGGTGTAGGCTCCATCTCCCGCTTTAACATCGATATCGATATCAACGCTAGGAATGGTGTCAAGCATTTCAGGTTTCACGTTTATCTCGCACTGGATCATCGGCTGAGGATGTAGTTGATGGCGACACGTGCAGGTGGCACTGGTAAAGCGAAGAATTCTCAGATATGGTGTAGTTCCTAGTCCAACTACTGTTCGTTTACGGTGAATGATCGACCAGGGGGATTATCGAAGTAGCCGACGTACTAGTACCTTTAACGTCCCTATGAGTTGTGATACCGATATCTAGAGTAGACGGTTCACGCACCAATCTCCTGTATCCCACCAAATTCTATCCCAAAATCCTTGAAGCAGCTTTATGTCTTGTTGGTAACGTCGAAAATTTGATTGACAAGAGGAAGATGTTTATCAGCGATCAATTGAGTTCTTAGCAGGGACCCATATATATAGGGCCTCATCCTCACCAGTGACACATGCCCCGAAGAATTGAGAGCACGGAAAGAGCACGGAGACACTATCACAACGGGTGTCTGAGAAGGAAATGCGACGAGTGCAGAAACGAGGATGACTACAAAATGTTGCGTATGAGGATCGAAGCGTGATTTTTTGCACCCTGTTTTGAGTCGGCACTCGTTAAAGTGTACAAGGTCTATCGAATTGCTAAGGCGGTTATGGGCTATGGAACGCTGTGATGCATCGAATGGCGGTGAGCAATAATGCTGGTTGTATCGTCTCGGATGATCTCTGCTTCTCCAGGGATAGATATAGCTCGAGTATGAAACCACCACCCTGAGATTACTCTCTCACCGCCACTATTCCCTTGGAATACATAGCCATGTCGTGCCAAGACGTGACACTCAAGTGTCGACGCCTGACTTGCCAGTCGTCTGAAGAAACGAGCACGTCAGTGCTATAAGGCTGAATAATACGTAGGTTGTTCAACGCTACGGAGGCTTGACAGGTAAGCTGCAGAAGCAGATAGCTAGGAATAACAACATACCTAAGAATGATACCCGAAGCAATAAGCCCAGTAGCGGTGCTTCGTTCTTGGAGCTCACAAATGGCGTGAGTGGAAGGACATGACACGTTAGAATTGTCGCTGCGGGTCGTTCAAGTTTTGATTCCAAACGGCCTGCACGACTACTAAGACGAAGGAGGCAGATACTAGATAACACGAACGTACCTCGAACCTGTAACGTCGGTATGTCGGAAGGCTAGTTCTCTTGGTAATCATATCTTGTTGTTCTACGTCCCATCCAATCCAAATTCTGTGAAACAAGTGCAGGAATTCGTTCTAAATGAAACATCAGTACCTCCCGTAGAGCATGTCCAAAGAGCGCACCTTGAATACCGAACTCGACATTGTGCCGACGGGAAGGTGACTTTTGGTGCTTGCTGGGATGAACGATTGTCAACAAAACACTAGAAAAGTACCAATATCAACATACCGAACGGCTGTACACGATATTCCTGGTTCATCATAGTGTTCAGTCTAGTTGTGAGTCGGCAGGTAAATGAGCACACGGGAGTTGAGCGTGAAGAGTTGGGATATTGGGGTATTGTCGGCGAGATAGATGCCACGTCAAACTTGAAGTGACGAGCATAGCGAAAAGGCATTGTAGACAGGGTATTTCGGAGATTTATCTTGAGCTATGACACGGTGAAAGTCAGCCCCTGCTGAAGATGATAGTATTCTTTAGACGTACCTACTAAGAAGCTCCTGGGCCTGAATTTTGCTGGCGTAAATGGTAGAGAGCTTGGGATTCCCGAACTCTCTTTATACGACAAACATTCACTTTCCAACCTCACGACGGTTTCAAAAACACTTGATAAGGGGTCAGGATCATCCTAATTGGATAGCAAAGTCAACGGACCTAGCCTGAGCACGTGTCAGAGGATGTTGCACGCGTACTGCTAAGACATACCGGGGCGCGCCTGTGCTTGAGGAGTTCATTATTCAGTAGCAAGGTAGATGGTAGAGCGTGAATGACGAGATGAATTAAGGAGGATTTGTGGTTAAGATCCACACGTCCAGGGGGAAAGCGAAATCGAAATCTTGTGGAACGAAGGCAAGAAGCGTGCCTGCCTATTTACGCGATGGGGTGCGTTCTAGACCTTGGTTCGGCCGAAAGGTCCGGTTTCGGTCAGTTCTTTTTTTTTTTGATTCATCCTTCCTTTCTCTCCTCGCTACACCAGCCCACACCGGATCCTTGGTAAACGCTATTGGCTACGACCACACCATCCTCGGCCAACCATTTTCACGCGTCACTTGACAACGCAGTCCTCGTTGGGTTAGCTAGGATTATGAGAAAGCGTGAGGTGCGTTGGTGCTCTTATAGTTGGTTAGAGTGATGATACTGACGTTGACTTACAGATATCGGCTTGTACCCCATTTCCGCGTCTCTTCTACTGCCATTTCCGCCACCCATTCAATATCCGGCCCCTTCATCTATGCCTATTAGCATGCTCCTCCATCCTGCGCCAGGATCGGTACGGTCACCAATAACTCCCGCTTGTCGTTAGCAGAGTGTTTTGCCTTGGATCGACCTCTTTTCCACTCTTCCCTCAGTCTACTTGGAAGACATCACTCGCGAAATGATTGTCCTGTATACCACACTGCCTGTTTGCCTTCCCTTCAGGCTACCGCCACCATTTACTCGGACTTTTCGCCGCGTTTTACCCCTCCTACTTGCTCTTGGTGGCCAAAGTACTAGGAGCGAGTTGTTATGATTTCCTTGGTGGTTCAACGTTTGTCGTGTCGTCGTATTCGTCGAGAAGAGATGAGAAGAAAGTGAGTTGGTAGGTTTGTGGTTGAAAAGGAAAGACACTGACGCTGGTACTTTCTTGCAGGCTCGGCGCTCGTAAGCCATTCGTCTGTGTTCTCGATGCTCCAACTGGACTTATCACCCTTCGCATGTCGAATTGGACCTTCACCCGAGTGTCACACTAAGTTCATGTTTGGACTAGCTTAGCTACCTCTCCGTACCAGGTCAAGATACGATGACAGAAGGACGTCTGTAGTTGAAAAGAAGATGTGGAACGAAGATCCCCATTCTCAAGGCTCAGATTTGGCGTAAAGGTGATGTCTTGTACCGTGTCGCATGCTCTTAGGGTTAGCTGACCTTTCTTTTGATCAGCTTGTGACTGCTTGGTTGGCGCTCGAGGCTATGGTCCAGCATTGCTCTTCCTTTTTATCTTCCGACGCCAGCACCGTATCGCTCCTTGTTTGAACCTCCGGCATTGAAGAAACGATACTTGGTATTTTTGGGTCCTTACAATCCATATAAGCTACCCTGTCGAATCAATGCCACGACGTGCTCTCGATGTCTGCAGTGCTCGCGTCAATTGTGAAATGTACGCGGCTCACCTTGACCCTAACCCCAATTAGGCGTACTATTTGGACGGCCCCTCACCAACGAACGATGTCAACCCTCAGCAAAGGGCTATACCCCAAAGACTTGGCCAGACAAATTCTATGATGGAAAGATGCCTACTTGGAGATCTTTAGGGCGGATGGATGGTTGGAAGTTTTATGAGATGATGATGATCTATCCGGTAAGTAGTGTCTTCTCTTACATTGCTATCTCACCCATTTGAGCGTAGAGGGCAACTCGGTAGTGCTATTCCACCCCAACTCGGCAGAAGCTTCATTCCTTTCCTCAAAGACACCAGAAACTGGCCTTCCACACCACTACATCATCTATGCTATCGTACGACAACGATCTATCACGATTTCAAGCCCGTCTCAGACAGAACTCCAGCTTTCGACTATCGCCTCCCGCTACTCCGCCTTGACTCCGCCTGTACGCTTCCTAGCGCAGCTACACCTACAGCCGCTTCGCAACACCACTCGTGGCGAACTCCGCGCTCTTACACACTTAAATCTACTCCTCACCCTTGTACGCACCCCTCTTACGCGTCTCATGTTTTTATCGACTCTATAAATAGCACATAGCGCTTCCCGATTCTAATAAGGACGAGCCTTTTCGGCTATGCAAGGTACTCCGAGTCGGAGAACCAGCCAATTATTCAAATCATCTTGAATGATCGGTGAGTACTCTACTGTTGTATCTTCATCTTGAGCTCGCTGTTCACGAGCGCTACGTAGTCGGACACTTCAGCCTATTATACCTCCTCGACCCCCAATGTCCTTTCACCGACTCAGCGCTACATCGGATATACATCGTCTGAAACGTTTGGCCGGCAAGACACATTGTCTCAGCTCTTTGGGTTCTCGTTACCGAGGTGGCGGGGTCTAAACAGTCGAGATAACTCCGTGCGCCGAAGCTCATGGAAAATAGTGCGTTACTCTGCTTCTCGCTGTGGAGTGAATTCTGACCTCTGATCTTTTATTATCTAGCCGATAGCTGCATAGATCTGAAAATACTCTAGCACCTCCTTAACGTCCCCAGTACTCAACTATCGTCACAAGGAATCCGATAGAGCGCTCGACGATAGGGTGGGATATCCTCACGAGAGATGGATGCAGTAGAGAAAATGCCGAGGTTGACAGTGCTGGGTCCGTCCTGTTCTCAATGTGTGTGCCGCTTCTTTGGTACGAGCGTTGCTGATCTCTTGCAGGAATAACATCGGCGCACGATGTACCCCAATGAAGACGTATCCACACCACGTTTGGTATTTATTCTTTCGTTGAATATACGTGCTCCTAATAACACGCAATACCAGTTGCCCGCTTGGGTCTTTTCTCTTTATCACGATGTCTACGGTGACTTTATCAGGATGATTGCGTAGATACATCTCATGCCATTTGTCTTCTCATAATTGTCAATGTTATTCTACAAGTGTCATGAAAGCCTCGAGCGTTCGGCGGAGTAACCTTGCGCTGAATGCATGCAGAGCACCACCAGCGTGAGTTGAATCTGTTTATGCTGCCCTTCCGTAGTACTCAGCGAATGGCGTAGGCAACTAACCCCTTGTCCGACGAAGATAATCTTTGGGCACTATATTACTGTCTTCGCTGTACGGGTACACTCTTTGCACTCTCGCCCATGACACCTTCAATGAATCGATCTATCACATTCAGTTTCGTGCAAGGAAACTGATATATGGATCTCGATGATACGAAGATCAGAAGATCCAGGTTATGTCGCCTATCGCAAGCGGTCTCATTCATAAAAGGGCACTTTAAATTGGTATGAGAGTATGGATGTGTGATTACAGGATGGAGGGTGTCGTGAAGTGCTTTTTAAGAGGCCCGGACCATGTCGATCAAAGTAATAGATTGACAAATAGTCACTTTCAAAGCATCATCAGAATGAAGGCATAGAGATAGGTAAAGCGCGCTACAAACCCAAAATTTTTGTCAAGGCGGGCCAATAACGGTCTGATAGTCGGGTGGCATGTCACTCGAACTCTGTTCGATGATTGGTTGACCTTTGTGTTTTTTCGCTTGAGTCTCGACATTGAAAGCAATTGTGAATGGCAAAATACTATGTCTTGATCGTTGTTCCGATTTACGACGGTGGTAGACCAGAGCGAGGACAATTATCACCGTCAGGGCAGCGAGACCCCCGACAAGACTTCCGATTATTACTCCTCGGGGGTATGCACTGGATTGGTGGTGCTACCTGTCTCGATGGAGGTTGGTCCAGTTGGGGTCTCGACAGTGGGATCTACACTTTTTTGATCAGGCAGACTTATACCGGCCAATAGCGCATATATGGCCGATACTTGATTCCCGATGTCGAACGCGGCGGGTCCTGGTGACGTCGTAACGGTCCATTCTCTGTACAAATTGCTATTTGGGGCCCGCGCGTTGTTTACTACCGCATTATGCTATCCAAGAAAACAATGAGCATCACAAGTACATCAGGAAAAGCAAAATTCATTCATACTTGAACAGCGACAAAGGTCGAAATGTAGGATTGGAGGTCTTTGCCAGTGGATTGGTTCATTCGCCCGTAGGCCTGGGTGATAGCACTGACAACGTGCCCGCGATCGATAGAGACCGTGTCAAGAATGCCATATTCGTTTATCCAGTTCGTATTCGCAGGCCCAACAATTGCCTGTTTGAGTCTTGGTATGCGGGGCGATGGTGAGTATCTAGAACTAGGGAATCAGAAGAGACATACAGGTCCATAGCACTTGGTGATCCCTGGGTATCTATGGCAGTCAAAAGAGATACGCCATCGATCCACCATGCAGTATTCTCTGCCGTAGGATTGTCGAATGAGACAGTACAGTTGTTGAATACATGAATCGACTGCGGGTTTCCTGTACTCCTGCCCCTGAACATATTATTCGTCATAAAGGCTGCAGTGCTCTTTGCGGCTGTCACGTATGTTCTATTGAAGGTTTCTTTGGCGAGTAATCCAGAGAGGCTGAGGAGAAAGAGGTGCGTTCAGCGAGAGAGGACTCGTACGTTATTTTTGCGGTTACCCACGCAAGGAATTTTCTGGTTCAATGCAATGTTATCCATAGTTTCGGTACAGTTACGACGATAACTTACCCATTGACATTGGCACCGATATAGTATGTCGCATTGTCCACCGTGCCCTGTAGGAATTGATATCAAGATATGATACTACTAAAATTAATTGTCAGCCTCACAAGCCCCCCGGGAAACCTCCAACTAGTTTTACCCCTAAAATCTTGGATGGTCAGCCTTAAACAACTTACGGTGTAAAAGGTCAGAGAACGAACGTGCTTCGCGATTGAGCGGGCATAATGAATCCCAGACGTCCAAGTTCTGGTCTGAAATGACTAACTTGTTGGCTCTATTCCATGCTTCTTCAGCCAACTGTAGGAAAGTACTGTTGTGATATGCGAGGTACGCGTGAAAGGCAGCATAACCGTATTCGCTGCGGTCCGTTCTATCGTAAGTGATATGCAGTAAAGATGAAACCGAATAATCTCACACGCTAGTCTTGAAACATTTTGTGCCATTTCAATGACTCCAATTCAAAAAAGAAATACTGTCACGCACATCCCTGATCTCTAGCCTAGTATAGCATCATTGAAATCAGATTAAAATTGAACTGGAATTCGGACTAGCGTACTGCGACTCCAAAACAGGAATGTTTGCATTGCCGGCATTTCCTCGCCAATCGAAGAAATCTCCGACACGGTTTTTGTATCTGGTTTGGTTGGTGATGTGATCGAACAGACAGAGTGCTATGTGAAGCCGAGTGGAGTCTAAGATCCCAAAATATCCTCCAACCTTTGTGCTATATGTGAAATCAAAGTCAAGCTGCTGGATAGCAGGATCGATGGCGGATGCAGCTGTGTAGATACGTGAGGCCAATGGCGTGGTGATTGTCGTGTTCTGGATGAGGGAAAACAAAGTTATCACCATGGATAAGCCGTTCAAATGATGAGAGAATGTACCTGCCATGATGTAGGCGGAAGCAGAGATTGTGCGAGCCCATGGCTTGAGTGTAGTAGGATGACGAGATAAATGATAATACAAAGAGATGGAATCGTCATCTGAGGACACTGAGGTAGTAGTTCTGGGTAGCCAATGAGTACATTGATGAGTATTTATGCGAATGCTCAACTAACCTCATATGATCTTTGTAGCTTTGCATTGATAGTCGACATCAGTCACACCGGAATGTCCAATATTCATATTTAAAGTCGTACTGAAATATCGACTGATAAGCCAGATAAGGATAATCGCATTCCGATATGGCTAATCTGTCGAATTTCAGTGGTTTTGGTGTGAGTCCAATGATCATTGATTGGCTGCAAATCATTCTGAATCAGTCAAACTGAGTCACGGAACAATGATTCTATAGAGCCAGAGTAGCAAGAACCATGTCCATTGTCCACTGCCTGCTGATGAGAAATGTACTTGGGATTGGCATTAATCCGGTTCCTTGCTTCAAGTTGATCGGCATTAATGATTTGTTGACAAGAAACGAGAGAGAATACAACATACTGTAATTCTAAAGAACATACAATGGCGATGGCGTGACTCACCGCCCCAACACTTGCAGTGCGAATTGTGACTTATTGCGACTTACATGTCATCCTATCGGTTCCAACACAGGTTACACGAGCCCTCGACGCTATCAGGTCAGCATTATACGGGAACCTGTCAGTGTTATGAACGAGAACCTTGGTTCATACAGAGATAGCCCTGCAGATCAGATGTCAACATCACCGGCGAAGTCCTCGTAGATTGATCCATGAATGCAACAGGTCTGGGATGTATAAATATACGGACACACAAGACCGTTCGGGTATTTTCTCGCTCTCTTTCGAGTCTCCGGTACTTGATCGCACTGCTGAATCGATGGTAATCCAAGAATGCTGTTGCAGCTGCACGACGATTGGCTCAGGGTCATTGCCAGGTCCCGGATGTATTAGGGTTAGGGGTTATTAGAGGATGGTAGGGGAGCCATAGGGTCGATATCGACCCTAGGGTGTTCTATGCCCTAGGGTACAGTACAGGGATCTGGATAGTGGCACTTGGATACTGGTAGGGTATGTGGGATCTCACCACACAGAGGCGTCTACGACGCCCTGGTGGGATGGGGCTTACCGTGAGAATTTTATTCTGGGTCTGCACATCCTTGGCGTCTATGACGCCCTGGTATGATAGGAATAATGATAGGACTTTATTGTAGTCCTTACTTTGTTCCCGTAACAATGTTCCGTTGACATGCACCTTGAAGTAGGGCGTCCACGACGCCCAGGTGGGATGAGACATAGTGTGAGAATTTATTCTGGGTCTGATAGGGTATGATGAACAGAGGCGTCTACGACGCCCTGGTATGATGAGACTCATGATGGGACTTTATTGTAGTCATTACTTTGTTACTGTTCCCTCAGCATGCACCTTAAAGTGGGGCGTCCACGACGCCCATGTGGGATGAGACATAGTGTGAGAATTTATTCTGGGTCTGGTAGGGTATGTGGAACAGAGGCGTCTACGACGCCCTGGTGGGATAGGGCTTACTGTGAGAATTTTATTCTGGGTCTGCACATCCTTGGCGTCTATGACGCCCTGGTATGACAGGACTTATGATGGGACTTTATTATAGTTCTTACTTTGTTACTGTAACAATGTTCCATCAACATGCACCTTGAAGTAGGGCGTCCACGATGCCCAGGTGGGACGAGAACTGATAGTAAACAAGTGCTCCAACCCCTGAACCCTATACCCTAATGTGAGGCACTCCAGTGAGATGCGAGGTAGTGTGGGAATTTATCCTGGGCCTGTTGATCCAAGGCGTCTACGACGCCCTGGTGAGATGGGACTCATCGTGAGAACTTTATTCTGGTCTACAACATGCTGTTAACAGGTCCCCTAGACTACAATGAGGCGTCTACGACGCCCAGGAAGAGCCATGTCTGAAGTTAAGGTACAAAGATCCTGATGTCCAAAATAATGTAAGCTTGTCAGGATGCACCACACAAGGGCGTCGTGGACGCCCTGGTGGAATGTTAATGCCTTGAGTCAAGTTGTATGAGCTCATGATGTTGCCCCACTGAGATGCATCTACAACAGATAGTGAACAAATATCTAATCCCTGTACCCTGTAACCTAATGTGAGGCGTCTACGACGCCCTGGTGAGATGGGACATAGTGTGGGAATGTTATTCTGGGTCTGTTGATCTAGGGCGTCGTAGACGCCTTGATGGGATGGAACTCATTGTGAGAATTTTAATCTGATCTGCATCAAGCTGTTTACAGGTCCCCTACACTATAATGAGGCGTCTACGACGCCCAGGAATAGCCATGTGTGAAGTTAACGTATGATTCTGACATCTGAAATAATATAATCTTGTCAGGAGGCACCACACAAGGGCGTCGTGGACGCCCTGGTGGGATAGCAATGTCTTGAGTTATGTTGTTAAGTCATACAATGTTTCTAACAAGTTCCCTAAGCCCTGAACGCTGAACCCTGATGTGAGGCGTCTACGACGCCCTGGTAGGTATGGGACATAGTGTGGGAACTTTATTCTGTGTCTGTTGATCTCAGGCGTCTACGACGCCCTAGAGGGATGGGACTTGAGAACTTTATTCTGGTCTACAGCCACATGCTATTAATAGGTTCCCAAAACTTTGATCCCTAAAGTGAGGCGTCCACGACGTCTGGGTGTGACGGTGATTTGGGTTCTGTGAGGTGTCCACAATGAAAATAAGACTGACTAACATCTCAAATTTTTCTAACGATCAACTACCCATCTACGTCCATATCCATGTCCATAAATTCCTAGATGTCAGCTTCGTTTGATTTCAGATATCTTTCCGACGCCTTTCCGACGCCTTTCCGACGCCTTTCCGACGCCTTTCCGACGTCTTTCAAATAACTTTCCGACACCTTTCCGACTCTATTCCTACACGGTTCAGGCCTTGGTTACAATATATCAACAGCTATAACTAGAACTAGACAATAGGCTGAATTCCGCACCTCCCAGTTTCTACACACGCCGAAGACTGGTCCAAACTACACGAACAACGTCCTACAAACGCGACTTGTGTCGCTCAGACCAATTGCTCCGCGACTTGTGTCACTGATGCAGTGTAGATTCATCTCCGACGAAGTAAAAAACTGGTACGCACATAATCCATAACCTAACCTAGACTAGCTAACCCACTGCCTTAGCTACCGGAGTAGGAGGCTACCACTCTAGCTACCGGAGTAGGAGAGTGGTTGGTTTATGGAAGGTGAGAGGGGTGTGCCGGAGATGGTGATATGGGTGAAGGGCAGGTGCTACTTCATTCGTCGTTGATGTTGACGATAACGACGGCGGTGAGGTGGTATTTGGCTTCTTCATTTTGTCGCGGTATCGGAATCGATATCGATAAAAGTTTATTACTGCAGACAAACGGAAGTGTGAGAAGAACAGAAAACATCTGAGTCAGTGACCACGCACTTTGATTGCTATTTTACCTCCTCTTATCCTGCCCCCTGTTCCTCCTAAGTCCGGTTACATGTTCTCATGAGAGATAGATTAGCCATAGAAGGTAGGTGATTGAAGGAAGAGCTTACCGTTGCATCGTCGGTGGCGATGATGAAGGGAAAAGGTGACAGTCACATCCCTAGGCCGGGGAGGAACCGCTCGTCTAAGACGAACGGGTTGTATACAGATCATCGGGCGCTTGCCATCCAATAATTTTGGATGCAAAGCGCCCACTCACAGGCCAGCGCTTCGTACCGAAAAATATTAGATACGAAGCGCCCGTTCCTAGGCCAGACCCTCTCAACTGCCGACACGCCAGAAGCAATCCAATAGCCTCTGGAACGCGAGGACGACGAAATCGACGTCCTCTGTGTACCCAGAGGCTAGATACGCTGTGGTGGGTGTTGGGAAAGGTGGGGGCAGGGAGATGGTGAAGAAGGCGGCGGCGAGAGATAAAGAAGGCATCGGCAAGCGTAGCCGATGCATTATTATAAGCTCCATGCACCAGAACACCGTATACTGGTACTCTGGTGCGCGGATGGTTGGTTGTGGCGTGCGGGTATGGTGGTATGGCGGGTTTGGCGGAGAAGAGGCATCAGCGATTTACGCTGATGCCAGAGTCGAGATTTGCCACTCAAAGAACCCCCAGAACGAGTATCCTGGGGTCTTTGAGTGTCTGGGGGAGATGTAGTCCGTGTTGACGGACATCCGCGGTCGTCCACGATCGGTTGCATTCGGTGGGAGGCGGGAATGGTGTCGCGGATGCCGGTGGGTTAGGGGTACTAGTAACGGCGAGGATAGAATTCAGAAAAACAACAAAAGTTGAAAGGTATGTCCACGCACCTTAACTTTGCTATTTCCCTGCGCTCCCTTTTTCTCCTGTGCTCGGTATACCCCCTGTATGCATAAATATCGATCTAAATAATATATTTTAGTTGTAGAAGGAAAACAGGAGAACAAGAACTTACCTATCGTTCCTCGTCGGCGAACGATGGTGGTGGTAAGGGGACAGAGGGGATGTGACGGTTACCGTCACATCCGCGGAAACGAGTTGTAACCCTAATGGTTTCAAACCATTAGGGTTACACTGGTTTTGCCGGTCAGACCGGCATAGAGAGGCAGCGTGAGCGTTTTCTCACGCGGCCTCTCTTGAACTCTTACAACCACCATCGTCTACGACGATGGCACAAAGGTATGGTTTCTTTTCTTTCTTCATCAATAACTTTTAATTTGTAGCTACAGGACTATTTACTGGAACCAGGAGGAGGAGGAAGGAACATCGGGGAGGAAGGGAGAATGGAAAAGGTGAAGGGTACAAGGTGCGTACCCAATAATCTTTTTTTTCTGGCGTCCTCTCACCTCTATTACCTCTGCTACAGGTCATCTTTTATTTTTTTATTCTTATCTCAATTTTATTCGCTGTCGCCGCCGATATCTCGCCAGAAAACCGCACGGACAACATCGAAGATGCAACGTTCAACCCTGCACCCCAATGACCGGCCCCACGACGACATCCTCAAAACGAATCAACATTCCTCCCGTCGCAGATGCCGTATACGCCATCTACGAAGCACGTTGGCGTTATCGCCACCTCGATATTGCCATTGCGCAGATCCCGCTACATATGCCCTTGCCGGACTTCCACACCCAACATTCCAGCTACTCCCTTAGCCTCTGGATACGCACGGAGGGATGAATTCATCCCTCCAGTAGTACCAGAGGCTATTTTGAGCCTTCTGGACTGCGGTTGACGGGAGAAGGCAAAGGTAGCGGCAAGGGGCCATTGTAAAGACCCGGGTTAGTGGGTTGAAACTGTCATTGCAGTATCGTCGATGACGACTACTGCAGTGACAGTTGCATACTCGAGGATGAGCATCCTCGAGTACACAAGTGCGCCGTCCCGCAACCGAATTGTAACCCTAGTGTTGCGACTTGGGTTTGCCGGTTAGTCCGGCATTGAGAGGCAGCGTGAGTCTTCTCTCACGCTGCCTCTCTTGACCTCCAACCACGATCATCAACGACACAAAGGTTTGTTCTTTTTTTTCATTCTTTTATTTATCCTTTCTAACTATCTAATATAGTGCTATATACAGACTTACGGAGATGGAAGGAACGACGGAGAAGGAGGGACAGCGGTTGAGGTAACGGGTAAAAGGTGCGCAATGGTCGTTTGTTTTTTGCGTTTCCTGATTCCACTTTCGCTATCACAGGATATATCTTACCTTTTTCTTTTTTACTTCGACCTTTCGTACACCCCGCCGCTCGCCGACATCAACCAGCTCCTTGACGTTTCGTCCAGGACCGCCGCCGTCGCTCGAACATCCGGAAATCAAGACACCCCACCCTACGCTCAACGAACGACCTCAAGGCTATCCAGACTTGGCGTCTGGGTGTCTTTCTGGTCGTTCGGTATGCCCATGACGCCGACGTGCATCATCGGCGTCATTCTGACCAACATCTACACCTTCACCCCATTGCCTTCACCACCACCAGGAACTCGACATCCGAAGGCTTCTCTAGCCTCTGGTTACACACAGAGTGGCGAGTTCATCTCTTCTGTAGTGCCAGAGGCTATTACGAAGCTTCAAGATTTGAGTGACAGGACCAAGCGAAGGGAGCGGCGAATGGCTCACGGTGCACGACGATGATGTCTAGCGTCTCTGCTGACATCAAAATCATGTTCTGTGGACCGGAAAGCTCCAGTACCTTGAGTATGGGGTGTTCGTTCGTCACCGTTACCTTCGAACGATGTGACCTTGTGTCACAATGGGTCTTTGCCTTTCACTATTGCCACAGGTATATTTTTTTTCCGTTGATTTGTTCAAGCTACTACTTACATTTATCATTCAGGCTAACTACGCGCTACCAGGGACTATGAAGGAGGAGCTGGCAAGATGAACATGTGCAAATACTGAGGTACGTACCTGACTCTTCTTTTCGTTTCCTCTACTAACGATTGTGTTTCTTCCAGGGCTTCAGTAGCGCCAACACCATCAAATCGCAGTCACGTCGCCCGATTCACCGTGAAGTTTTTTTGGAGACGGTGAACAGGATTACGCCGCCCCCATAACCTGCCGACGCCGTTGAATCTCATGTCACCACCAAAGCTCATTTCGCACCACGGCTGCTCACGGATACGCTAAAAGTATGGTCTTTTCTATTTGTATTGAGATGTGCTACTGATACATCTTTACTAGACTACTCTGTATGTGATACCGGGAGCACAGATATGAAGGACAAGGAAAGAGAACATGGAATCAGGTTTCGGACAAGGTGCGCACCTAACGTTTATTTTTGAATGTGCTGCTGATGGTTTGCTGTTCTCCTATAGCTTACATGATACCACGACGATCCCCCAAACATGTTCGTCATGTCCAATTTCCCGCCGTCATCACTGAAGACTCGCAATGCCACATTCTACCCTTCCTCCCAGACACACCAAACACAGCGCCTACCAACAATCCAGAAACTTTTGAGAGCTTCCTTTTCTCATCAATATCATTGTTATGTTGTCGAAGGTCATCATATTGGTAATTACATATCAGGCCACACCTCATGTATCATTCCAATAGCCCATGGGCCAAGAATATATTCCAAGCTATTACTTTCTGGAGAATAAAGTTCAACATAAAGTAAGAATGACGTTGAAAAGGTATTGAAATGTATTGTACTACTTTGATGTCACATTGGAAGCTAATCGTTAAAGAAAATTTGACTGTGTGGCAGTGTACCTGCCCCCCTTTTAAGCGCTGAGTGGCAGTGAACCTGCCCCCATCCAATGATGCATTTTGAAGTGAACTAAAGTCAGTATTTGAGTGGAAAGTTATATTACGACTTGAGATTTTTCCAACGGAAAGTGAGTATTGTCCCGTACAAGACAGTATGTGATTTTGATGATGAAATAAAAGCTGAGTGGTGAAGTATACATCATTACGGAGGAACGCAAATTTTTTCGAGGAATTTTGATAACTTTGAATTTCCCGATGGCGAACTGAAAAATATATTTTTCCCGTATACGACAGTGATGGAGTTTCATGAGAAAATTGAAGTTGTGTGATGAATGTGATATATGTACGGGTTAAAGTGATGTTATGGGAGTAAATATAATTTGAGCAAGTTTTACAACAGGTGATAACATGAGCAAGGAAGAAGTTGAAATGAAGATGATATTGAGTGTAGTGATGAATGGTGTGTCTAGCAGTCAGACATTGAACAAGAGTGAAGTCCAGATTGTGTAGAGTATATAAAGATGCAACATAGGCTATAGTACGTTAGTCAAGAAGACCAGTAGTTATAGTTGAGTTGTGTATAAGCCCCGTTTGATGAAACCCGTAAAAAATATGTGTAGTATGAGTGAATAGAAGTTGTGTAGAGTGTATAACAAGCATGAGAGAAGGGTTATTAGAGGATGGTAGGGGAGCCATAGGGTCGATATCGACCCTAACATAGGCTTACCCGCCGACCGGGGCCCCGGTCCCTCCGGCCCCCCTCAACCCCTTCTCTCAACCCCTTAACCCCCCCCCCCCAAACAAGAAAAAAAAAAAACAAAGGAGGCCGAAGGGGGGGGGGGGGCCGACAGGGAACGACTGAGCGAGGCGCTTCGAGAGCGAATACCAGTGGGTTTCAACGCAGAGAGCTCAGGAGCAGCCGCCGCCGTGGGCAAGCAAGGCCCTGTTCCTGCAAGCCCACACGGGTGCCTTGACCATTAAGGGCCCGTTCCTGATTACTAGAAAAAAAAAAAAAAAAAAAAAAAAAAAAAAACCCTGAGAGCAGTTCCTGTGGTTCTGCCCAAACCCCCCAAACCCCCCAACCCTCTACCCCCTAACCCTAAACCCTCTAACCCCAACCCCCAACCCTCTACCCTCTACCCCCTACCCCCCAACCCCCTAACCCCTCACATGACCCCTTTATGTAAGATCTTGGATTGCTCTGCTCTCCCTATGCAGGCTTTAAGCAACATTCAACATATACAATCAACCATAGTGGAAATCAATATATGTGTTCTTATGTGTTCTTACCCAAAGAGACCCAGACAGCCTCAAGGTTGTCTGAGTAAGAGATATGCTTATGTCCTTTAAGTCTATCATTCTGTTGATGTATCACCATATGGCTTGATTAAGCACAAAATCTGACCTGATCCAAGCAAAGTCATAGATTCCAGGAAATCAAAGCCACTACAGTAATACAGGAGGATAAGCAAAGAAATTGTAGTAGTTTTGTCCATAAAATCAAGCCAGTGCTTGTTCCCTCTCTTCTCCAGCATTGACCATTGTGCTTATGTTGGAATCAGACCCATGATTCCAAAGAGCAGGCTTTGCTCCAGGCCAAGAATCCATCATGACCTGACAAGCCCAGCGTTCCTCCCAGCGTTCCTCACATAGACCAATGTTCCTGGACATCTCTAGTTTAGCAGGGCCACCTAACATGGTATCTATAAGGTGAATCCTTTTCCGCTGATGTGTAGCCCTGGCGATGTTGAGATCAGCCTGTGATAAACTAGGGTGGTGAGGGAAGCGCTGATCAATGCGATGGTTTGAAAAATCAAGTAAGTTGAATTGAATAGTGCAATAAGTGATCATATGAACACTGACTCTTTCGCTACTCTTTACTTAGGTAGAGAATGAAGCAGCCGCAGCTGAAGCAGAAGACAAGCCATTTAGAGATGCTGCTGTGAAGGAATTTGCCAATATAAAGGACCATGTGTTTGGCAGGGAAAAGAACCCGTCGAGTAAAACGTCTGGAAGGCATTTAGCATCAGCGCTCCTAAGAGATAACCCAACACTATCCGAGGCTAGGGTGTCAAATGCGCTCACAGGGCTATCGCAGTTCTCTATACCATCCCCTTCAAAGAATGTGAGCATGCAAATTTTCAGCCCAAGTTACAACGCACTGATCTCGAGGCAGAAATTGCCTGACATTAAAACAACATGGGACGATGATAACGGCTTCTACTCCGAAGGAGACGTGGAAAGGATGTGTGTGGACGCAATTACGAGTGTCTTGAAACTGACAAACAGCAAAAAGTTACCAAAAAAGCTGAAAACGACTTCAGTGTCGGTGAGGGGAAAGAATGGAGTTGATTTATGTATCAGTGTACAGGGCAACAGCAGCGTCTTTCCCGGGTCAATCAAACCTACACGGGTGGCTCCTGGTCAGCAGTGTACTCCATAGTACCGTTTTGGATGAGGGGTATTATCCAAGTTGTAGGACTGATCGCGCTGTAGGGTGTTGGCTGGAACACGTTGTAACCAGTAATTGAAGCCCAAACTTCTTTGGATATGGGTATTCATGACCTTGACTTCCGTTTTGTATCCATACATAATTGTAATGAGATACGAGTTCACACGTCTATTGCAAGAAACATTCGTACCCATACACAGCAGCCTGTAGTTGACTAGTTGAACACATTGGTGCATCCGGACCTTTGCCTCTGCTAGTCTCGCGTCATTTCCCCGCTCCCATC
Source organism: Paramarasmius palmivorus (assembly GCA_037176845.1). NCBI lineage: Eukaryota > Fungi > Basidiomycota > Agaricomycetes > Agaricales > Marasmiaceae > Paramarasmius > Paramarasmius palmivorus. The sequence continues at coordinate 86,255 of JAYKXP010000042.1, read as the reverse complement.
CATCAACCGAAACCAAACGCGCATCTGGCCCCCTTCAAACCGCAACGACAAGATAAGAGATATTCCGGCCATTCCCGGCGGCACAATCCACTTGAATGTGCCTGAACCTTGGCGAACAGTTGGACTCCAATCACCGCTCGCAACCTTCGACTTTGGGAGACACAGAGCACGGCGAACTATTATACGAGGTCGGCTCGCCTAGCTCGTTCGTTATGATCTTGTCGTGAGGATTACTCAACGCCCCACAGACACTTTCGCCCAACACCCCCAACCCATAGTCCCTTGCGCCAAGTCGATGCAGGAGACACAAACCGATGCTACGGGTGCCGAGTATGCAGAGCCAAGGGATGGAAGATAGGAGAGCCCGTCGCAGTAAATAGCGCCGAGTGCAAGAAAGATGTATTGTTGGGTAGCTATAATGGGGGGTTGAGTGGGGAAAGAAGGTGCTGCTTTTGAGGGTCGGTGTGACAGTAACATTAGCCCTTCGAAAGAAGGAGACGGAATATGGCGAAGTGATGAAGTCAAGGGTGAGTACGAGGAGGAAGGGTTGGTATCCCGACTTCAGCGTTGGTTGCACGGGGCCGATACCGACGTTCACATTCATCTCCACATGTTAGAGCCCAACTCCCGCTTGACCAATCCATCCTTCCGACCCAAACCAACCAGAAACCGTGAACGATCCACAAATGAGGTGCTTCCGCAATAGGCATGTAGCTGAAAGCTATCTGCCGCAGATGGGATGGGAAATAGCGTTGGAATTAGGGCCCAAGTGATTCCTCTATGGAACCAGGGACGAATGGCAAGGAATCGACCCTTGCCTACTCCGTGCGACGTAAGCAAGAAGAAATCGTGGAAGGGTTTCTTGTTGCAAAGCGAGTGCGTCAGCGTGTGGGGAGCATAGGCTGGTGGTCGTGTCTAGGTACGTATGAGGCTGTTGTGGAACATTCCATTGCAGTTCTTCCATACCCGGAGAAGTTGCGTAGTACCCAAACAATGGAGTCTTCTTTATCGCCTGGGTATGAGCGAAGGCTAGCGCACGCGATATGGCAGATAGAGGAGGCGGAATGTGGTTATGTGAATGGGCATGCAGGTGTCTGACGCCTACGAGAACGAGTGGGTATTATGTGCCTTCGAGTCCCATTTTACCGGCGTAAATGTGAGGTAGCCAGTGCATGGAGTACGGAGAAGGATACGGAGAGGGAATACGGAGAGATAGGTGAATCCCGGGGATGAGAATGAGCCGGTAGTGAAACGGGGTAAAGCGCAGGTTGATGGCAGTTGCACATGCTTAAGTGGGCCATTGGGAAAGATACGGAGTGGGAATAATAAACATAACAATAACGAAGCCCCAGGGCCTCAAGCATCGGAAGGAGAATCGGTTAGGTGCTGAGGTTTCGGATGGAAGGAAGTAGAGCATGTAGGATGTTCCTTGGCTGTGTTGAGTTCGTTTCCGTTAGCATCGGCGGCGGCGGCGGCGGCGGGGATTAAAGATGATACTGGACATTTGGAACGGCTGCTGCTGTATGCGTTCGCCTCCTGAAGAATTCAGTTAGGTTTTGGTGAGGTGATGTGAAGAAACTGGACTAGCATACCTCGAGTTGGTGCTACCCCAAACCTGTCTATATCTTAAATAGACTTCCAGTAGCCTTCAAGAATGATGATCCGGGAGTATGAACGGGTTATGTAGGTCTTGCCGTGTGAGATGAACCTGTGAAATGGGGTCTTTTCAATTTGGGTGTAGCGGAAGAGGCGCGTTATTGAGCTTACATAGGGAGTTTTGAGAGATCTGAAGATAGTATTCAGACCGTCTATATTGGCTAGTCAGCTTAAAATCTAAACGAAGGAACAAATAAGACTCACCAGTGCCTCTGGATGAACTTGCGAAAACATATCCGCCACCCTGGAGTTTGAAACCATCCGTCTTCTGCGAGGTTTTGCCTATGGCCTATTGACAGCATACATATCCGAGCCTTGATTTTTCTGGAGAGGAATGGGGCTAGGAAAGGCTGGATTTCGTCGTCGCTGGCGTTGAAGAAGAGCGCAGGTTTGTTTGTTCTTGGCAAACAAGACAGCCGGGTAATCGGCTAATTAGTTACCGGCGCTTCTTAAACTCGAACGCCCATGTCAATTTACACTCCAGCAATCCTTTGCCATCCTATCTGAATCAAGTGTCGAGGTAAGCCTTTAAACGTGCTCATTCGTATCAGAACTCTACTCTATGCTCGACATCTTAGCTATACACCAACGTTTTGACCCCGAACTGATACGGACGCTAGAACACTTGAACACAAGGTGGCGCTCATGTTCTCACTTTATTTCTCTCTTACATGTCTCAAGCCTCAATACGGGTATCACGGTAGTATGTGGAGTACATGTCAGTCGTATACCACTCTTCCAAGTGAGCGACATTAAAACACGAGACTGACACGCATCTGACGAAGCACTTTGGGCGCAAAAGTTGGAGCCTTACAATCGCATCTTGGTAAACATCTTGCGGGCGCGTAACATCGTTGGAGTAAATTGTCGGAATATATTTGTCTTGGGCTTGGAAGGTTCGGCCAATTCACATTAACCAAGCATGCATTTGATTCTGAATTTTACCTTACTCGTTCAACGTTCAACAGTGATATATAGCATCCGTCACGGTATTAAATCCACTCCATTTCGCAACGAGCAGTATTAATCTCCCGAGAATCTCGGGATATGCTCGATGGAAATTCAGCTCCGTGTACCTAGGGCGTATTCAAGTTATTTCTTCGAGTCGCGTGAGTTCACAGTTTAGTGATGATCATTATTCGTCACACGTTGCTTACAACCGACCTGTGCAGCTGGCCACAAAGTACGAGCGCCGATGGAGAACTTACTCCCAAACGCCATTTCGAAACGCATCGCCAACACCGCTCGCCACTTGCCAAGGCGAAAGCGACGTGTATAAAAGCCAGCAAATCGTTAGCCAAAACCTCAGCACCAGACAACCTCCTACAACTCACAAGCTCTTACTTCGATATCACCGACCATGCAATTTGCAACTCTCTTCCTTACTTTGACCACCGCTGCCATTGGCGTTATTGGCATCCCTACTGCAGAGGACATCACTAAACGCGAAACCTCATACGGGAACCCTGATCTCGTCGTTGACCAAGGCGACCGTCGGAAGCTAAACTTTGGCTCCACCGGTGGTCATCCTAATGCTTGTCCGGGACATTGTCTCTCATACAACTCGACTACAGTGCCGTATATTAATCATTCTCGTCTTATAGACATCTGTTACATTCCAAAGGACGGCGAACGTCACGGAGACGAGAGCTGGGGAAACCCAGATGACATGGTCGATGAAGGGTCTGTCTCTTGATTCCGAATGTCTGGTATTTCGCTGACCTCACATTCCAGGGACCGCTGGCGATTCAACTACGGTACCGCCAATAACAACCCATGCGGCAACCACTACATCTGCTACTACAACAAGTAATTGGGATCCTATAGTCTCATTTGTATGCCTAAAGTTCACTAGGTTGAGTACAATGATTTTGAACCAGCATTATTCATTCGCAGAGAACTACATCAAAGGCGTCGCGGTCATTGATCCTCCCGTCAAAGTGAGACCGAATCCCAGCATGATTCTTGTTAAGGAGGTCCACGCTTCGACGTGGTGTATGACAGGTCAATCCAAGTCCAACTCGCATCTGACACTGCACTTAAATAGCAGGAAAATTGCTGTTGTGGACACTTGAAACGCTCTTCTTCCGGCATATATTTGGCCCAGCAAGGGTTGTGATAGCGTGCTTAGTATGCCGTGGATGAAGTTCAATCGGGAAGTTCTGATGCTTTGGTGCTTTTCGACAGGGGTTGGCGCAGTTTGCGGCGATTGTAAAACCAGCAACTTGTCTACTTACAATCATGGAAGCTATAGCAACATCGTGATCACCATGAAATTATAGTCTAATCGTAGCGTCGAGTTTCATCCTCTTGTCTCTTTCGCTTCTTTGAATTCGGGCCTCGAATTGCCTCTAGCTTCACAGCTATCCTATCCGACATCATATCGTACAGCTTCTCCTGGTTCAAGTGAAGGTGTGATGGTCGAACGGGCCCTTTCTTTAACAGGTATCCAATCGTTACTTCAGTGCTGAAGCTTCCTATAGAGATGCGAACCTAAATTGAACGAGTTACAAATACGACGATGATTATCAGGATGACCCGGGCCACTCACCATCGGGATTTTCTGTTGTCGAGACATGGTGTCGTGGACCCTTTCCAGGAACTGGTAAAGGACTTGTGCCGAACGAGCGTTTGGTCTGTCGAGGCATGCAGGAACCTCAAACCAGAATACGCATGAATCAGCTCGTTGCGCACTTTTTCCGAAAGATCTTCAAGAGGGATGGCTTGATACCATGGAATAATTGTTTTCATGAGCCTGTCATCGGAGCTAGGGTATGATATGAACGAAATGTACGACAAAGAGGAGTATAAGCATACCAGCGCTCGAGGTCTACTCTCAAGGAGCGGAGAGTCGATATCGCTTCTGCGCATAAACAATATGACTGTACCATCTTGGTGCCTGAAATTGTCTCGTACGCAACGCATACGTTAGACCAGTCGATGCAATCTAGTTTCAACGAATGTAGAATCATATACATCCCAACATTCAGTGCGGGAGCGGGAACAAAGTCTTCCACTGGCTCCAAAGGGATTCGCCAACAAAACTCGTCCAAGAGACGGCGGAAGAATATGTTGACGTCGGCTCTACGACTGACTGCACTAGCTGCATCTGGCACTGAAATGAGGGTCCATCCACGCTTTTGGTATTTTCTGCGAGCCTGTTCGGCACATTTGTTATTGGTATAGAGCTTCAACGAAATGTGATTCTTGAATGTAGAGCGAGGGTATAGGGAGATGGCGTGCGCATAGCCGATGATGTTCATGATGACCGCTAGATAGTTCAAGTGTGTACAAGTAAATGAGCGAGGATATAGTAGACGCACTGGAATGGAACCCCAATATAACCTGGAATGGTTACCCTGTGAAGCAACCAACCCAACTTGTCTGAGCCAGGACCCATCCTCCTGAACAAATGCGAACACGTCCGCCATTCCATCTGAACTGTATTTCATGGACATGTCTAACCGCCGCAGTTCGGGCCGAACGGCTTTCTCTATAGCATCCTCCAAATTGCCGGGCTGTTTCTTTTCACGGGACTCTCCAGGAGCATATCTATAGCCAGATCCGATGAGAAAGTGGGCTACAATGGCGCAAAACCTGACATCCACGTATATATCGAGATCCGTATCGGGGTGGACTTCTCTCTCGAAAAACGAGAGTGCTGTTGAGCCAGAAATGAGGACTCCATACGTGTATTGAAGAATTCGGGATGCTCGGATTTCTTGAAGGGTAAAAAAGGGCAGTAGAATGTTTTCCACGCGGTATGCGCGTCTAAAGAACTCTTTCACGGCGAGATTAGAGCGTTGGTTGACTTTGGAAAAACGGAACAGGTCGATGGCTGAGAGGTCGCGAAAGAGAAAGTCGCAAGTCGTCGGGGGTCTACAGGCCGCGAATGTCGCTATTAGTATGTTTTTGAAGATCAGGAATGACAATTCGCACAGGTCTGAGACGGTTGCTTGCAGGTCATTTGTCCTTCCCAGTAACGACATGGTGGAGAAGAACAAAGAAACGGTTCGCTTATAAGCGTCGGCAAAAAATTCTTATCAGCTAATAGTCCATTATCTTATCCGCATATTCAGCGTGATCACGATCAACGTTTGTTGATCTCAGGCTGAAACCACCATGAACACTCGTAGCACCGTTGACCTAGGTTCTTCAGTTCCTTTGAAGTGTCCTGTTCATTTATATACTCAGCATAGAAACTCGGCTAATTGGAGCGAGGCTGAATAGTACATGTCTCCGTAATCCACTGGCAAAGCGTTTGCATAGAGCCAGAATCTTTGAAGCTCTCAAATGCCTCGTTGTATGTCTCGGAGTGGCATAGGATATGTAGAAAGGCGTGCTAAGCAGATGGAAATGGCATCTTGAAACAGTCTGGTTACGACTGATCATGTCCTTGAGAAAGGAGATCCTGAGCATTAGATGATCAACAGACGATTGAAGAGAGGCGACGAGCTCAGGTTGGAGCGTATAGGTGGAACCGGAATGATTGTGGACAACATGCAGATCAGGCGTGTACCACATACAACTGTCGACATCGCTGAATCAATCGGCCTGCGGCGAATGCATGCCAAGTAGAGATACCTAGGGTTATCAGGCTGCGGCCATTGAATTGGATCGTCGTCGCCATACCGTCCATCTACACGGCGATACAGATCTTTGTTAGAGCCAAGGGAGGTCGTGGAATGGAGGTTGTCACGGTATTGGGAGATGTGATAAAGTGCCGAGTGAGGGTCGAAGGAGCTGCTACAATACCATCCCCGAAAGTGATTTGGCCTACATGAGCATAAATGAGTTTTGAGGAATTCGGTCAATAGAATGGGTACGTACGTGTTGCTGAGCGATTCTTCAGTAGTTGCTCATCCGTCAAGTGCCTTCCTGCCATAATCCAACTTCTGTGAAGTAAAGTCGCTTGAATGTCCCGCTAAACGTCGTAAAGAGTTATCAGCTTGACTAACGTCAAGTCTATGCACAAAGCGGTACGCTGCGGCTTCCCAAAGCGAAGTTCTGTGAACTGAGATGATAGAGGTAGAAGAAAAGTGATAGGTATATGTAAATCGATGGTTTTTGGCGCCCATTATGATAACCGCCAGAATCAAACATGCTCAAACATCCAACACGTGTCACATACTTTGTTGGTTCAATTTCTTGAACGTTGAACCCTAACGCCCAAAGCGTTTATCTGCCGTCCATTTCAACCCACCCTTTCAGCTACAGTGATGACTGTATGCTTGTCCTAGACGCAAGTTCTAGAGACGCCGGTCTTCCTATTTGCGCATTTTAGCGCGTATCAAGGTGGGTCCCACATCACCCCAAACCTTAAAGTATATTGACATGCATACGAGGTTGTGGATATGCCTCCCAAGAGGGTTGTCATCCAACGAAAAATAGTGGAACAACCAGCGTCAATCCAGCCTCGCGAAACACGATCAACAACAACCTATTCTGTGGGTGGTGCGAGCACTGGGACCGTTAAAACATATGTCGAGGTACAGGACTTCTCCAAGGGTCACGTACGGCCGTCAAATGAGGATAGGGGAGAGTCTAGCCAGAAGAGAAGCCATAAAAAATATACATATACCTCTCAGGTACGTCTATGAGCACTCAAATATCATTTTTAGTATCTGATGATGTGATGGAGGCAGATGTTGACCGGCTGGCATATTTGTTTTTCTTGTTTTTTCCCATGTCGTTGGCTTTTGGAGGGCTGGTACTGAGTAAACAAATGTTGGTGTATGCTCTTGCTTGCCATGAGCCTCTGGGTCTGGGCCTGCGTTCCTTAAAGGACTTCATCGCACAACGCATTTGCTCGGACTCTCTATTTCTGGCCTTTTTGGGTTGTCTGTCATTCCAATGGCTGCCGATGATCGACTCGCATTCCAATGAATGCATCTTTGCCCTCCGGATATTCTTACATTCCAATGGCATCCTGATGCGAGATATTCGAATGAATCTGGTGCGTTGCCAGTCAAAAGTACTGTTGGGCATAAATCCTCACTCCAATGCGTAACACAGCTTCAAATCCGACATTCAAATGATCCGACCGCAGTATATCCTTTCCACACGCTGCTTTACCTCATTCCAATGTCCTAGGTCACAATTCAAATGAATGGCCGCTTGCCATTCCAATGCATGCTGAGGTAGGTGGTCATTCCAATCAGCTTTGACGGCGATATCGCGTTGATTTCATCATAGGTCACATTCCAATTCCTGCTTCATTGGATGGTCATTCCAATGGACGCGGCTCTCCTACCAGGTCAGTAATTATTACGCATTCCAATGATCATGTCGCTAGGGTACACTCCAACGTTATGATTACTTCTCTAGGGATGCCCGGTGTCGCTGGAACACACATCATGGCCATTACATGTCTCTTTTCCCTATCAAGCCGTTATGTGAGCATTCAGCATTTGTCTTTAGCTCGGCGTCTATTTATGAATGAAGCCCAGAGACTAGGCTAGTGTCGCCGCCGGTATCAACCAGAACCTTTCACTCCCCCGTTCTTGTGACCGCTCGGAACGACGGTAGACGGCATTGGAATGGCAACTCACGGTCTAATGGAATGATAGCTCTTGGTCCATTGGAATGAGTTTTTCCAAGGCTGAGCGAATCGTTCACGGGACAGATACATTGGAATGTGGATGCAATGGATGGTGGATATGGGACATTAGAATGGATGTTTATGGACTACACGTAGTTCATTGGAATGATCCTACACGCACTGTTGCGAGGGCATTAGATAAAATGCAGCTATTATCATTGGTTTACAATTACAAGATACACAGAACACTCAATCACCAATTATCTACTGTGCTTTTTCAAAATTACAAGCAGCTTGGCTCCACCGATTCGTATCATTTACCATCTCGGCGATCCGCTCATCGTCATCAAGCGAGGCCCAAAAGACTCTTCCGTTTGGAATCCACGTTCTACAAAGCGAAAGGGACTACCTGCGGTGTATTATGTGAAGGAGTAGCGACGCTCGTGCTTCCCAATCGTGACGCGTGACGTTTGAATATTTTGAATGTCGGAAGATGGCTGAAGGAATCAACACTGTGGTAAGCGAGGGAAACTCGATGACTACTCCAGGGTCCCATATAATCAAATGACTTCCACGGGTGTAGTCGAAAGGCTTGTCATCAGTGTTCATGGCAGTTATTGCGCAGAAGCCGCCAGGTTTGTTATTGAAGTCAAGATGGGGAAATGAAACGGTTCGCAGACCAAAGTTGATCGTAGAGGCGGCAAAGATGCTGTTCGCCCAAGGCCATTGCAGAGTTGGATCATGAGATTGAGGGTGCTTCTTGTTTCGAGCATAGATCGTCAATGCGCTGGAGTTCTGCATCGGCGAAGAGCTCCTGCATGACTTGTGCATTGGCGGCGTTACTGGAGCCCAATACCGCTGGTTTCTACCATAGACGTTAGCCATAGAGCCAAACAAAGTCGAACGAACTGATCTCCATACCGTTGCCGCAGCCAACGCCGCCCTGCAGTGCTCCAAAATGCACCCGCCTATTGTTCTTCTGCCTCTTACTCAACTTCAACCGCTTCCGAGCTCCTTCCTGCTTCAATACCGCTCTCTTCCAAACTGCTTGCAGCTTTGCAGCTGTTGTCCTGTGGGCTTTGGGCGCAAACCTCCGCCAATTCTCAGTGAGGCGTTACCAAAAGAAGGGTTTTGCTAGAGAAGTGCTCAGCATTGCTCTTAGGGACCGTCGCATGAACGCACCTTCCATCCCGTTTGATTGATTAGTCTCGCCAACGGCCTCATCGAGCGAGTACTCGCGCTTGTAGCCTCAATAGCTATGGTTCCCAGTAAACCGTTTGAAGAGACCTGGACTGTACGGAAGTCTATGTCGATGTTGATATGTTCGCAAGCCTGAAGGTGATACCGCTCCGGTGCTGGCAGCGCCTGATACTCCTCAGCGGGCGTGACTAGTTTTGCGAGTTTTCGTTTCAAAGCACGGGCTTTTTTTGCTCTGACCCTTACTTCGGCTATGGAGTTTGGGTTGGGCATCATCTCGACTCGTTGTCGGGGATATGTAGGAAGAGGGAACAGTGGATGAATAAGGAAGATTGTTTGTGAATTGAGGGTCGAGAGAATGATGGACGATTCCATCCGTATGGGGACTGCCTGGAGGAAGTGTGATAACATGGTGGAAGAGAGGTGCTTACACACCAAGGACCGGGTTTGGGAGGAGAGGGCTAAGGCAGTTTGTTAATAGGAGATTTAATAAGGTGATTTTTCACCTGAGAGTTGCTCGCTAGGTGGAGATTCGCGAGGGGGCGAAGCTGTGATGGTCCAAGAAAAGAGGTGAGCTGGTGGTGAGCGTCAATTGACAAATGCTCATGTTAACCCTAACCCAACTTGCCGTATTTGGCACTAGTAAACAAGTCGGGAGCCTTCCGCACTAGACACTTACCTTTCCCATGTTCAAACGATCTTATTCCATCTACCTCTATGCCTCCCTCGCGTGTTAACAAGCCATCTGCGCTAGATTTATCCTTTGGCATAAGCTCCTCTCAGTCACCATCAGCATCAGCTTCCGGTTTTGACACGAACATTCGTTCAACACAATCGAATTCAGTCAATGATCGCAAGGCCTCAAAGAGGAAGGCCACCGATCATCGGCAGGTGCGTTTCTCGTTCAAGATTAGTTTCCAAAGTCACTCAGCGAAACTCAGTCGGCGACGAAGAAAACAAAACTATCAGACACTGTGTCAGACAGTATGACAATTTTAGGCTATACGATTTTTTTTGACGATTTTAATCCTGACAAATCTCCTTCAGCCGGCTTCTACTGTTCACCACCATACTTCTTAGTCGCAGAAGAGTCTTCTAATCTCGTACTAGAGGGAGAAGATTCAAAGAGCGAAGACGACGAGCGAGAAGGGTGCGACTCAGGGAAGCCTGTTCGTCATCTTAACAACTTTACTATTTTCGACACCAAAAATCGCGATGAACTTGTGCCACTGTCGATCCTTGGAGAAGCTGATGATACCGACCGCAAAATTGAGGCAGCTGGATACGCGAAGGCAAGATTCAAAAATGAGGTAGATGAAGATGAAGGGCATGGAGGCTATGACTCAGAGACAAATCCTGGGTTGTACCTGAGGTTGAGGAATGTTATCGGATTTTACATGGACTATACAACGCCAAACGGGTTCGTTTTTCCGAATTTTTCTCCAGAAATACCGTTAGAAAACCTTCCTATTCTCCAGTCTGCCATACCTAGAAACGAAGGCCGCGTGGTATATTCTGTTAGCTCCGTCAGAACAATACTGGCCACTGTTCAGACATTTCCTTGTTCCACACTGTCTAGTCCAGATTTCTATATCTTGGGCTCTCAAAAATCGAGTTTCCACATACGACGATTTCATGACCCATCTAAACACCAAGACCGATCCATTTGGCTCACCCTTTGAAGAGGAAGATATGTCCGAGATATCTGGAACCATGGTGAGCCTGATTACTGCGCACAATTATCGTCGTTTAACATGCATTCCTTCCCTTAGAACCAAGTTTTGCGCAACGCTATCCTGGATCTATATGGTGACGACAAAGACAAAGCCGACGAGATACGAGCTACAACTCTAATTCGTCACTGGATCCCTGTTTCCGAGGTTTTCACGCGATGTAGGAAACGGAACACTGGAAAGCCACCACAGCTCTTGAGGGGTCCTGACATGGCTGTCCATCTGGCGGACAAACAAACATTACCTCATGCCACACCTCGCATATTCAATCTCGCCAAAGAGTTCTTCACCGCAAAGATTCGTTGCATAGGACCTGTCATTCGCAAACCCGCGGGAGAGGAGGACCTCAAACGTCGACAAGAACGAGCCGCTACTGAGAAACTCAGGAGTTTGATACGGAGAGCTCACCAAAGTGGTAGCTGTACCCTTGATTATCGCAGAGAGGACGCAACGAAAGGCAAAAAATTCTTACGTGCTGTTCAAATTAACGGGACGGATTACAGAGTAAGTATATCGCGGACATAGATTGTATGTGACTAAACATTGGTAGGCCGGGGATACGGTTATTGTTCCCATTGGTGTGGACGAGGATGCTCCGAAATCCAGGAAGGCAGTCTCCCCTCCGATATTACCGCCTCCTGACACCAGTGAAATTGTCGGAAAGCATATTTCTGATTTTTTCTGGTAAGTACCCGTCTATTACTTGACAATGATGTATTTTAAACGGGTCGTAGGTTTGCCAGGATAATATACATTGATTGGGATACACAGAGAGTACACGTTCAGTGGTTCAATCACAGTTCGAAGACCATGTTGCAGGAGACTCATGATCCTCAGGAGCTATTTCTTCAGCACCTGTGTCATGATATTCCAATGAGGAGTATCATTGCCCCTGTGCATGTTCATCGTTTGGATTGTACCCCGGACCGTACAAAGCCAATTCCGTTTGGAGAATTTTACTACAAGTGAGCCATCTATCGTTCTTCTCAATTGGTACGAAATTGAAGCAGGAACTACAAGGATGATGTATGACCCTAGATCTGACGTCTTCTCCAGCCTTGAAACACCTCCACTTGTAGACAACAATATCATTCCAAAACGGTGTTACATCTGTGATTTGGAAGCTGAGGAAGACGAGCGCAAGGCTATCAACGTCGTTCATGAGGGCGACAAGCAAGTCGGGATGTCATACAATGGCATCATTCTTCATCCTTATGATTTTGTGCTGTACAGGAACCCAGAAAATGGACCAGCCTGTATTGGTCAGGTTCAAGAACTTCTGCTAGGCTCCAGGGTGACGCAGCTCGTCGTCAAGAGGTTGGGTCGTGTGGCTTTACTGGCAGAGGACGTGTTACCAGAGGAAGCATGCAAAGACGAGGTACATAAACCCGACATTTCTCAGGAACGACTCTCAAACCTCTACTCCACTAGCGTCATCTATTCCTTACTGAATCTACCGATATCATCGACCACACATCGATTTTACGAACCATATACGTCTGTTCCGCGATTAATGTAAGGGAGGCAGCACGGGAAGAATGGCTTTCGTTTGCACCGGAGCATTTTTTTCTTCGGTACACATTCCCGTCTATGGATGTCACGAACTGGAACAAGCGAAGACGGGTCCCCCCGGAGAAATTAGACATTTGTACGCGATGTATGACGAAACGGGTCGAGTACTTCCGGAGTATGAAGGAGTTTATCTCCCAGAACGCACAACGACCACTCCGGGCATTAGATATATTCGGTGGTGTTGCCGCGATGGGAACAGGAATGGAGATCGGAAGTCGATGTATCAAGGTCACTCATGCTATTGAGCTTTCTCCGAGTATGGCACGTACCTATAGGTGAGTGTTTTCTGGTGTTTCTGAATAAGTCTTCTGATGTGTACTCTGTATAATGAAGCAAGAACTCGCCAGACACAAAGGTATTCAACCAATGTGCTAATACTGTACTCAGATATATTGTAAGACGAAGGGACAAACACACTCACGATAAAGATGGAAACCTCATCAAAAAAGAAGTCCCTTTTCAGCTGTATGACCGCGACGGTAAAACACAAGTTCCGGAGCCTCCCGACAAAGGTCAAATCGATGTTATCACTGCTAGTCTTTCTGGGTATGAAACGCTTAATTATCTTGTACTTCCTTGTACTTCAAATAACTGATTCTCTATTGCAGCCACACCAATTTCGACTCAAATATGTACATGTCAGCCAATGATCGCAACTTAAGTCCCCTAGTCCCTCTTCTGTCCTTTGTCGACTTCTATCAACCCATCTACGTATTCATAGAAGGAAGCAACCATATACTGGAAGATGAAGTTAAACAAGGGGGCCCGAAGTTGCTGATACGGGCTTTGGTAGACATGGGGTAGGCTCTTCTTTTAGTAGTCTACGATGCTACTCAGATTTTAAAAGTTATCAGGTCCGTTTTGCCCACGTTCAAGCAGGACATTACGGCACGCCCCAGCATCGAATCCTATTCGTCCTAATTGCAGCAAAAATGGGCTCTTTCCTTCCGGATTTGCCCCAACCGACACACGATTTCGATATGAGAGGGACTTTGTCTGTGCATCTTGATTTTGAGAAAGATATCGACGCCGAAGAGTCACAGCAAGAGGACAACGAGAACAAGAGAAACCGAAAGAAAGTGTCAAGACGGATGATTCCGATCGACACGACTCGAGGGGTAGCTTTACATCCTGCAGTGTCCGTGAAAGATGCAATAGGCGACCTGCACATGTTCGATTGGTGGGTTTAATTTGAAGACATCTTGGACTGTGCGCTAAAATAACACAGGGAACATCCCAACCCTAATGAGCTTACGCCAGAGATACGACAATATCTCGGTTTGCGTCGTACTCGAGGCAAAATTCCTGCCATCACATGTAAACTCTCAAACTCTCGCTGCGTACCTGAAGTTCGAGGCTATCGCTATACCCAACCAAGGACAAGGTTTCAGATAAACGTGAGAGTTAAACCAGCAGTCGACTTGCAGCATTTTACGGGGGGATTTGGGGCGGGAGATATCATGAGGTTCGCGTAACGGTTCGTGACATCCGTTCAAAGTCTGACGAAATCTCAGGATAATTGAGACGCCACCGGAAGCAAATGCAGACCGTCGAGGTACATGTTTGTTCTAAATTTGCCTCATTGCCTGGGCTTATCTATACCTCTCCAGAACTTCATATGAGTCTGGATGAATACCAGCTTGTTAATCCAAACTCTTGGGCGGCAAAGAGCGGTTATCAGAGAAGTATCTACAGACGCCTTGACGAGAACTCCCATTTTCAAGCAACTATCGCGAACATCGGCCCTACAGCAAAGCAAGGCAGGATAGTACATCCCACGGTACGTCTCTTCTACCCCTCTGTGATATTACACACTCAACCGAAGAAAGTGTCTTCGGATCCTTACAGTTCGCGAACTCGCTCGTTCTCAGGGCTTTCCTGATTATTTCGTATTTGAAGCTCTCGAGAACAACGTCGTTATTGTAAGTTGTTTCAAGCCTTTGTACCCAGCGCGCTCGGCTGAGTACCCTTTTACAGATGGTATGCCTTATACACGAATATATATTTACCGTTGACGACGCATCTTACATTTAGCACCGTATGATAGGGAACGCAGTTCCATTCCCTCTGGCAATAGCCATAGGTAGACAGCTTCGACTGGTGGAGCATCAGAGATGGATAGATCGGGTAGAAGCAGTGACTGAACCGCAGGTTATTGAGGTAAATTGAAACATCTTGGACTCATTTGATTACTACGTCAACTTATTACATTGCACACCGGATACAATCGAGAAGATGTAGCCCAAATTGTAGCAATGAACCATGGACTTCCGTTATTTTCTATTCCTCGCGTATCTAACGGATCCGGGGTGCGGTGTGGCGGTTTCCCCAACCACATACAAATGAACGCACGAATAGCCGTAATTCGAGCATAATTCGGAGGGATGCTTGTGGCATTAGTAGCGATTTACGGTCTCAGTCGCTTTTTATGTGTCCTCGATACAGTTCTGGGAGACTTTAGCTTGAAGCACTGCCGAGAACCGGGGTTGACTGGTACCTGAATTAGTCAATCGGAGCTGAGATTTGATATCCTGTCTAGTCCCGGTCCGGCTATGACAGCGTTACATTACAGCTTGTCATCCTCACCACCACCACCCTCTTGACACTCCGTAAATGGAAAACATACCGCTCGAAGGAATGATGGAGAGAAACAAGATATTTCGATGGCATCCGACCCCATCCAATCTCATTCAATGGCATTGATTATCTTCCGCCCAAATCTCGTTGGGGATGCATCAATCGCCGTCTTATCAGCCGACGTATCTTTCTAGCTTGGTCCTCGACATCTTTTCTCTGAGTTGAGGACCTTCATGGCTCTAGATTTAAGAGGAGGAATCAAGAAGGAAATGAATGTTAGATATGAAGATTATGACTCAGTGCGTTAATTCTACCTTGTGTTCTCGTTTCGTTTTGCTGACTTGGACAACATCTTGACTGGCAAATGGCTGTGTTATAAACGTCGCCCTAGGTATCGGGATCTGAGAGAGCTTGTCTAGGACATTGAGCTTGAACTCGGAAGCGAAGTTATATTTTTCACGGCTTCTATATGCGCTCTTATCTCGTTATCTCTAAGCGCGACTACGATAGGTTGGATTACAAACATTACTGCCACAATCCTTGCGATATCATATCGTCGATAATCTCACGCGCTTGATGAATGGCGAGGAAGAGGTCACGACGAATCCCTGGTGGTGCAGCTTCAGATGCGAAGTTATCGGAGAATAAGTATGATGTGCATGGCATTGCTACAAAGCGAGACAAGACTGAGCTACTAATTCATA
Source organism: Paramarasmius palmivorus (assembly GCA_037176845.1). Classification (NCBI taxonomy): domain Eukaryota; kingdom Fungi; phylum Basidiomycota; class Agaricomycetes; order Agaricales; family Marasmiaceae; genus Paramarasmius; species Paramarasmius palmivorus. The sequence continues at coordinate 70,275 of JAYKXP010000042.1, read as the reverse complement.
AATGGACCCAAAATTTCATACGCAAAAGGTCCCATCGAATACTTCAAACTTACGACCAATGTCACGACCGCAAACAACTGGCCAATTTCAAGGGCCGACCAACACACCAAGAAAGTCGATGGACTGAAGCTAAATAGGTATGTCGGCATAACAATGCTGGTACAGATTGTGCAAAATACTGCACCCTCAAGCATTTGGCATCAACTCGCTCGACAGCTTTATGTACGAGTGTTAGTCTTCATTTGCTTCATTTAATGCCAACGAATGATCTCACTCTGCGTTTTCTCTTTCGTTCATACGACCTCACCACCGTCGACTCGAGAAACCGTTTTGTGGGTGCTCAGTTTCCCAAGTCATTTTATAACAACATAGTTGCTCATTCATATTTCTTTGCACGCTCTCTTCTTCTCGTTCATACCTCGCCATCATCCACTCGACAAATCGTTCTGTGAGCGTTCATTTGTCTATGTCATTCAATACCAATATACTCATTTATCTTTCTTTACACGCGCTCTTTACACTGGCATTCTCCTTTCACGACACCCTCACCATCTCTGATTCAACCTCTCCTCTACCTTCACCCTCTGGCTTTACCATCGTTGAACCATGTCGAGGACCAAAGCACTCAGCAAAAGGATGAAGCGGAGACCATCAAAATCGGATAGGCCAGGCTGGTTATACGTGTTGAAGATCAAGACAGCGGTTGGGAAACCGCTGTGGAAAGTAGGGCGGTCAAATTGTGTACCGCGACGGGTGGGCGAATGGATTCGCCAATGTGGGCCCAATTACGCGTTTGAAAACGAGTTTCGAGTCCCCTGGACTCATAAGTATGGTGCGTCTTTTTTATTTCTTTGTATTTACCTTACTAATTTGAGGTAGAACGATGTGTTCACCTCACGCTTCTAGAACGGGGCTTCAATCGACTTATCTTTCGGTGTATTGGATGTAGGTTTCTCTGTTCTTATTCTTTTGGTTACTCAAGCGCCTCTGTCAGGTGGGAAAAAGCACAGGGAAATTTTTGAGAGTCCATTTGATGACTCTTCAAAAACGTTGAAGGCGATCAAGGGCGCGATGGAGGATGTGAAGGCGGAATTGAAGGGCAAATGATCATTTTTGTATAGAATGGGGTCATTTGTTTCTCACCTCACTTATTCGACTACCTCACAGCTACGAATACCTATTGACTTGTAGCACGTCTGACCATGTATTGTATTAGCATCATTGTAGTCACGTATTTTCACGCTTTATCTCTATCGTCGTAGCATCGCCTTAGTTATGTATTTTTAGATTGAACTTGTATTGTCACCTATATTACCTGTTGATCAATTCATAATGTACTTTTGAGCTTGACAAACTTGTGGCTGAAATCCAGCTTACCCGCTTTGCCCGGGCAGCACCAGCTCCGGCCGGCCCGTTGACACCCTGCAAGAATGATTTTGTACAGACGACAATTTGACACAGGTACCTATTCACCCTGTCGGCATCCTTGTAACCATCTAGCGTGAAGCTTTGTGCCTTCGCAAGTTCAGGATGTGCAGATGACCGTTTTGGCCACGCGGAAAGCACTTGTTGGACTGATGGGTACACTCGGTGGTCATAGACCAAAGTAGTGAGTACACGCACCGAACATCTGGAAAAGAACATTAGCAAGTATAAAGTAGTTTTCAGTAATCCAGACGTCGAGACCGCTAAGTGCCTCAATAATTGACGTTGGTGAGGTGGCATGAACTGAGAGCGATGATATAGCGTTGTGACCAGGGTAGTGGTCCTCAATGAGCACGAGCATGGCTCAGATTGCGAGCGCAACGCATTGGCACGACTTACAACTGATTGATTATGGATATGGAATAAGATGGATTGTCTTAAAAGATGTTCAACTTGAAGGTACGGCATCTTTTCAGACATGCGTCACGGCTTGGACATGAGCCGATTCTAAGTCTACCAAAGCAAATATACTGGGAGGACCGCATCTGAACAGATATTCAAGCTATATCATATGTTCACACACCAGTTATAACATACCCACCTCCTATTGCGCGTCATGTGTGTCTTCCCGATTGGTGAACCTGTGTCTCTCAGTGTAGCCGATTACTGCGTTTGAAGCTTTCGATTCCGGGATTGATGAATGAGGAAGAAAAAGTATTAGTAAAGGCAGCAAAGATATCTATGATTGATTCTGAGAATATGTATCTGTTGGTGGACACCTTTTCACACCCAATCGCTCGGCTTACCACTGACATGTGAGACTCCTAGAAGGACCTCACGACTATCCCAGGAACTACCATGCAATATCAGCAACTGATGTGCAACTTGATAACTCCCTGAATCGCACGGATCACTGGCCAATGTTGGAAGGTCCCTACGATTGCCGTATATCACGAATATAGCGGCTGGCAAGGGGCGAAGAATCTACAACGCATGGCAACGATGCGTTTGATGTTGACTGCGAGAGACTCGGACGGTATGAGGCATTCAATGAGCTTCATCATCATGTTGACCGGTTCGACTGTTATTTTGGATGTCAAGTAAGACCTGGGAATTAAGTTATGTGTGCGGCTGAACGAGTAAACTGGCAGACGCACCTTGAGGATCATCTAGACATACTCAGCATCATGTCTGGCGCCCGTGAGATGGGAAGCCACATCTAGATCAAGTGTATCTAGTATAGGCGTTTGCAATGTTCGCTTTGAGCTTTAATTGTCCTCGGTAGAACCTTTTTTTGTTTTGTGTGCTCCCGTGGCCATTCCGACGTGATTTAGGATACAGAACAGTGGGAAAGAGACAAGGAAATCCCGCTTACTTCTCTGGGCGTCGCGGCGATGGTCTGGTGTCAAAGGACGTATCATATGTCGCGGCCCAATGACCAATATTCTAGCGCCAAGCATAAGCGCTCGAGCGTGGTTGTTTCTGTTGAACTAAAACTCGCATTGCCCTTGACTTCTCTCCCGCATGCCAGTAGTAAGCGCAGATTCTATCGTTCATTTCAAGTATATCGAGTTACATGGAAAAAAGGGAGCCTCGATTCTTCCCGCTAGACACACTTTACAGTCACTTCCTGTATTCCTGTGATGGGCAACTGCTCGATATTGCCATTGGTGTGGGCCAGTCAATGTCATGGAAAGAGGAAACCCGAGGTTCGGTAGTACTTATGCGTCAGAAATCGTAGCATCGGCTATAAGGCGGTGCATAGTCACTCATGAGTCATGACTGCAACTCGGATTTTCAGACCAAGTTGCGCGCTCAATATTCTTTGTCACCACTCCCGCATTCCGAGTCCAGGTCCCCATTTGTATCCCAAAGACGGCCTTTATCATCGAGACAAACCAAAAAAAAAAAAAAAAAAACAAGAAACGGAGTATGCGTGTCACGGTGCGGGAAGGGATGTAACAGTATAAAAAAGAACTTGTACGTATTTCAAGCCCTCATGATCAGATAACGAACTCATGATCAAGCTCCACTGAACTCGGAATCAGTGCCTTGATTTATCGCGCCATAAAAAGGAATTTGTATTAGTCATACGTTACCTTTTGAGTTACACAGCCATACTGTATTGCGGCGTATCTGATCTCTACATGAACCACGATGTCTCTAGTCGAACGGGCTTTTCATCTCTGGACGACCAAGGCCAAGCAAGCGACAATAGTCGACGCGTTCGTCAATGAGGATGCCTGTAACAACGCGATACGTTACGCATTGGATAGACAAACAAGTGTTTTGAGCAAGTTGAATATTCCCGATACGAGCCACCAGTGCCCCGACGTTTTCCTTCGAAATGCTGTTAAATTTGTGAGTGAATGTGTGAGGAGGGAGTTGGAATATAGAAGGCTTGGGTTGAGGGGCATCAGTGACTCAGGTTGGAATGGCCCATGGCTGCAGCTAGCTCCGGGTTCCGAAACAATCCCTACAGGTGCGTTATTAGCTGCATCCCTTGACGTGCAGCCCTTTTGATCAGCCTTTTGATTAGTTGTATTGCGAGGTCAAGAAATGGGCACCGTTAAGGAGAGGAAGAGAAAGGTTGCTCCCCCTCATCGATTGGACGTACGTGGCAGAACCAGAGCATCCGCTGCGGCTGGATACGAAGAGGGACACTCACTTTCGACAATTGGGTTCGGTGGTAATGGTGTCTTGATCGGAGATGTGGGTTTATGACTTTGAAACACCTTCAGGAGGTTAACTAGTTGCTTTACTGCAGGACCTGACCATCAGTGTGGGCAGAGGAAGATTTAATCCTCGACGCACGCAGAAAGATAGCTGTTGAGTATTCTCCATTTTCCAGTGGGAGATTTCCAAACCATCAACTAGTGGACGACTCGGAAGGTGCAAAGGGAAACGACGCAACTGGGGTGAATTATGGGAGGGAATTTGATCGTGACGACTTTGGGATGCTACGACAACGGGTGGAAGAGCTGGAACGAGAATTGGAAAATTGTGCCAGGTGAGTGATATACCGAGCACGCTGGTGGTGCTGACTCGAGTTGAAGGGCAGAGTCACAATGTCAAAGTCGGATAGAGACAATGAACGAACAGTTTGAGCGAGAGAGGGCATCTTGGGAGAGGGAGAAGACAGTGATGGAAGAGAAATTCGTTGAGGTGCAAAAGAAGTGGCATGAGGAAACCACACAAAGAGGGACATGCGGGGAAGCCGGAGAGGAGAAACTGGAGGCAGGGGAGATGGTATGGGATATGCAATGTGGGGACGGCGTTCATGCGCAACTGTAAGTGACCTTTTGAGTGGTTTTCTTATGTTGTAGATTTATTCTTGAAGCGATGGACATGACGGTTCGCCCGAGATGAATGAAAACAATCGGTAAGTGGTACACTCCTATTACCGTGTCATATTAACAGGTCTATGCATCAGCACAGGTGATAGTTGCATGTATGCTTGTATTTCATGCCATGTCTCATGTCTGACACGCTGATTACAGGAATGTGTTGCAAGGAGTAGATGTACTCGTATCAAGGGCCGAAAGAGGATCTAGGTATACTTTGTCATACGATGTAATGTTGTTCAACTTACCAGAGACCACTAGCGATTTCAAAATATTAGGCAACATCAAGCATGGTGTCCAATCACTAGCCGAAACCGCTCTCAACCTCCACGATAGCGACCCGTCAGATTTCATGCGGGCCATTCAGGATAAGGTTGAGGAATTGGAGATTGAAGCATTGTTGGATTTTCAAAAGGGAGAAGATTGTGAGTCGGACTGGCAAAAGACCATGAAGATCATCAGCCAGTTGAAGAATATTCGGGATTGGATAGGGGAGGCCAGGATCTGGTCGGATTCTATGAAGCTGGACAAGAAGGATGTAAGCACCTTGGAAAAGATGAGCGGGAAGCAGTCTTTGCCTCTTTATGATAGGTATCAAATGACGTGTAGGTGACTCATATACACCCTTACCAGAGTCTCTGGATATGGACGGGGTGACATGATTGTATGTTCTTGTCGTTGGATTGACAGAAGCCTCGATTTCTCTGGTCTGGAGCAAGCCGCGGCTATCAGACTAGCTAAAATGTTTATTCCCTATCTACCCTTGTCTAGCCTGTATATTCAAGCCGGATTTTTTCCTTTCAAGCTCAATCAGGGAACTTATTATATGACCCAGCGTCAACCAAAAGATGATTATCTAGAAACAATCACAGGATTTGAAACGTGAAGAATCGTTCAGCCTCGAGTCTATGCTGAGATTCGTTCGTTAAGAGTATGGAGAGCATCTGGCTGGCAAAGGCGATGGTGGATTGCGGCAAGCACAACACGTGTGACGATTTCTCGGCAAGACGTTTGTTTCCCACATTCCTCAACAACCAATCACAACCGCCTCGCCACTCGCTGGCAAATCGTCTTGTATAGGATGCAGTGAGTTATTTACCCGACTCTTGATATCCAGCTATAACTTACTATGGGGTCACTAATACATTCTTTCTCGTACACCGCAAATTACATACATAGTATACATCATCGGTATAAATCTCTATGGACCGCTGTTCCGAAATGGGACCAAGGCAGTTTGTATCAAGTTTGTATCCAGTTTGTGCCGGCGTCCAAAGTTGTCTTTACACGCTTCGGATCTGGATATCCAGGCGATGGTTCTGCAGCCGGCGGCTCGGACATCGTACGCCACCACAAACCCCGGCGCCCGCTCTCGGAACATTTTCTGATGCTTTGGCACAAACCCAACACAAACCAGTCTCCTACTAGACATCGTAATGGAATGTATCATGCAAGTCTAATATAGAAGATTTGACACAATCTGGAATAAACGACATCATTGGGTTGTTATTCTGTGGCGATTCCGTCTTGTTGATGTTCGGAAAGTCACACCGTAAAAGGAAAATATTCCGCTCAGAGGAACTCCGCGCAGATATGGCGTACATCAGTCAGTAGCTGAAAGGAGCTGCGATACACCAGATTTTATCTCAGTGAAACTTCCATATTAGGGAATTCTCTTAGTTGATAAACGAAATATCACCAGCGAGTTGAGTTAATGGCTGATATTTCCCGTTTCTTTTTGTCCTTCCTCTGAGCGGAATATTTTCCATATACGGTGGGAGTCCAACCTGCCTCACTCTCGGACGCACACGCCATAACAGAGAGCCTGAGGGCGTGAAGCTCTGCTATTCCGCCGGAAGGAGACGGGGTAGAATGATAACAATAACACTGAAGATTTGAGATCTATGCATTAAACGATGGAAATTAGGAAGCGAAGACCCATGAAGAGCATTCAGCTTTTATCAGGTCACAGAAGATGCAAGGTTCACCAAATTGTTGGTGCACCGCTTAGGGACCCTTATGTTGCTAACGAGAAAGAAGCAAAGTTGCACTGCAGAATGCTCCGATGTGCGGGTTGCGATGAAAATGTCCGCAAGAATCAAGGCCTGGGATGATGAAACCCGACTCAGACCGAAGTGATTAATCGACACTTACTGTTTACCACAGCCATACCAGAGTATGTCTCATACTACACAGGCTAATCCAGTAGCCACGGAGCTACAAAAAAGCGCTAAAAGTGGGCCTTATGCAGTAAGGAGTCGTGCGTGATTGCCAAGAGCGCGCCTAGAACACTGGAAGCCTGTTGAGTTCGGTATGTATTCAGATTTAAAGCTGGGTACTTACGCGGCAAGACCAAGCAAAACCTGCCCACTGACACGCCACTCTTTGGTAACGTGCTTGTATAGGAGCTCGGTTTGCTGTTTGGTTTCCTCGTTTTCGAATGTACACTTGGTCGACCCTGGCCTAAAAAGGTGTATGTGGGTTGAGATTGACTGGTGTCTTACGAAGCGGGCGGGCGGGAAAAGATAAGAAATTTGGCGATCCTGCATATAAGGTGAGCTTGCATAAGCTACCTTCTAGGTAGCTCAGGAACTCCGCGAATCCATCATCGATCGATGGTCCACTTCCCCCATGTATTGGGAGAATCGGATGGAGGAGTGCGAGATTTCCTATCAGCGACACGTTGTGAATCCCGTGCCCTGGTTTCTCTTCCCAGTCGCTAGTCTCGGGTTGTGGCCAATCTTCATCTTCACCCTCGCTGTAGTCACTACGACGATGCGAACAGATTCATACGAACACCTCTAGAAGACTCCTGCGATTGCAGTTTTGCCCGTCCACTCCAAGACTCGTTTCTACCTCTCTGAACCATCTTGTATCCTCGGCCGATTCAAAGACCATCCGGACATGCTGTCTAAGCGATTCCCCCCCGTTTAGGTGCTCGATACCTTTTATTCGCAGTACTAAACATAGTTCAATCGAGTATACCCTCGAAATAATTCAGGTGTACTCACTGGTGATTAGCTAAGTGTCGTCGTGACTGTTGTGTGCTGTTCCGGAAACGAGAATCGGAAGCACGAATGATTGAACTCACGGCGTGTCATCGTTCATATCGTCGTTGAGTAGAAATGTATGAGTCGCGAGGAGTTGAAAATACATGAATGGCAAAAATCACGCAAAGAAGCGTCGGGCACTACTGTGCTTTCTCCTCTTGGAACAAGGAAGAGCACAACTTTCTTGATTCTGACCCGAGTAATCATTGTTGTTGCCTTGGGGTCCTTGTTCAGCAACAAAGGTAGCCCTCAATGACATGATCTACGTACCTATCAATAGGCTATTGACGCGTGTAGGCATTGTTTATCCAGCGATGGTTCAAGGAAGTCATTCTGGCAGTGGGAACCTTGTTGCGCGGTTGGCCAGAAGCGTGTTCGTCATTATAGAGTAATTAACGGTATTGCCAAGATTTTGATGCATAGTGTAGTAGGGTTAGGCACCTAAGAGCGCGTTTCGGTGAGCTTTTAGAGTGCCATGGGCGAAGAGAAAAGAAGCGGATTGATGGCTGTGCAGTTCGGGTCAGAGTAGTCGTCGGAGTTTGGATGTTATGCTTATCTCCGAGATGTGGTAATCTCACCTTCTAATCCTGACCGCCATGTGTATCCCCTTGCTACTCCCGTGGAATTCCGGAAATCTAATGGCCAACGCCCAGAACAATTTGTCGTGCCGTCTGTGCAAAGACCCTGGGCTGAGCATTCGAGAAGATCTCTCAAAGGTATAAATAGAAACTTTTAGACTTCCGCTAACAAGAATCCCAGATGACTACGAGTCTACGACATTGCCGAAGAATCTCTTGGCTGAGTTATGGGACCATATCTTCTGCATGATCGGTCACGAAGACGATAGACCTGTTTCACCTTTGCTTGACATGCAAATTATTACGCTGTCAGGAAGTCAGCTGAAGGACATTACGGGAACTTCCAGTCCAGTACCAACTCAAAAGTATCTAAGTGGCTTGGGATCATTAAGGAAATCGTTCAGAGCGAGCCCGTGTGGGAGGAAGTTCGGTGTCATTGCATGGTATCGCGGCATTGGAAGTAGAGTTGCTTTCACACAAATATAGTCGCAGTATCCAGCAATGTACAAATGTAATAGGTCCTATTCAATTATCATAACGCAGCATCGTATCTTGCGGGCAAGTTGATTACTAGTGTCCTGCCAGCTTCCAAACGTATCATCGATAAGCCTGCATTGGCCGCCAGCCGCAATCATAAAAAACAAACCGAGGCTCCCTCCGCTGACGGGTCTCGTCTTGGACCTGTCTTTCAGAGGGTTATTTGGTAGGTATCAATGTATCTCTTGGCAACTAACCGGTGCGCCGGAACCTCGAGACTTGTGCCTCCTTTTTAATGACAAGTCCAGTGGCTCCGTGTACGCGACGAGATCCCGACCAGAATCCCTAGTCCTTCGCCTACGGCGGCAACACCAAACCAACATAAAGGCAGCACATAGTAGCGCTACAATTGAGCCAGCGATTGCGCCACCGAGTGTACTGGCGCTAGGGCGAAGGGACGAAGTGGTCTCATTAGTCTGAGATTCATCACTATGTTTCCCCAGAGAAGCTTATTCGGTACCTGAGGACGGGAGAGACCACTCGATTGCGGACCATTGAAGCTTGGAGAAACGGGTTTCAATTGGGATGACATAGTAGCACTATTTGTTGTGGTAGTTTCTTTATCAGGAAGGGCAGTAGGATCGGTATTAATCCTATCTCAGTCTCGTTGGACTCGAGTCTGTTATATTCAACACGCCACATACGGAGGAGGAACAGCACTTGTAGGCATGGTGGAAATAGCTGTTTGACCTTCGGATAGGAACGGAATGCGAGCTTTGAACTGCCAAGCTTCTTCGACTCTGAATCGCACATTTCAATAATGTCCACCACATCATGAAGACTATAAAAGCTCACCCGATAGCATTAGCATGCAATACAGCCTCCAGACTGGCGACGCAAGCAGACATAAAAATCCAGTGGAAACAAGAGGAGACAACAGACGGACCCCCGACAAATCTGACGATCCTTGGAACCCAACGACAACGGGGGAGGCTACATCGTTCGATAGATTGACGTTTTCTGGGATATCGTCGTGTCCGTTGCGCGGAATGGGGACGAGAACAAATCCGAACTCGGTTTCATCTATTTTGCGAAAGGAGTCCACAGTGAAGGCCATAACATCGTTGGTGGGTATGATCATCCTAGGATTGATATCATCCAACCTCAGGGCGCGGACAAAGGCGAATAGACAGCTATAATTCAAAGGCCAATAACTTAGTCGATAGACGCAGAAGGAGAGAAAATACTACTCACAATATCAGGAATGCCATAAAATGCATTTATCTTTGAACCTGAGAGAGAGCTGTACCTTACATGTAATGCAGGGAACACTGAATAGCATCCTCCAACGCTGTCTTCCCGATCTACATCAGAGATCAATGGGAACTAGTGCTAAGGTGTGTGTATGCTGGGAAAGGACCAGTAGGCCTAACAGATAACAACGTCGAGTGACACTTCGCGCGGTGAGTGTTTATTAGTATGCGTGTTCTGGATGGAGTCTTTTTGTTCGAGTATAAGACGTGATAAGACTTACCGAAGATAGAAATGTACATATCTGATGACAGAGCATCCAGAGCAGTGCATAGCGATGTGATCAAAAGAGGACTAACCAATGATGATCATTCAAACGGCTGCAGTATGCTGGATATGAGTTGTATCCCGTTCCCAACAATGTACATATCACTGAGTACCAGCCCAGTAAACCTACTGCTCTCTTGGTGGTCTACACAAAGACCAACCCCCCGAGATCGTGTTGAATCTCCCTCAATTCCGTTTCCCGAGGCGGCTTGAATGTTCTCTGAACCGTCGGTTTCCGATAATCAGACATGCCTAGCGCAGAGCCCAAGATGATTAAAATGAATATGATTCTCTAGAGAAGCATGATTATGGCAAAACGCACTGGTAAAATATGTAGTACTCATGATAAGTTGAGTTTCCTTGGTTGATCGATGGGGTTGTGAGCGTTAGTAGACAGATAATAAGCGACATACTGAGCGAAGCTCTTGCACGGGTATAGAACGATCATTACAATCAAAGCAGCCATCTATATGGCGCCGGATTCAATCGCCGTTACTGCTATCGTATCCGGCGATCTTCCATACCGGAGGAGAACATAGTAATTTGGCGATGTTTATACCAGATGGGAGCTACTATCAAACCTGGAAATATTTTGATTAGTGCAGACAGAGATAGTTTCAAAGTACAGTTTGACGCAAGCGGTGAACACCAAGAAAAGGACGGACCATGTATTGTACTGAGAAGCGAGAATGAGATCTTGTGCTTTGCGTGAATTATCAGTTTCATGATACGTGCACCCGTTACTGTTATGGATAGCGTATGCATGATATAGCTGCTTTGTCCGTTAGTATTACTCAACGCGAGAGTCTGGCACTCACCCAGAAACCATCGGCGACGAGCGTTTGTAGATGGTAGATAAGTGTCTTTGCCAGATGCGAATTTGCCTTCAAGACTAGGAAGACTTCACTCGGCGCTTGACTCCCTTGTTGGTAAACAAAGGCGTTGAGAGCTCGAAACATGTCGACGCAGAGGTGCTATAACTAGAGTTAGCATTGCTCTTCATGCGATGCGGAGACAGACTTACGGCGGTTCCCAGAAGGAACATGAGTAAGACTACCAAAGATATGTCGAGATGGGCTGAGGATAGACAATCAAGGGCGCCCACCCCCCTTTGACCATCTATACCACTTGCACCACTTTACGCTGAAACGAGCCACACTGACTCAAGATGCACCACTCCTTAGTGGATGTCTTTCCGCCTAATGTGGTGCACTTCATGGACAGTGTGGTACAGAGCCAAGGCGGAATTGACGAACACTGCATGGTGACCAGTTCCTGGATAGTGATGAATTCGCACGGTGAAAATCTCACTCAGAACACACTTTCTCGCACGGATCCATGATTTACTGACTCGGAATTGTAATATCCGCTTTGCGAATGAGATTGGTTCTAATGCTTGAGCATGATGTGACGGAGTGAATGCTGTTGTTTGGTTGTAGAACGATGAAGCTGAGGTAAAAGCCGGAAAGCAATAGCAGGATTCCTGTTTTCGATAGGCATATGAGTATCCCGTCAAATTGAGCATATAAGCCAAAGCATACGCACCGTATAGGATATCTTCGATGAGAAGAGAAATAAGACTGATAGTGTCTGGACGAACTGCCATGATGGGAAGGTAAACAAGCTGCGGCATGGGGAGGCCGTAGTGTTTTGAATATATACGTACGCAGCGTCGGAGGCGGGATTGACTATATGAAGATCACCAGTTCGGCGAGTTACCATCAATACTTGTGTTTCTGTCAACTGGTGCCTCCATCTTCCAATTATTTCAACTGTTATAAGTCTCGCACAACGGTATTCAGTTGCAAGGTGTCATATCTTGAGCCACGTTGGTACAGGGATTGAAGCTATTGAAGGTGCCGAAAAAACGAAAGCCGACCAAGTGAACTATGGGGAACGGAAAAAATTATCAGTCCGCTGTTTTGGTTCAAAGTTTACGCTTTACCGCAACCCACTGATTCGTTCGACCAGTTTGATGGTTCCTTGTTCTTACCTTGTTCAAGCTGCTCTTCATTTTGACGTCGACATATATGAGAATCAATTGACAGATCATGAACTGGCTGGAACTCACCTTCAATGAAATCCGAAGCATTTTGTGATCTTCTGAGTCAAGGAGGGATCAGCGCTAAAGCCTAAAGCCAACCGAGCAAACATCGTACAAAAAAAAACCACGGGTTTCGACGTCACAGTCAATGTCATGAGCCTAGAGCCAAGATAGCCATGTTGGATTGATGGTGTTCGTCATACGCAGGTACCTCGGCAAAGTGCCCAAGTATTTTGGGTACAAACAGAACATGGCGTGCGGGTCCTTCGCTGAAAACTGCCAGCGCGTTGTCGGCCAACACCACCTGCCGGTGTTGAAACATACTATCGGTATCCTTCAGCCTTGCAACAAAGAGGTTTCTTTCCATCGTCAGCGCAGGGTCCACGTTGCACCTCCAGAACACATGCATCTCATCTTCGACCTCCGGTTTGCACAACCTGCAAAGTTGCCGTTCTCTTAGCATCTTTTTCTTGCCATGGGTGCTGTTGTACCTCAACAACTCCACAGCCAAACGATGAGAGAAGGTAAGGAAGCGAGTCAGTGATTTTCGGTGATTCGGGATCGGCACAGAAATATTGTGAGATATTCAATTGTAGTTGGATGTAGGTCAGGAGACTAGTGGAATGTGACGTCCTAAATAGATCATTCCGAATCGCCCGAATTTGCACCTGAAGCCCTACGACTCAGATCTATGTCTCTGTAAATCACCAGAGTCCGTGGGGTTCTCCTTCAAGATCACACCACGGTGACTTTGGTGCCAATGTAGTAGGTGCTACCAGAAATCAATCTGGGTTTCGGGAAAGAACTAATACGATGCCCGTTCTCCACTGGAGACTAGCACGTCGAAGTCGATGAGAGAGAAGCGCCCAGACCGAGTGGAGGTAGGTCTATCCCGGAACGGTTACGCAGGAAATCTCCCATCTCCGCTCCTAGATCCAACTTCTTGACGTCATCGGAGAAGGTCCATACCATTCCATACCATGCTCACAAGTGGCCGCTTCATTACATATTACTCAACCCGTTCTGTAGCAAGTGGGAAGCCAGGCTGCAGCTGGAGATATGTTCGATGAGGTAGCGGACCTTCTGGTTGAGGACAGTGCATTCAGCGCTCTAGTTACAGTAAAGTCCATGATGTGTTCGATCGACTCTCATGGGGGTAGATTGAACCCCTTCTATAAGCATGTAAGAAAATTGAACAGGGGCTAGAGCAGCGCATCACCCATACCAGAGCAAATCTCTTTTTCCAGCCCAGTGCCTAGAAGTATCCTCTCGTCGAATAGCTTTTCGATTTTGGGAACGAGGACTCAAGACCGCTATCAAATCCTGGCAGCTGGTAAAAAAAAACTTCACCTACATGTTCGGTGAAGTGAGAACACGTACCTTTGGAAGATTTGTGGATGTAGAAGGACAGTCCTGAAGTGGCCGAACTGCAGCAAGAGTAGGGCACTCGCCGAACTCTGAGCTGCCTGATGTAAGGCATATATGACAGAAGCTATGGAGCTCTCAATCAGCGTTGAATATACTAATAGCGTTAAGTCACCGACCTCGATTTGGGCATTTCTAAAGTCTCTGTACGCGCCGGGATTCTTAATAGTAAGGGGTTGTCGATAAGCACTTTGCGACACAAGAACTGCGCTGCCTTCATCGTCGTGGCGCACACCGTGGTATAGACAATCGAAACTGGAGTTGATATGGGGCCAGCAGTTTCTGAGGTCGGGACTCGTTGGATTATTTCGATAAGATCGCGTAGGAACTGAAATTCCAAGGAATCCTTTCGGAAAGAGGTTTCGGTATAATAAGGAGAGCCAGGAGCGTTGGGACGAGGGAATGTATACGCGAATAGCTTCTGGATCTCGGCTCGTGTCGAGCATTTTTGGTATTTCGCAGATGAACGCCTGTTCCGTTTAAAAGTCTGTGAAATGAGTCCCTTAGTGGCATGTATGAATGCTATGAACGGGTGACGTACCAACTGCAGGATCCGCTATCTTCGTTGTTATATCAACTAATGCCCGACAGGCGCAGAAGACTACTGACTTCACAAAAGGATTGAGGTTTCGTCATGACGCAAGAAAACCAGAAGGGAGTCATAAGACACAATGAGCGTTAGGAAGGTGTACAGTGAATTCACCAGATTCACTGGGGATATACGACGCAACATCATCCCCACTGGATCGTTCACTGTAGCCGCCAGGACACTCGTAAGGCCATCTCCCCTTCCAACTTTCCACCTCATGATAATCGTAGAGAGAAGATAGCCATGGCGAGGTCAATCTGCCAGCTCGCTCGTAGCACGGTATGCTCTAGTTGGTATCAACCATATCGACCCACAACCGCTTCAAGACAGCCTCTGGTCGATAGTGACGAGGTTGTCACACCTACATCACCAGAGGCTAATGAATGTATCGGATATGAGGGCGATGATAGGCGAGCAGGTGTAAGCATCGCGCTGGGCAGAGGTGAAAGGAATTTTGAAAGGAATTTGAGATACCGTCCCTCATGTCTTCGAGGTGGAGCAGGTCGCCATAGTAGGGATGGGTTTCGGTGTATGGAGCGAGAGTCCGTGGCCATAGCATTGGAATCGTCGTCCCGGAGAGCTAGTTCGTCTTCGGTGTCTGCATCATCTGCGGACGCGATAGAACGCCCTCCGAAAAAGTTCAAGGTGACAGCTGCAGTCTTCAAGCTTCGAGGGCCGAAGGTGAGTCTCCTAAGAACGCCCAGCAACGTAAACACGACCACAAAAAAGCGAAGAGTAAGCAAACCAACCGTGCAAAACACTCTGCTCATAGTCTGTCTCCTCGTTTCCGTATATCTCTCGTCTCCGCTTTCTCGGCCTCGCGAAAGGTAGCAATATCTTCTGTTTCTTCTGCTTCGCCAGGCTCGCTATCTCCGACATCATCATCGCCTGCTTCGTCGGGGTTTGTTGAACGACTGATGTGGGAAAGTCACGGTCGTTCGTCTTTGCTTCCTTCATCATCCGCATTCTTGCCAGTGCTTGGCCTGGGAAGGTGACCCACACGCCCCGAAGGGTATGTAGTCTTTCGTTGGCCTGTTCACCGTCGTTAGCGCTAGATGTCTGAGGAACTGGAAACACATACGCACCCAATATTCCCGAGAATTGTAGTCAGTCTGGGTTCCACCCCTGAATTTCAGCAGCCGGACCACAGCAATGCTACTAGAGGGATGAAGCAGTCCGGAATGTGAGAACGCGGGTTGAAGGAACCGGAGAAGAAATCACAGGAAGAAAAAAAGACGTGGCATAACGCCGGGTACATCACGTGTCCCACACTGCCTTTCGCCGCCACACCCGCCACAATGAAAACGCTTTGCTGGCCTTGGTCAGATTCCTCTGGCTTGTTTATCTTCTTCCGCTTCTCCAGAAGGGTCTAATGGTACTGGATCCGGCGTTCTTGTCATGGCACATCCGCGGTCCATACGACTTTGGGTCCAAATAACACCCCGAAAGAGTTCATGCCCTATATTTGAGCCCAAATCAGTGGCCTCTTCGACAGGGAAAATCGCACCTAATACTCACCATCTTCTATATACCCTACCTAACAGGTAGGATGTTTTCAGACAGCTTTGAGGGCAAAGACGCACCAATTTCGGCAGCTGATGACCTATATGTTAGGGATTCTAACTATTCCCCTACGAAAAGACAGATGTCCTAGAAAGAGTTCATCAATTGTTTGGGCGAACACTGGAGGTTGGGCGGCAAGCACGTTATGGAACATACGCAAGAAGGAGAGTCAAAAAACTTGTCCCCAGAACAGGTAATGTCAATGCAGGATATTTCCCTGTGGTGGCATCGCATCGTCAAGCAGGACCATCCTATGTGCTTCAGACCGTACCAATGACGGCGGTGGGTTTTCGAATGGACTGACCCTGCCAGGTATGATGGTCCTTTCTGGGGCAATTAGACCGTTGGGAAAGTCTTGACCCCTTTATAAATTGACGTGTCGATGTCTCGTTGTAAATGGATCGTGTGATGGATAGGAGTGGATTAATGGATTGGAGTGGGTTGATGGATCGATGGATCGATGGATCGATGGACTGATAGAGGCGTCGAACCGATGGATTGTCTGTCAACTTACGAGATTTTTGGTCGATATTGTTGGAAAGGGTCAAGGCAGAGCTAAAAGGTGAATCATTCGAGTATGTTCTGCAATCCTAAAGGATGAGGTGCAAATTGTTAGGTGGGGTTGTCGGTGGAAAAGGTGGATGAGTAGTATCTGGACAAAAGAAATCCGGCTGCAGACATGTTCAAAGAGTATACATAAGTATGGATAGGGCAAAGTATTCAGCACGATCAATGAATGGGTGATGGGGGAGGCCGATTCGTGAAGGCGACACAAACAGGAAGATAACGGCAAGGTTAGTACCTCAGGCCTCAGGCTTAGCTGACTCGGAGTGCCTAGAATATGTACCCTATCATATGTGACCACTGGCAGTATATATGGTGGTGCTGCTACTGTATATGTGATCATGGCGTGGAGTGGTATACTATCACGGTACCCCGAACCGTGATTGCTGCGCTGATGTTGCTTAGCGCTTATCCTTATCCATATCTGTTATCGTGATGTGCGTCTCTTGTTTATAAATATTTGTGTAAAACGGCAATGTTGCCTTAAGGGCGGCAGTTTGAAAGAATCCCTTTCGAAGCTGCGCCATCTGCATCAGGCCACACCCAAGCTATTTTCAGCCACTCCTTACATTCACATGAAGACACGTATCTGTAGCATTGAAATTAGGGGTCGAACTATCTAAACGTAACGCTCTCGTTGCTTTTAAGTATGGCTTATCCGAGTCGTTCATATCTTGATTCTCAGCTATTGATACTTCCGCGTACTTGAGTCCGAGTCTCTTTGTCTTGATTACTCTGCACACAATCTCAAGGTTGTCGTGCTCTCTGCCATACTAGGGCTTTTTCGTGTGCTCAAAGACTCGAGTGTTACACTAATCGTTAACCTATAATAGGAGCCACGTAGGAGCGGTCCAAGGATCGAATACGATTGGAATACGAAAAGGAGCGATTCCAGCAGAGGAAAATAAGCGACTAACGTTTTGTTGCTTATAGAAGACGGATAGATTCAGGAGTCGTAGCTGATTGAATATGCGAAAGCATGGGAGCAAGTATGAAGAAAATGATGACACGCACAGATAACGCCCATGCGAGTTTATTCCAAACCAAGCAACGAGTATCAAATGGGCTTTACCCTTGCCTCATACGCTCCCGCAAAAGTTTTGGATGAACGGCGAGCTTCGAAGCCTGTCTTACGAGTCGAACCACTCAGACAATCTTTGGGCAACGTCAGCTAATTGAAGGAGCAGTGGTCATGGGGGTTTACGGTCATTTCATGCAGCTCTTGTCCCATCTGGATATCGAACGCTGACACCAGAGGCCAGAAAGTAAGTGTCATCTGATAGTTTCTTGGTTGACGCTTATAGATCAGTAGCAACACAGTGCCTCATGTTGCCAATGCAAACCCTGAGCAGGATGCCTCGTATGATCACAATGTAGCCACCACGACCCATAGAACGTTCTGCAATCATCGTGTTAACGACCACTCCCGAGCAGTAAACAATCGATGGTGGGCGGCCTGGAAGATTGAGGGTGGGCATGAAACCAACCCCAGGGACAGTCATTTTCTCTGGCTAGTAGAGTTCGGCATCGGTGTTGATCTTGAGCGGTAAGGTTATTATAGCTCTTATCGTCGTCACTAATGTCATCACTAGTTCTAGAGGTCTCGTCGACATATTTTGGCCGCGGACGCCAGGACTAACGTGACCGTGCTACCATCCAAGGCTATGAAGCCCCGGAATTCACCCGGTTTGGGACGTCCATTCAACTAACACAGGCTGTTGTGGATCGATTGAAGAGCCTTGATAACAAACCTGATACAAAGCTCTGCATTTTTGGTCCTGAGCGGTAGGCTCATAAAGTGTAGATAGGTATTATTTGTAGCTTTGTAGTCGTGTTTTAATGATGATTCACACATGATTTGTTCCGTCTCTGAGCGTACTCCGGAGTTCGTCTTGTGATCGGTCAAGGTGAAATTCAAGGAACGCACAACGTTACTGATAAACATCTCTGCGACGGGGATGTCTATTATACTACGAGGCCAATCTCTGCACAAGTGGGTTCTCTATTGGGTTGAAGGCGACAGAGCATGAGGTATAATCCTGAGGGATGCGGTTTTTGGCGAACCACACTTTACATCGCTACAGTACGATTGAGATATGCGGGAATACAAAATTATAAACCATAACGTGGGGCCAAAACGTGCATATCGCGGTATCAAGAAATTGCTATAAGAATCCCAGCTTAAATCTTCTCTTGTACAAAGTATTGACCACTGTATGCGGTCCACGAGACTGAACCTTCCTCGTACATATGTTCTTGTACATGAAACTTGAGAAAGTGAATATTTAGATCAAAATTTTTGCACAGAGTGCATCGACGTACTGTTGGAGGTGTTCTTCGACTAGATCTAGTTCGATTTGAAGACAGATCCAATTCTCGTAACGTTACAACGACTGCTTTGCGTTTTGTGTACGTGGACAGTAAATTGCTAATTTTTTGGTTTACTGGACCCGGTATCAGCTTTGCATCAAAGAGTGTAAGGAATACTCACAAGTCGGATCAAATTGTTTATTATTGCAGATAACGAGATCTGCACACTCTAGCAACTCAGGAATCTCTGGGTGCTTGCACATGTCACCACGTTCTACCTTCACTTGCCCCAGTTTATAACCCAGAAGATCGCTTCGTCTACGGGTCTCCTCAATGAGGTCTTGAGCGATTTCAGCAATTTCTGGTCTAATCTCAATACCATAACATTGGCATTGCGTCAGCAAGCTGATGCGTGTCAAAACCTGACCCACACCACATCCAAGATCTACGACCACGCTGTGTTCATCAAGAGAAACGTGGGACTGTATTATCGTCTCAGCGAACTTATCGCTAAGTTCTCCGTATGTTTCGTTACTAAACGGGCGATACCCGTGTTCCAAAACGCGGTGATGTGGCTGCACGCGCCTCATATAACTCTGTTCTGAGATCATACTGCGGAGCTGTGTCCCTAACGTTTCGACGCGAAGGGTTGACAGTATCTCGTTGATTTTTGTTACTGCTTCATTGATTGCGCTTAGATGAGCGCTATTTAGCGCCGTGGTGAGCCTTGATATTAACTTCCAACAGGAATGAGTTTCTGAGTTTCCGCACTGTGAAGTGCACGAAAGCTGTACCTCTTGGTCGTCTCTTCCGTTGGTCACTAGATACACGATTAATACCTTGTCGCTTCGTACTCTCCGTATATTACTCACAATTCAATAGTTCCGAACAAGTGAATATTAAATCATTAATTGGACAATAGTCCAACTCTCGCGTCGGACGACAGAGCGGAAATCTGTAGGATAATTCAAACATCCAGTGTAGAAAGGACTTTAGGCACTTACCGCTCCACCAGTGTTGTACCAATTATAACCTCGACGTTGGATAACCGGGGGTTTAGACCCACGGTCACTCCGTATTTGTTTGGCCGTTCAACGTTTTCGCCCGCTATTACTGTTACATTCAAGGAATGGGCGACAAATTTGGAAGCACCCCTTTCACTCACAGGCTTTGTATTCCGCTTTGTGCTTTGTGTGACTCGTGTAAACGGCTTCACTGGGAGGGCAAGGTGGCCCATCAGCTATTTGGCGGTATCGATGCGCGATACATTCAAGGTTCACCCTCCAGATGTCTAGTGGGGTGTTCGGTGGTTCGAAATCGATGGGAGTGTTCCGCTGACTAGACCCCCCTTCCATTGTAGGCATGTAATTGCTATGGTCGTAGCGGTGCTGGAAGAACCCGCCACCATGATTTTCCCGCGATGGCTCGCCTACTATTGTGGGATTTGCTATCTTTTTTTGTGCACTATTAAATCAACATGTTAGTGCGGGCGTCAATCAATAATCGACTGCAATAGCGCACCGTAATTTACGTGAACTTTCAGCAGAGGTCAATTTACCCCGTGTCCTTGGTTGGATCAGGGCCTGAAACATCGAGCTGTTGAGAACATTCCGTCCAATAATGAGAGTTCTTACGAGTTCCTGCGAAATGAAGAATGCCTTTCTTTCAGCTTCATTCATGTCCTAAATTGCTTTCATTGTGACAGCCGTTCTCCATAGTAGCAATAGCTTACTTTAACAGAATCCGTTAAATATTTCTGTCGACGGGTCTGACGCTTAACCGCGAGTTAGTCTTAGTATACCTGTGCTGAATTCACCCAGCTTACCTCTGCTGGCATGACTCTGACTCCACTGCTCTTGAGAACCGATTTCTGGCAGGTTATGAGATATATGTCGAGGGTTGGAAGAAAGCAGGAAACTCGCAAACCTCTATAAGATTCCATTCCCACATTACGTACAATCAAACCTCATATAACCCAAACCCGAGTTATCGCGTGGCTCCATGATCCGACACCCACTTTCTCTGCCGCGGCAGACAGAAGGGTCGTCTTCCGGCATCCTGTATTATCCACCACTATCATCCACGGGCCAATATCTTGACTTCCAAGAAACAGGACATTTCAGTTTAGCTATGTAAGTTCAATAGACGAATATACCTTCCTGAGGTGAAGCGGGAGATATAGCGAATATTCCGAAGAGAAGACTTGCCTATCGGCGCCTACGATTCCAAATATGGCAAGGAGGTCTCCAATAACGACCGGCCTAGGCCATTTCCTGGCCATTTCGGGGCACTGCGATGAGCGTCTGTCGACTTATCTAATGTCAAGTACCGTGACTAGCCCAACGAGATTTGTGCGGAGGAAACTCGATGCCATCCGATGACTTTGGATGGCATGGAATGCCTTGTGATGAGCCGCCGATGAATTCAATGACAACGTATGAGCCCTAAGGCGCCCGTACTAGTGCTCATCAGGACTATCTTTTTGATTACATACATTACGTACCTTACTCGTTCGTTGCTTCTTTACCACCATGTCACCTGCGTCGGCTTAGTTCCTCGTAGTATTCTCTTCAGATTACTCGAGTATACGCAGCCGTGTGGTGAAGTTGACACGTTAACTCACCAAATCAAAGCTTTCCTACGCAGATGCCCTTCAAATTGAGCCTACGACTCCTGAATCTATCCGTCTTCTATAAGCAACAAAACGTTAGTCGCTTATTTTCCTCTGCTGGAATCGCTCCTTTTCGTATTCCAATCGTATTCGATCCTTGGACCGCTCCTACGTGGCTCCTATTATAGGTTAACGATTAGTGTAACACTCGAGTCTTTGAGCACACGAAAAAGCCCTAGTATGGCAGAGAGCACGACAACCTTGAGATTGTGTGCAGAGTAATCAAGACAAAGAGACTCGGACTCAAGTACGCGGAAGTATCAATAGCTGAGAATCAAGATATGAACGACTCGGATAAGCCATACTTAAAAGCAACGAGAGCGTTACGTTTAGATAGTTCGACCCCTAATTTCAATGCTACAGATACGTGTCTTCATGTGAATGTAAGGAGTGGCTGAAAATAGCTTGGGTGTGGCCTGATGCAGATGGCGCAGCTTCGAAAGGGATTCTTTCAAACTGCCGCCCTTAAGGCAACATTGCCGTTTTACACAAATATTTATAAACAAGAGACGCACATCACGATAACAGATATGGATAAGGATAAGCGCTAAGCAACATCAGCGCAGCAATCACGGTTCGGGGTACCGTGATAGTATACCACTCCACGCCATGATCACATATACAGTAGCAGCACCACCATATATACTGCCAGTGGTCACATATGATAGGGTACATATTCTAGGCACTCCGAGTCAGCTAAGCCTGAGGCCTGAGGTACTAACCTTGCCGTTATCTTCCTGTTTGTGTCGCCTTCACGAATCGGCCTCCCCCATCACCCATTCATTGATCGTGCTGAATACTTTGCCCT
This sequence comes from Paramarasmius palmivorus, assembly GCA_037176845.1. Taxonomy (NCBI): domain Eukaryota; kingdom Fungi; phylum Basidiomycota; class Agaricomycetes; order Agaricales; family Marasmiaceae; genus Paramarasmius; species Paramarasmius palmivorus. The sequence goes on along the minus strand of JAYKXP010000042.1, from coordinate 47,849 downwards.
ATCCATACTTATGTATACTCTTTGAACATGTCTGCAGCCGGATTTCTTTTGTCCAGATACTACTCATCCACCTTTTCCACCGACAACCCCACCTAACAATTTGCACCTCATCCTTTAGGATTGCAGAACATACTCGAATGATTCACCTTTTAGCTCTGCCTTGACCCTTTCCAACAATATCGACCAAAAATCTCGTAAGTTGACAGACAATCCATCGGTTCGACGCCTCTATCAGTCCATCGATCCATCGATCCATCGATCCATCAACCCACTCCAATCCATTAATCCACTCCTATCCATCACACGATCCATTTACAACGAGACATCGACACGTCAATTTATAAAGGGGTCAAGACTTTCCCAACGGTCTAATTGCCCCAGAAAGGACCATCATACCTGGCAGGGTCAGTCCATTCGAAAACCCACCGCCGTCATTGGTACGGTCTGAAGCACATAGGATGGTCCTGCTTGACGATGCGATGCCACCACAGGGAAATATCCTGCATTGACATTACCTGTTCTGGGGACAAGTTTTTTGACTCTCCTTCTTGCGTATGTTCCATAACGTGCTTGCCGCCCAACCTCCAGTGTTCGCCCAAACAATTGATGAACTCTTTCTAGGACATCTGTCTTTTCGTAGGGGAATAGTTAGAATCCCTAACATATAGGTCATCAGCTGCCGAAATTGGTGCGTCTTTGCCCTCAAAGCTGTCTGAAAACATCCTACCTGTTAGGTAGGGTATATAGAAGATGGTGAGTATTAGGTGCGATTTTCCCTGTCGAAGAGGCCACTGATTTGGGCTCAAATATAGGGCATGAACTCTTTCGGGGTGTTATTTGGACCCAAAGTCGTATGGACCGCGGATGTGCCATGACAAGAACGCCGGATCCAGTACCATTAGACCCTTCTGGAGAAGCGGAAGAAGATAAACAAGCCAGAGGAATCTGACCAAGGCCAGCAAAGCGTTTTCATTGTGGCGGGTGTGGCGGCGAAAGGCAGTGTGGGACACGTGATGTACCCGGCGTTATGCCACGTCTTTTTTTCTTCCTGTGATTTCTTCTCCGGTTCCTTCAACCCGCGTTCTCACATTCCGGACTGCTTCATCCCTCTAGTAGCATTGCTGTGGTCCGGCTGCTGAAATTCAGGGGTGGAACCCAGACTGACTACAATTCTCGGGAATATTGGGTGCGTATGTGTTTCCAGTTCCTCAGACATCTAGCGCTAACGACGGTGAACAGGCCAACGAAAGACTACATACCCTTCGGGGCGTGTGGGTCACCTTCCCAGGCCAAGCACTGGCAAGAATGCGGATGATGAAGGAAGCAAAGACGAACGACCGTGACTTTCCCACATCAGTCGTTCAACAAACCCCGACGAAGCAGGCGATGATGATGTCGGAGATAGCGAGCCTGGCGAAGCAGAAGAAACAGAAGATATTGCTACCTTTCGCGAGGCCGAGAAAGCGGAGACGAGAGATATACGGAAACGAGGAGACAGACTATGAGCAGAGTGTTTTGCACGGTTGGTTTGCTTACTCTTCGCTTTTTTGTGGTCGTGTTTACGTTGCTGGGCGTTCTTAGGAGACTCACCTTCGGCCCTCGAAGCTTGAAGACTGCAGCTGTCACCTTGAACTTTTTCGGAGGGCGTTCTATCGCGTCCGCAGATGATGCAGACACCGAAGACGAACTAGCTCTCCGGGACGACGATTCCAATGCTATGGCCACGGACTCTCGCTCCATACACCGAAACCCATCCCTACTATGGCGACCTGCTCCACCTCGAAGACATGAGGGACGGTATCTCAAATTCCTTTCAAAATTCCTTTCACCTCTGCCCAGCGCGATGCTTACACCTGCTCGCCTATCATCGCCCTCATATCCGATACATTCATTAGCCTCTGGTGATGTAGGTGTGACAACCTCGTCACTATCGACCAGAGGCTGTCTTGAAGCGGTTGTGGGTCGATATGGTTGATACCAACTAGAGCATACCGTGCTACGAGCGAGCTGGCAGATTGACCTCGCCATGGCTATCTTCTCTCTACGATTATCATGAGGTGGAAAGTTGGAAGGGGAGATGGCCTTACGAGTGTCCTGGCGGCTACAGTGAACGATCCAGTGGGGATGATGTTGCGTCGTATATCCCCAGTGAATCTGGTGAATTCACTGTACACCTTCCTAACGCTCATTGTGTCTTATGACTCCCTTCTGGTTTTCTTGCGTCATGACGAAACCTCAATCCTTTTGTGAAGTCAGTAGTCTTCTGCGCCTGTCGGGCATTAGTTGATATAACAACGAAGATAGCGGATCCTGCAGTTGGTACGTCACCCGTTCATAGCATTCATACATGCCACTAAGGGACTCATTTCACAGACTTTTAAACGGAACAGGCGTTCATCTGCGAAATACCAAAAATGCTCGACACGAGCCGAGATCCAGAAGCTATTCGCGTATACATTCCCTCGTCCCAACGCTCCTGGCTCTCCTTATTATACCGAAACCTCTTTCCGAAAGGATTCCTTGGAATTTCAGTTCCTACGCGATCTTATCGAAATAATCCAACGAGTCCCGACCTCAGAAACTGCTGGCCCCATATCAACTCCAGTTTCGATTGTCTATACCACGGTGTGCGCCACGACGATGAAGGCAGCGCAGTTCTTGTGTCGCAAAGTGCTTATCGACAACCCCTTACTATTAAGAATCCCGGCGCGTACAGAGACTTTAGAAATGCCCAAATCGAGGTCGGTGACTTAACGCTATTAGTATATTCAACGCTGATTGAGAGCTCCATAGCTTCTGTCATATATGCCTTACATCAGGCAGCTCAGAGTTCGGCGAGTGCCCTACTCTTGCTGCAGTTCGGCCACTTCAGGACTGTCCTTCTACATCCACAAATCTTCCAAAGGTACGTGTTCTCACTTCACCGAACATGTAGGTGAAGTTTTTTTTTACCAGCTGCCAGGATTTGATAGCGGTCTTGAGTCCTCGTTCCCAAAATCGAAAAGCTATTCGACGAGAGGATACTTCTAGGCACTGGGCTGGAAAAAGAGATTTGCTCTGGTATGGGTGATGCGCTGCTCTAGCCCCTGTTCAATTTTCTTACATGCTTATAGAAGGGGTTCAATCTACCCCCATGAGAGTCGATCGAACACATCATGGACTTTACTGTAACTAGAGCGCTGAATGCACTGTCCTCAACCAGAAGGTCCGCTACCTCATCGAACATATCTCCAGCTGCAGCCTGGCTTCCCACTTGCTACAGAACGGGTTGAGTAATATGTAATGAAGCGGCCACTTGTGAGCATGGTATGGAATGGTATGGACCTTCTCCGATGACGTCAAGAAGTTGGATCTAGGAGCGGAGATGGGAGATTTCCTGCGTAACCGTTCCGGGATAGACCTACCTCCACTCGGTCTGGGCGCTTCTCTCTCATCGACTTCGACGTGCTAGTCTCCAGTGGAGAACGGGCATCGTATTAGTTCTTTCCCGAAACCCAGATTGATTTCTGGTAGCACCTACTACATTGGCACCAAAGTCACCGTGGTGTGATCTTGAAGGAGAACCCCACGGACTCTGGTGATTTACAGAGACATAGATCTGAGTCGTAGGGCTTCAGGTGCAAATTCGGGCGATTCGGAATGATCTATTTAGGACGTCACATTCCACTAGTCTCCTGACCTACATCCAACTACAATTGAATATCTCACAATATTTCTGTGCCGATCCCGAATCACCGAAAATCACTGACTCGCTTCCTTACCTTCTCTCATCGTTTGGCTGTGGAGTTGTTGAGGTACAACAGCACCCATGGCAAGAAAAAGATGCTAAGAGAACGGCAACTTTGCAGGTTGTGCAAACCGGAGGTCGAAGATGAGATGCATGTGTTCTGGAGGTGCAACGTGGACCCTGCGCTGACGATGGAAAGAAACCTCTTTGTTGCAAGGCTGAAGGATACCGATAGTATGTTTCAACACCGGCAGGTGGTGTTGGCCGACAACGCGCTGGCAGTTTTCAGCGAAGGACCCGCACGCCATGTTCTGTTTGTACCCAAAATACTTGGGCACTTTGCCGAGGTACCTGCGTATGTCGCCCCGCAATGGAGGCGCGTAGCTACAAGTTTCAGTGTGCCGGACCGTGATCGTAATGCTGACCATGAAGAAGAATTTACCATACCTCATGAAGAAGATATTATAGATTCGTTTTCGGGGCCTGTGTCAACTCGCTATTTAGCCTATTACGCTCGTGGTGGAATTACTTTTATGTTTGAGATCAGTGACTGTATTACCAAGTGCCGTGAGTGAGATTACTTGTGGTCATCTCGAACTGGTGGGTGTACAGCTGCACATGGCATTCAGGCACTGCTTTGAGACTCCTGTGCTCATACCTGGCAATGGTCAGGTATCCTTTCGCGTGGTTGAGACTGAAGCAATGGCAGACGAAGTTGAGATTCCACTAGATGCGGAGGGCTTTGAAATCCCTGATGCAGAAAACCATATTGAGGCGTGTTACGCATAAGTGGCGTATAATGTAACGACGCTGTGGTGCGTTTATCGTTTCTATCTATCCTAGGTGCAATAGGGCTATCTCCGATGCGTTGTTTATCGCCAGATCCATTACGTTGGATATGTACTGGACGATGTGGGACGACGTACATGTATGGCAGCGAGTTGGATTTATCCTGTTTTGTGGTCGTTAGTAGATACCCGTGTCATGTACCTATATTCCGCCAAAGCACATGTAGTATAGATCCCTGCACTGATCGAGGTCAGTCCATAGCAGGTTTATCAATGTCATCAATGTTATCAACGTTACATGGCTGTGAAACCTGCTGTTCCGAAACGGGACCTCGGCAGTTCGAGTTTCGTGCGCGCAATCAGGAACAGCTAGATAGTATTTTCACCTCCCGAGCTTCGCACTCCATCGGTGGGTACAGTTGAAGGTGCACCCCCCATTCTCGAGTCAGAATTGTTCCGGGTACGGACTCGTTGCGTGACCTTTACATCTGGTCTCAAGGATAGGTCCAAGTCATTCAGACTCTTCTTGACCAGCTATGCCAGGCGCAGGGTTTGATGCTTAAACTTCATGGACTTCGACATCGCTGAAATCCACAAGTCTACCACTTCAATCACACCGTTGATGGATGATGCCACCGGATGTTCGGATGTATTTGATATCTCCAAACCGTTATTAGTTGACAGTGATGATTTATTCATAGTAATTCACTGTCCACGCAACGAAACACAAAGATAGATGTTATAGCAGGAAGGTCAAGTATCAGCCAAAGGAATAAGATATTGTGTGTTTTGGTACAGATTTATACTGGACTATTCGTTAAAAATGTACAGACACAGTAGTTTGATACAAGAAAATTAAGGAGTGCAGTTGACCAAGATAATTCCGATATACTTCTTAATGTACTCCCTCGTCCTTTCTACGTTGTGCCTCCTCAGTAAGTCTTACTCTCTTTCGTGCCTCAGCCTCACGTTTATTTTTCTTATTCAATGCCCGCTTTTTTGCCTTCCTATCTTCCCGGTATTCGCTGCGATGTCTTTCTTCGTCTGGCGTAAGGAAAATCCATGCAGATGAAATTGTGTAAACAATGCACCGGCATTGAGGACCTGAGAATCGTTAGTGTTAGAAAAAAAACCAGGTAGTCAATGCCCACATGAGATGAGTCCTTCGGCACGTACACGACTCTTCTTTATCCATGTTTCCACACAGGTCTTGCAATATATATGGGAACGGCATCGACAGGCGAGTAAACGGCCTGCATCGTCAAGATCTTCGCAGTCATAGCAGATCTAACGTATTATTAATATTCCATTGCAATGGCTTCGAGTACGAGGTTGCGCGACGTACGCTACAACCTACACGGCGCCACGACGGGTCCTGCCATGGTGTTAAGAGGTAGAATGATATGTTTGAGATCCGTATGACTTACCTCCTTTGAATCATTCTTTGCTTTTTTGTACAAAATTTTGTGTGCGTCGACTTTCTTTGCCTTCAGGGAAAGCAGAACGGTCTGTAAAAAAATCCCATTAACGAGGACAGTCAACAAGACGAGTAGATATCTCGTTACATACTTGGTATCTGTCATTCGCATTCAAGTCATCAAGGCCAAGGGCCTCTGGAGGATTGGAGAGGAGTGACGCATCAGGTACTTGCATCACAATCCCTGAAAGAGGCTTGGCTTAAAGGGACGTAGTACAATCTCTGCATATTTACCGGAATGTGTCTTGAACGATGTTGCAACAGCTGGGGCTGCTTTTGTAGGTTCTGCTTCTGGAATCTGTAGCAGTGCTGAAGCTGTGGTGAGTACTAATATATATTACAAGATGATGAATCTCGCACCTTGATGGGTATTATCCCTGTTTGCTTCATCTCCTGTTTGGCACTGGGCTAGACACGACTCTGGAAAGTCAGAGTTAGGCTCGAATGCCTGACTTACAGGAGAGGAAGGGTCGTACGGCGGAATGCTTCACTGCTTGTCAAGGTAAACCCTCTCATGCGCCCCTTCCTAGGACCCGGGCCACCTACATCCTTCCAAAACTCTTTGCAGACCCTTTCGCAGTAGTGTAGGGACGTAAGTGGTTCCCATCTAGAAGGGGCAAGTTGGTCATGAATGTCGCTACCAAAGGATTTTCGTACGTATTGTCAACAGTTTCATAGCCGTACCACTAGGAATAAGACGTGTCCATGTTATTATTACATTCAGAGTTCAGTACTCTGGTGCGATACAAACCTTGATAAGGTACAGCTGGATCATAGAGACGGTTAAGTATGCAGGGCGTCCTTAGGACCAGCACTTACCCAGCATCTGCCAGCCCACTCAGCGCATTCAATGGTTTCTGGTCATAAATTGGCACTGTTGAGAAGGATGGAATGGATTAGAGGACATACCAACTTGCCAGAGGGTTGCCGATTCTGAATCCATTGGTTCGACCAGATGTGTCCCAAAAGCAGTCAGAGAGCCAACGATCCAGACAGGAGCAAGCAGAAATGCAGCACGGGAGGTTATCCCTCCAGAGCACGAGTATTATGTAGAGACAAGATGAGAGCGTTGACGTGTCGATGTGGGTATGCTTATAAATTGCTTATAAACTTTGTCAATCGTTATCTAATCCTGATCTTTTGGACGCTCCTCCGACTCCCGAGTCATGCACTGTCATGCATCTTGATAGAGCAAATAAGGTTTTGATGTGGGTATACCGGGGACTCGGACTTAAACTAGTAGCTTAAACGTTTCAACTTATATCGCTCAGCAACGTTGACCAGGACTTACATCACCTGTGTCCCACGAAAAGGCATGAATGATGGCCAACTACTGCACGTAGCTGTCCGTCAATTCATGGCATTTCTCCCTGATAGTGCCCACCCGTGGAAAGCTCCACGGGTTACCGCGACTACGGCCTCTAAGAATGCCGCTGAAGGGGTGTCGGTATCTCTCACAGCTGGAGAGGGCGAGTCTGCTGTATTTAGAGGGGCCATACCACCGGACCGGATACCGAATAAAATCGACCCATGCAGGCTCCTGCGGATGGGACTCAAGCTGAGCCTTCGCTGCTAGAAGGAGGGGTGGCCATGCAAAACAGAAAATCGTGGGTGCTGTAGATATTACCGCCAATTCGAATGAGAACATTCCTATTGACCCTGGAACTAGTATATACGCCGTTAGGGACGCTATCTCACTGACTAGTCATCCTTGAGCCTTCAGATCTTCATATCGCTAGTACAAGCTCTTTGTGCCAAGGAGATGGTGTTAGAGGAGACGGAGTGTCAGGTCGATTCGAATGCAATCCAACCAACAAACCGAATACCTTGCGTGTACATTAGTTCCGTCCTTAATGTGCTAAACAAGAAAAATTCTACACGTATACCATTCTGCTAGTAGTTAGTGTACTACTACATGATTTGTGCGTATGTCCATTAGTCTATATCAATGTACGTACATACCTCGACACTCTAAATTGTCCATGCCGCAAAACAGCGCTGGCAGTGCTCTGGCGATCATTGCGAACATGAATTAAACTAGAGGTGCTCTCGAGAGCTATGCATTGTGAGACATTTGTATTACAAGTTGTTTCATGCTAAAAAGTCGTCAACCCATGTTTTTTGAAATGGTGATTTATCATCGTAACAATACCAAAAAAGCTGTATTCGATTTGAAATATAAGTCGTTTCCTTCACGAAAGAGTTCCGAGTGGGCTCGGAATGAGCTGTCCATTTTCATTCTCTAGATCTGGTAGACGCGAATACTGGGTAAGAAGTGGATGAAAGCGATTCTTTCGTTCGGAATTTGACAGCCCCCTGCTCCAGCAGTACGAAGCGGCGGCGGCATCCAAGATCTCGTCATCGTTAGGTAGCGGTCCGAACGAGTTTCGCTCCAGGAACCAATAAAACTGCTCCTCTGACCAACCAGAGAGCACCTTGTGCAAGGCTCTTGCGATTGGAAGCACACTGAACTGGAAGAAGTCCTGTGCACACTCGAGGATATCTTGAAAAGGGAGCTGGCGAAGCCACCTCAGGTTAGAGAGGTAACTGGGTACCTGAGCGCGCAGTCCCTCGTAGAAGAGTGCTTCATATTCCAGAGTTATCTGGAATGTTTCATATGGTGGGACATCGTCATTATCAGTGTTTGTTGGAGAGCATATATCGGGATGGCGCTCGGGTTTGTTGCAGAGTGCTTTATTGTTGTCGTTAGCTCCGAGTCTGGGTACCAATGTCTCCTTCAAACCACTTGCTTACCTAGCGTTCCCTTTACGATTTCACCCTCATCTTCTACTGCTGCTCCATCTTTTCGACAGGACTCAGAGTGGTAACCATTGGTCGACAGAAGCCCGGGGTCGTGCTCTGCGAAGTAGTTTCTATCAGTAGCTCTAAAGCAACATCGCTTATGATATCGCACCTTGTAAGTTTTCCATTCACCTCTTCACTTTGTCTGACCTGGAGATGGGTGTGCAATCGAAAGTGTGTTCAAGCATTTTCCCAGGAACACGTTTAATTCTCGAAAGTTCCTTAAGCGAAGACGTAAAGCAGCCAAGTGGCCCCTTCTCTCTCACCATCACAAATCTCGCCCATTCTCAATCAAAAACTCCGCCGCAAGCTGTAAGTATACCTTCCTTGTAGTTAGTATAGAATGTCAACTTACACAGCTGGCGTTTAGTGCTTGATACCATCGCTGGAAGTCCCGGCGGCTGAAGGTATTGAACAGTACTCTGCCGGTCTCATGCCGGACCCTGCTCAGATTTTGCGTCAAGCAGCCCGCCCCATCTATAGGAAACCAAGCCTTCAGGAAATCATCGCAAACCCGTCCCGCTTTCATGAGTTGAAACCTCCTTCAACCCGAGAACAGTTGGCCGAAAGAGGTGAGCAGAGTAGGCCTTTTAATTAGGTTTGCTCTTCCCAGATCGAGATATCCAGCTCCTCGAAACAGATAATATGAGGTTGAATGCCCAAATCATCTGTAATCAAAACGTCATTGCTTCCTGACAGCAACAAATGAGTCACTGTCGAAGAAGTGGGCCACTGCAAAGGAGAAGCTTGAGAAAGCCTGTGCTCTCCTCAGTCTCGAGGGTCTTAGCCTGGAGGACGAAGATGCCGAGGTCAGTGTTGTAGCTTTGGAAGCCTCGTCTTTGAAGGTTCCTGGTGGTGATGAGTAGCAAGGTAAGGAAGGGGTTTGAGCATAGTCATGCTTTGTTCGTGTCACGGTTCTGTTTGCACATAATCCCCAGTTGTATCAAATGCTGCATTCCCCTTCAACCTGACTTGAGTAGATGCTCTAGCCTGCGATGGTACATAACCGATTTTCTTTGGAACAGATCCTGTATAGTCTATCGCCAACCAATAGTGTAGTACTCCACAATTTATCGATATCGTTCAAGCACAATGAATGATCACGTCGCGGACACGATTTATAGTCAGTTTTTGTTTGATCTGACATGTCAGTGACGTTACTTACATGCGTTATAAATTTTCTAACGACCATATTAGGCTCTTTTGGTTCGTTTGGCCCTGGTCAGTTCATGCAGTCATATCGGAATTTGACATGACCTGCTGCAAACGGGCGGTTCCACTTCGCAGACGAAAGCGTCAGTGCACGTCATGAGTAAGTAGTCATTCAGTCAGGTATGAAATCAACTTCTCAATCACCATCTAGATGGGCCGCTGGAGCTTTAGAAGCGTCGTGGAGAGCTGTACATGCCATTGTGTTATATAACTTTCCAGCGAAACCTCAAGACTTCAAGCTTCAAGGACAAATGGGGTGTCGAAGCGAACTGGAGTGAACATATTGCGTATAAGCGATATGCTATATCGAAAGGAATACGTCTGGGTACGAGTTGATGAGATAGTAATACTGAAAATCTGTATGTTGTGATCGTGTTAAGCCAGGACTAGTAATTATTGTTATCAACTGTGACTGGAAACAGATATGACAGATGCCTGATGTTTGTGAGAAATCCTTTCGAGCGGCCCTGATTTATCAGGTGTTATATAGAAGATGTTTACCATTCAATTATCCCGGTTATTTCAAAGTCTTTGTCACCAGAGAAGTTCGCTTTCGTCTCAACGGTAAGCACCACTGCTTACAATTTTCCGACGGACTCGGTATATCATTGTGTTTCAAGGCATATATCAAGTCTATTCGCCGTTCTCAGACTCTTCACGCTATACCATTTACGACGTCGGCCCTATTACAGTCACGGTGAACGATAGACCAGTTGGAATGTCCCCCTTTGTCAGGAGGATCATGTGCATCCTTGGCTTCTTCGTGTTGCTCGAAGAACTAACTCTGAATCCAAGTACATTATTCACTATAAGAAGCTGAAGTACAAGGTCGCTCTTATTGGCTACGAAGATATCGACAAAGTCTGTGGGTGCCGCCCCTACTGCAATGAAACCTGACAGCATCACCCCTCGATACACGGTTCCATTTATTCATGATTCCGACAAGAATGTCCTTGTTTCAGACTCCATTCGCGTCGCAGAATATCTGGATAACGAATATCCCAGCACAGCGTTGGCCCTTCCGAACAACACTCGCGTACTCCAAGCAGCGTTCGCCGAGACGGTGTTCGAAACGTCACGGTCATTACTGGGTCCATACCTTGGGTCAAGATTGTGCGAGTGTTTGTCCCAACGGCTCATTAAGGGTTAAAAGAGACTCTATGGGACATCGTTTGCTAATGTTAAGCTGACCTCCGAGGAGAGGATGGAGGCTTGGAAGAAAGGAGAAGCTGCACTCGCGAAGATAGGAAACTGGTATACGCATGGGCATCTGTATGTCTTGGGGACTACACCGAGCTACGGCAGTTTCACGATTGTAGGAATTTGGTGGTATGCACGAGAATTGCTTGGGCGTGAGAGTTCGGAATGGAGACAGTAGTAGGTGGCTAGGGGGGCGGATCGATAAGCTGGTCGATGCCGTTGACAGCTTGCCCAGTACACAAGTTGAGTATGCTTGAAACTGGGTTTAGGAGAATTAACAAGCTGTCATGCAATGCAAAATAGCCACGGTTGTTTACAGGTCATAACAACGTGTATGTAAAAAAACCTCACGGTTCGCATCTCCAACTTGAACGACTATCTGCGTTAGCTGCAGCATTTCTTATATCATATAGAAGTGACTCGGGACCGCATGCTGTTGTAAGGAGTCAATGATCTTAATAAAAAAATGTACCAGAAACGAACCTGCAATTCTCAAGGAGCCACTGCTTGCAGAGACAGTCGCAACAGTTTCTTTGAGATCGGCCCGGCCGTACCATGGATATGAAAGAAGCGCTTCAGGGGCAGACATCTCCGAGTCGTCGTCATTTCGGATGGCACTGTGACCTGTGACCTTCCATCCGAAAGTGACCTGTCGGATGGTGGGCCCGCAGTCTGTGACCACGGCGAAAATTTCGGAAATTAACGCCCAAAATTGCCAAATTTAGGCAGATTTCGGGATGTTAGCGCTGGTAACTCGCTAGGAGGGCTCGGAAGTGACCTATGACCAAACGAAAAATTTCGGATATTTTTGGCCTTGTGACCGTGACCATCCGAAATGAATAAAATAGTACAGTACCTGTTACGTAAATATTGATAAACAGCGCTAGATGTGCGATTCCCTAGTAGCCTTCTCCATCCACGAAATAGAATCTATCCCTGAATCAACATCATAATTGGTGCTGAATATCAACGTGACATACCTTCCTCCTGAACGGACCACAATACCTGGATTGATTTGCATGGATAGGCTGATCGCTTCGTTTTACTTAACAGATCTTGTAGAACCGGCATGATGAACGACATTCCGATACCACCTCCAGTAAGCAAAACATGCTCGTATAGCGCCAGGTCGTGATTCATTCCACCAAATGGACCATCGATAAGCACTGATGTCGTAGCATTGGCATCTTTGTCATGAAGATGCCGAGCAAGAGCCTTCGTAACACCCTTGGCCTGCCGGATGAGAAATACGAGTTCGTTATTCTGGTCCGAGGGTCGATTGATAACAATGAACGGGTGACTAGAGGTTGCCAAATTTGAACATGAGTGACAGTAGAGCTAGGAAAGACCAGGGGGGTACGATTGCAAAGGCTTCACGGACCAAAAACGCAAGAAGCAATGCTGTCCTACTCCTCATCGCTCCTTAGAGTCGCACTGAATCCTGAGCTTCACCATCCCGGCCGGCATCAGCTCGAACGAAGCCTTTCTTGAACCGCGGGTATTAGGGCTGTTCAATTCTCATATTACCGTAATCGAAAATGACGGTCCGTTGCCATATGGCTGGGAAAAATGGCCCTGATGGGCGGACGGTCGGTTTTTGACTGACGGTAATTTTAAAATTGAACAGCCCTATTGGTAATAACCATCCTGAGGAATCGGTACACTACGCTGAGCGTATAGACGGTTACACTAGCCCAAAGCCAATAGCTGGTATCGAACCGATAATGACAATGAACGAATAAGACGAGGAATGTGAGTGAGCTGGCATAATGGGTGTATTTGAAGGTCTCGTAGAAGCGATTTCGGATGGGTGATAGACTGCACCAACAAAGTAAAACCAAGAGGGCTAGCATTGCGAACCCAGACCAATAATAATCTCTAAACGACGAAGATGAGGAATGAAACGGAGTGAGCAGTGCGACACCACTGACAATTTGGTAACATAGATGCTATATTGGAGCTCCTTCATCGGCTCATAGCCAACATTGTATTCCGAGAGACCTTTGAACTAGATACGGGAAGGAGTGGCTAAATGGGTTGCCTTAGTCTGTAATCGAACTGGATACTAACGAGGTAGACTCACAGCATAGAGAGGAGGAAGAAAATGTGGCCAAGGAATTGGTGGAATATCTGCAACCTTTCGTGTGAGTGACCAGTGAGCAGCGTCACAATGTTCCACTTTGACGCGGTGATGAATATGGAGGAATAGATTCCAACTGTAAAAACCAGAGGTGAGGTTCGTGAAAGGGGAGAAAATGAGTACCCACTAGCCATGAGCCCTGTTATAATTGCCAACGGCGGCGAACCAACTTCCCAGCTCGACCAATAGTATGGGCGCACGGCGAAAGTCCAAACTGTACAAGAGATGGCCTTCGAAACGACCAAGACAAAAAGATGAATGTATACCACGTATTCATTATAAACCCGAAAAAAGCCAACAGCAAAAGACCTGTTCCCAGTATGGGGAAGTATATACCACAAATCCGATGTTGCTTGTACGACAGATATCGGCCAATGGCATTGCCCCTGCGATAGATACTAGACTTGAAAAGAGACACGGCGAATCTTCTTCGAGCTCGTACACCTTTGATACATCTGCTGATAACGAATATACCGATGGTTCCGCGGAGGAAATACAGAACACCCCTTGCGTAACGCTGAGACGCTTCGTATGGATCTGCCATACGTGCATCGGCACCTTCGATTGGATTGTGTCGCGCGAAAAGCCTGCTCGTTGCCGTAGAGACGAACATTATGGGCAAGGGAAACTTGTGGAATCAAGCGCAACTCGTTTCTTAAGAGGACCCAAGCGAGCAAGTAAGCTTTCTTATCGTGCATGTGGAACCATTCTTGGATGCCGAACCCAAGTGAACATGGAATCGTCTATTGGTGGAACCATTGCGATTTCGAGTAGCGCACTATGTGTAAGAATTTGGTACCTTCATCGAGTTTCGTGAATAATGCACCACTAGATACACGTACGGGTATAGAGAACGCAAACCCTATGTTTCCTCCTCAATATCTTCGTCCGCCTCTACAACCCGGACCGACTTCGCATCTGCTAATCTCCGCCTTGGATATAATGTTCCTTTTCCTTCAACCTTGTGTAGGCATTGTCCGGAGATTATGTACGAAAATACGACCTCATGTAGTTGATTGTGACGTAAGGGGAAGACGAAGAAGGCGATGAACAGCCACGAACGCGTTAGGAATCTGACCATTCCAGTTCCTCCGATCACCCGAATCACCGCTGTACTTGCTTCGTTGCTTTGACGAGGAACAAGAGGAATAAGGGCTTTCGATGAAACCAAGCCACGGCATTCGTTGTTCGAGAGAGGAATCATCGAGAAAAAACCGGGACTCCGCTGAGCGGGCGGATGAAGCGGGGAAACGATGGATTTCAATGTTACAGCAATGAGTGTGGAACAAGAGAAAGATGTCCTTGTGGAGGAAGGGGAGCGAAGTCGTAGCATCCACGAGGATCCCGGAGGTATGGAGCATACGGAGAGCAGGATGGCAGGCCTTATAGGCTCAATCTGAGTCGTAGTATCGTCCCCGAGGAGTGCATAGAACGCGACAGTGTGTGGAGCGCATGAGGATGTACATTGTAAGCACTGGTGAGGAATGTGAGCAACGACGCTAGTGATAAAAATCGTGAACACGCATCATCTATTGTAATAGGACTAACCCCTCCAATACCGCCCTATTCCTTTTAGTATGTGAGCAGGCAAACCATGCGAGAGATGATGAGTACTCGTGCCAGTGCGGGTGGAACGCACAATGGCAATACCGCTGAATACGTCTCCGTGTCAGTCAAGGGGATGTTCGACACCACGTCTCCGGAGGCAGAGGCCAAAAACAAAGACACCGGTGCATAGAAGGGAAGAATGTGGATAGTTGAGTGTGCCGCAACTTGAATGTCAGCAGACAAGAAAAAAATGATTATCTAATCAATCTCACGCCTCAAAGTCCGAGATCACCGTTTCATAGCATGTTTCCAGGGTGTCTTTCGTGGCATCCTCCCGTTTTGCCTCGTAAAGATTACCAGCATTGGGGTTCAATTGGGTTTATGATCAACATGATCGAGCGTTTTTCAGTCTGTCCACTATTCTAATCCATCAATGATTAATACACACATCCACAGAGGCATATACCTATGCCGACCTTGACGTCATGAACCAGGCAATGTAGTTCGAATGTTTGCGACAGAGCTTGGAGTATCGCGAGGGGTAGTACGATTGTTTCCCAAGTTATCACTGAATCCTCTGAAGAATTTGGGACCTTGGGGCGGTGAGAGACCGGAAGGAGGATGATGGTAAGGTTCTCGTTTGCTTCTTCCGCCGGTAACGCCTTGTTATCGGGATAAAGGAGAACGAGATCGTTCCCCTTATAGTCCAATACTGCTTGGAGGAAACCATTCCAGTCATAATATTCCTCGCCTTTAACAATGGTGACTCGTGAGGTAACGAGCAGCGAATTTCGAGAGTTGAATTTGAGCGAGGAAGAGCTCGGTCGTTATCTCGGAGCACGAGTCGAAAGGAGGCTCGCTACTTGTAACGGAGAGATTCATTGGCCTAGATGGTAGAGTGAAACGAGAGAGATAGCTTACCCTGTATAGTTTTAACTTTGTCATTGTTATTGGTACCTTCCACGCTATGATTGTGAACGATATCAGCTTTCACTGGAGACCAGTACGAGCGAAACACACTTGGACGACATAGTTTCCTGGGCTGGGGCTGGAAGTCTTACGGTCTGCCTACTCCTCTTCAATACCTCGTGCAGTGTGCCGTCACTCGAAGTATAATAATACCGTCAACGTCGCAAGCGAGTTGTGTCAAAATTTCTCTAGATTCTCTTCGGTTTCATATCCACTATTCTTGTTACTCGGAGCTTCCGGAGTGTATTTGTGACGCCTACGCTGGCTTCTCATCATCTATGCGTTCCTTACAATATCCGGATCCCCATTACCGTTTACCCGGTCCATTACTATATAAACAAGCTCGTTTCTTTACCTTCGTTAGTCATATTTTACCCCAGTACTTGTACATACGTCGTTATAAAACCTCGTTGTGTCCAGGTCGCGGGTGAACTAAGGCTCTAAGCCACCTATACCTAGACATCTGTCTAGGGAGCTATTACAGTATTTCATCGACAGCCACAGTGATCCTACAACAGTCAAGCTTGTGCTGCCGTATCATTTTAGGAACTCGAAGTGACGGATTGATTTCTTTCATTTGTGATGGAGTGCCATACGGATACTCTGGGACTCCTGAATGGAAGGGCATCATTTACACCGCGCCTTTCCATGCCGTTATATCCAAAACGCCATGCCAGCGCTTTTGTAATCGTTATCCTAGCGATCGACCCGTTCCCTCTTCAACTTGAAGTTGTCGGTTCCTGACTCCTCTTGGTAAAAAGTCCTTCTTGATCTGCCTTCCTTCAACTATCTGCGGGGCCCTCTGAGAAGCTTCACGATCTTTCCGCATTGCTCACCCGTCAAATCAAGGCGATACAGTTTTCCTTCCATTCTGCACTTTTATCTCATGCTGTATGAAAATTACATCCACCATTTCTGTAAGCCTAGTGAAACCCATCATTCTCACAATGTTTATCACTATCAGATGGACTACCGTCAATAATTATAAAAGGACTTTCCGTGCTCAGCTATTTCATCCGTTTATTACACACCCCAATGGTTGACGCAACGCCAGTGGCTAAAGCCAACGTAATAGCTACACTAGTTGAATGCATTTTGTACAGTGAGTTTGCACTCTTAACATGCTTTGAGATTTATCCCATGCGAGCTATAGCAACGATGCTGAATCGTTCAACGTACTTTTTATAATGGCTCTAGCTGCGACATGTCGGAAACCAGTGACGCCCCAGCTCATACTACGGATTCATGCCGTAGGAATTTTGATGTTCATACTCGCCACGATGGTTAGTACAGGTCTATTCACTGCCCATCAGCCACTGAATTAATCGATGCCCGCAGCATAGTGTCTGCAATATCAGTCATGTTGCTCAGACAATTTATAATACGTTGCTGCTAAATAATACCTGAAATTCCAGTGTCCTTGGGGTCAATAGTCAGTGCAAAAACTACTCTCGTGATATAACTTGGGCACTCAGGGGAATCCTGGGTTAGCCTGTTACCGTTATTTTTGATTCCTTGCCTATGATTTTAATGTTCGCGGTTTTTGTCATTCCAACGGCCATCAAGGGAAACGACTGCGCTCGAAAGGAGACTGTTTTGGATGATGAAAGGGCATCTAATCACCTCCCGTAAGTAAATAGGCTTTCCCAAGCTTAAACATTCTTAAACCCTCATGATAGCCCGGACTTACTACAGTGGTAGCAAGGAATCAATGCTGTCCGTGTGCCTAGGTCGGCGAATTTGACGTACGCACTCTTGGCCACCTACTGTTTTTTTGCTGATGAATCAATCCTTGGCGTCTCCAGTGCAAATAGAGGAACCGCACAGGGTATGGGCATGAGGGGAACAGTCAAGGTACGAGTATTGTATATGCGTTTGAATTTGCGAATTGACCCGTAGAATTTTACAGCTCTTCTCAATATCATAAGCGTGAAATTGCGTAGCAATGAGCTCCATTAAACGTGGGAGGAACTGTTGCCATTTGTCTGGTAACCGGTATTTTACATTCAGCGCGTTCCATCTTAGTTGAAGCCGAGAAGTTTCAGATTTTAAGTATCCACCTCAAGAGAAAAGATACAGCGCATTTCCAGCTACAATTGAACAAGAGAACCCAATAGGTGAGACGTCACATCCTTCAAGAGTATCCGCTATTCCTCATCTGCATCATGATAGAGTTGTTTTGGCAAGGTTGATCATTTTACGATCTCGTGGAGCACGGCTTAGAGGAACCGTGACGTGCACGCTACTGAAAGTAGTGAAGGGTCATGGCTGTAAAGGTTGCTCGATTCCGAGTTCACGTCTGTCACCTCGTTACCTGATGGCCTCTGATAATCCAGCGTTCAAGAGGTCCAATGTCGTGTTCAAACACCTTTTTTTTGAACACCTTGACTTGTTTGGATCACATCGGTGACGAATTATGATGAACCGACGATGAGTTCCCGAAGTTTTTACTATGGGCGACATTACTGTATGTATTCCTTCATAGTTATGCAAGATTTAGATGAGTCCTTGCGCTCATTTCCAATGATCAACAATGACCTGAAACCAAGGATAACGAAGATGAAGACTATGGACTATGTGGTGCTATAGTTCCGGCCCTTTATCGTATCAGATACGGCTCATTTTACCCCCGAAAAACTAGTCGGACGTTGCACGAGCCCTGACAGTCAGGTGAGTGTACTAATGCAACCACATACTTGGTATGTATAGAGCATCAACGGCAAAATCCTCCTCTGCAGCATCGTATTCGGCTAATATGTGGCCAATGAGAACAGTCCAGATAACTAGTTTCCGCGACTAACTTCACTATATGTCATCCATAGTTTCAAAAGTGAAAGACCGCAATGATTCCGACCCTCAGACCCGAAATCACGCTAGGATACCTACGCAGGAGTATCTCAGGTTGGTAGTCGCATATAGTGATCTAGCCCTTCTTGGAAAGCTTTCCTTGACATATCGAAGGTTAGTACGTATCAATGGGCTGTGAGTAGGTACTTTGATCCCGGGCGCTCCAAGGCGCTTCCTGTTAATTTGTTGCCTCTTATGTGCAATTTTCGAGCAGCCGGACTTATATTTTCTCTGTTTGCTGCTAACAATATTTTACTTTGCTTGCACGGCGATCAATTGCGACCTTTGCGAACGATGTCCATTATTGTGGTAATATTGGTGTACATTTTTTTTGGTTCGCTGAACACCGGGGTAGTATGCACTTGACGTATATTATTCTCAATCAACACGCTATTCCGCCAATTGCCTCTCCCTAGATATGGCACGGCTAGGTCTCACTAGCAAAAGTTAGTAAGTCGAAGTCGTAAGTTGAAGTTGAAAGTCGCGGGTCGAGGTTGCAAGTCGAAGTTGACATCTGTCGGGTTAAGGTTTCGGGCCGAAGTAAATGCCGGTTTTTTTGTCCAGAGGGGTCCCTCTTCCTTGTGCCTTTCTTCCCCAACCACCATCTCAACTCGTCCACCAACCCTGTGCCCAGCTCAAGAACTCTCCGGTATCTTCCTTGCCTCGATATCTTTGAGAAAGGTCTAACTAAAACTTTTGTCCATTTCAGAACTGATACGCAAGCTAATTTAGGTACGTCGTCATAATATCATAGATTACTCCATCTCACTGATAATTTTTTCGCAGATTCGCGGGGAATCGTGGTTATGGTGACGAGTGGGCCTTAAAGGTGTGTTTATATGCAAGATATTTCAAACCTTCACGAGGCTGACGTTGCTTCCTAGTCCGAATGACGGACGCTCATGAAGACGACGACACCGGACCTGGCAGAGGGGAAGGGAGCACGAATCAGGGCGAAGGGTTTGGACTTTGGCAGTAGGACTGGGGCTGCCTAGAACGGTCTGCGGTTAGGACGGGACTTTGGTTATGGAGTGCGGCCTTTGGTAGTTATGTGTATCGAGTTACTCGTCGTTATCAGTTCTTCTGATTTGAAAACATGAGCAGGAGACGATATATACAACCCCATACCAGCGCCATCAGATACCGTCGCCTACCATCAGTATACATCAGAAAACCCGGCCTTTTACTGAGGTTCTTCGTGTGTATCCGATGGTATCCGACGAATTCTAGGATGTTGCATATCATCGGATACCAACGGATACCATCAGGCCATTTCTCACTGGATCTCAAGGCCTCAACACCTTTCCTCTCTCCCATCAACATAGGCGTTTCCCGACGTTTTCCTCACTCCCTTCCCGATATGGTCTCTTCGCCCAGCAAAGAGATATGTTTTGTCACCAGCCGTCAACGGCCGTGTCATCAATTCAGTAACTCACTCTTCCCAAAAAGTATTGTCAGGATACACGTGCCCATGTAATATTGCTTAAATACCGAATTCAATGAACAAAACTTCCTTACAATCCCAAGGATGGGATATAAACGACGCCGACACGAGGGCAAGGTGAAGGTCGAGTATGGAGAGCTGCTCTACGTAGGGTCTAAAAAGATAACGAAAGAAGTACATGACCTGAATAGGTCCCAGGATCAGTGGACTATAGCAAGAGAGCAGTGGGAAGCTGTTCGTGGTGCGTAAATCATTGACATTCCCTTTCTTCATTTTTCTTATGCATGCATAGGATGTGATCACTTTGAGGTACCGCACAGTCCGCCAGCCGTAGGATCCAGCATACCTGAAGGCGACGACCATATGGTTGATAATGGCCAAGAATTTGAAAGTAATCGGCCAACTCTTGAGCACACGAACGACCTACCTCTTGAGGACATCCCCATGCACGATCCCAATGCCGCTGATGACTCTGAGTGGGTTGATGACTTAGTCCATGTGCGCCCTGGTGAAGAGGCTGCGGTTAACAGTCATGCGGGTGGCGAATATGAGTTTCTTCAACTGTACCAGAAATTATCGAAGCAAAAAAGGCTGGATTTCATCCAGTCTTGCCTAAAAACGTCGCTTATATTTCACTTTATAGTCGTGTTGATGACAGGACCTGTTCAGACGGCGTCGTGGGAGTCACGCTTACCGGGCCTCGTAGAGGCACACCTCGGGTTTAAGGCTCATGGAACACCCTCAAACAGTGAAGGTTTGGAGGAGGGACAAATAGGTGTTGTCAAACATGTCTATAGCTTCTGAGTCATTCCTTATTTACCTAGTCATATCCAGTCATACCCTAGCTAGTATAAATACATTTATGTATCCGACTCATAGTCGGAATTGTGTATTCAATATACCTGTTTCGTGCTATCTATCAAGCTCTTCCCAGCTCAAAAGCTTCTGTCTCAGCTATCCTTCAGCTTCATATCATCTCTAACCATTTCCCGCTCATTAACCTGTCATTGTTTCGACAACTTGGCAAGCCCTCGAGCTTTCTCACCAGATAGCATCTGGTCAAACGTGACCGGATCCTAACAGATCCTCACAGAATCCCCCAATTTCGTTTTATCTAATTGTTTACATGTGTTGTCATTTTGCCCAAGATTCGAGCTGCATAGAGAGCTAAACCTAAAGGTTCAGCAATCATGAGAGTAACTGTCAAGAAGCTGAATCATGATGATCACCCGGGAAATTCATGCATATTTCAACGACTACTTTCGCGACTCACACTATATCCATGAGGGTTCAACATGCCGATCTCGCTTGACTCGGTATTCCCTGTGGTACGTGAACCTTCAAGTTGTTTGAGAGCTATCCTGATTGTTTACCGCATTGTTAAGATCAATCCGGAGCTTGCGCGCATGGTTAACGATTGAAACTCTTTCACCTATACACATCGCAACGTCTCATTAACTTGATTTTCACGACGCAGTCTGGTGAGTTAATATTATGGTCCCTTCATTGGTCAATAACCACGATACCAGCTATAGCAATGCTATGCAGTCTGGGGAAGACACCCGGAAGTTATGGTGATTCCCCTAATATTACTAGACGACGGTAACCTTGAATTGCATGTCATTGTCGCTCGCCTCTCAATTTAACGGCTGTCTTAAACTTGCTCACGGGTCGTGAAATAATGCAATACCGAAGACATCAACGTCAACGTGTCAACCCCGGAAGATGCACAGAATTATCATTCCAGCAACGTAAGC
Source organism: Paramarasmius palmivorus (assembly GCA_037176845.1). Classification (NCBI taxonomy): domain Eukaryota; kingdom Fungi; phylum Basidiomycota; class Agaricomycetes; order Agaricales; family Marasmiaceae; genus Paramarasmius; species Paramarasmius palmivorus. The sequence goes on along the minus strand of JAYKXP010000042.1, from coordinate 25,938 downwards.
CAAGGACTCCGCAGCACATTCAACATGCTTTATAAACGAAAGACATGAATATAAGATCATTTATTCCACATGGCTAATCATTATGGCTGTGGCGGTGTTTCACATTGGACTCTCGATTTGTAGCTCCGCTGGCGATCCTGGTAAGTTCACAGGCTGTTTAAACTTTGATTCGGCCTAGCTCCGAATATGGTCGCGCCGATGCTGAGCTTCTACCCATGCTACCCATCCAGTTACAAAGAAGTAGACGAGTTTCTGTGTCATCTGCCCTGACCACGATGGTGACAAGCTAATGTTGACTGCGCCAATAACAGGTAATAATCTGGCCTCATACTTTATTCCTTGCTGACTATTCCCAGGGCTCCGGTTCGGATTTCTTCGCAAACCCCACTGCCGAACAGGCGTAACGACCTGAAGGGCTGGTATCTCCCCGAGTATGCGCACTCCAGTAGGTCGCTCTTCCCCACACTCGATACGAGAAAAAAAGACTTACGCGACAGGTGTATTCGCGCAAATCCTGGAGGTTAGAGGCGATCTGCTGAACGCTTAGCTGGTGGTGTACCAAAGTTCGCATTGAAGAAACAGATGCTAAACGGTTCGCTACAAAATATCTTGATTTTAGCCCAACCGCGGCCTCTTGCGTGGTTGTTCTCCATCTGAAGACGCACTCACTGAACCAACACTGGTCAACCCCTGCATGAAATTTGAAGAAAACAGTCCACTCACAAGTTCTCAAGTAACGAGCATAAATCGACTCAGATGCCCTGTGACTGATCTGCTTTATGAGCCGCAAATCATCTTCATCTACACCCTCTGTACGTCGCCATCCCTCCATTTCTGCGTGAAGACCCATAACTTCCCGCGACAGTCCCATGACTGTGTCGACCACTGATTTTGTATGGGAGTCTGTCAGGTAATGATCATTCTTTACCTCTTCTATCAATACCCCTCGGATTTCTTTGAGGTAGGTAATGGCACGATCGAAGAAATCACATGCATCGCCGTCGTGATACTTGACGGCGATGGATGCAATATGTCGGATTCTGTCCTTGATTATGTCCAATCTCTTCGGACAGTCATCAGCCGACCTGGAAAGTGAATTAGACTCCAAGCTATTTAAAAAGACCAAAGCGAAAGCTCACGATACTCTAGGAGCCCCCACAAGTTCCTCAATATCTTGTAGCAAACTCTCAGATGGACTGTCAATACCATGGTGTCAAAAAATCGCAACTCCGTTTTCGATTGCCAATACTAACACGCACGAAACCGACGCCGTTTTCAAGTGATCTAGCTCCTTCCTGCGACCGCTAGTCAGACGTAAAATAAGTCACAGCATTATACTCACAGCAGTGTTTCAATCTCGGCATCCTTCTCTCTGTTGCTCTGCAACAGTCTATGGACTTCTTTTTGGTGAGCATCTCTTTCGCAGGTCCACCGCGCTTCCAGTTGGGGTGACCTTTCCTTGTTATCCCTAGCATTACCGTCTACCTCTTGAATCAATCTCTTCTTCTCCTCTTCCCACCGCGCCCTGTCCTGCTGAAAATCCTGTCGCTCTTTCAAGAACACTTCCCGCTCGCGATCCATCTCGATACGCTTCATCGATTGCTCATGTTCCCAGTCTACTTTGGCTTGACGGAAGTTGTTATTCTGATGCTGCAGATCGATACGATCCGCCTCGTTGATCTCGTCGTTGCCTTGCCTACGAAAGATACTGAGCGAAATCTCCCCCTTGCAAAAGTGCGTTTGAATTCTCACCTTTTCATACCGTCTTTGCCACTGTGTACAGCATCTTAGTATCAGTCAAAGTCATTAATACACACACTCACTCGCGTTCCATTACCGCAGGTTCCACTCGGCTCCTCAACTTTGCATTGAGGTTATTGCATTCATGTACAAGCGCTCCAATAAGCTGGAGCATTGTCGAGACTAACGCATTCTTAGTATATGACTAGAGAATCCAAATCCAATTGCATACCATCTCCCTTGGCAACAACTTCATCCATTAGTCGGTGGGCCTCTGGTGCCTGTTCGGTCGTTAGCTCAAGTGTGAGTCCCTTCTTGACCGTGAGTGAGGGGTCGATTCTACACGTAGAATCAAAATTGTTCTTCTGGAACGTATACAACCTTTAAAAATGATTGAATGAGATGACTCGAAGAGGGTACCCACCCAATCATTGGCCATGGCATCACTGGTTCCCCCAGCCTTACCAGATAATTCTGGACGGTCTACCGTGTTTGCACCGCTGGAGGGTGCCACCTCGCATGCCATATTAGTACAAAAGCCTCGCTGTCATTTGAAATAGCCTTACACCATGGTTCTTAGTGTCCAACTCGATTCGCGTGTTATTCCTTCGCTTACCCTTGCTTGGCCCAGCTTGCGGCTCATGCTGGTATATTCACGAGTTAATAAGATTTATCAAGATTGAAACGATACATAAATTCGGTTCACCTCGATGTTGTCCCTATTCTTCTTCGTCGTCTTCTCTTTGGTTATCTTTTCATCCTGCTTCTTGTTCTTCTTGCTCTTCAACTGATCCTGGTACGAATCCTGAAGACAATCGTCAGCAGCACTTGAAAATAGATAATCACCGCTCACGTATAGCCTCGTCACTCTTTCCTCACTCAAGCCAGAGTCAAACATGGCCATCAATATTCGGCACTGTTTGAGGTTTGAGCAAGGCGGTGAAGTACCGCAGTTCTCACATTTTCCTGCGGCTGAGTGATTCTTGCACGCTACATTCGCATCTTTACATTTATTACACCCCCCCTGCACTCAATGTAAGCGCTTCCGAGTCGAATTGGCCAACAACAACTCACCTTGAACCTTGGGTCATTCCTAAACTTCTTCCACGCCCACTGACCCATGCGGGCCCTGCTTTTATACATTTGGCTGATGCAGTGCCAAGCCGCGTCCGCTTTTTCTTCTTCTGTCTCGGGTTTCCGCACCAATGCTCCCCAGGCATCCCTATCCTTGTCGTCAACAGGTTTCTTTTGCTTTCTTTTGCCTTCCGGTCTCTTGTCATCCTCAGAGTCAAACTCCCTATTGCTATCATCTTCTCCACCAACATCGGAACCGTCGATCACATTATTATTGAAGAGTGTGGGTTCGTCGTCGTCATCATCCTTGTCAACTGAGTCTGCCACATACTGTGCCGACTTGGACGCATTCCTTGAGCGCATTGGGAGACCTGAATATAGATCAGACAATATGTATCACACGTTAGGCCAGGACTTACCACTTATCGATTATGGATCCGGAACAAGATGGATTTTAAGCGAAGAGTCCAACTTGATGACTCATCAAACCGACAAGCGCGACCTTGATCGATTAGCATCATGATGGCATTGATGTCGATGATTATCGATTATCCATGATTCGGGCGCTGATTAATGTCAATCATTCAGTCCTATTCGGTGCTACGATACGGTTGGGATTGAGGAGTTCATTGAGGAGTCCATGTAGCGATCTGAAAAGAAGGCCTTGGAAACCTAGCCGACCGTCTGTCAGACGGGTGTAGGGATTCCAGGGGCCGGGGCGTCTTATAAGACGATACCTTCCATAAGGAGAACCGTCACCCCGAGGGCAATAGGGTGCGGCATTATTTTGATGTCATGATTCTTTCGACTGTGGACTTTTTATTTTCTATGTTCTCCATGTCTGACATACCTACCCCCTCCGACCCTTCAAAACCTCATCCCCGTAGATTATTGGGATATAGCGGATCATTTGGACCTGGACCTGTTGCTCAAGGATCAGCGGTTTGAGTCGGGATTGACTCGGATGTAATTTATTTTCTGTCTTTTCCGTTTGACATGTATCCAGTACTGATTTTAATACAGAATCTAAACGCTACCACTTGACAGTGAAGTAGTGCAATTGCTCCAAGTGCTGTAACTCATGATATCTTTGTCTCCAAGTCAGAAACTAAGCTAATGTATATGTCATTACATCAAAACATACTGGCCACATATCGTATATTGCGGCCATTTCCACGACCAACAAGCTCATAGGATATAGGGAGGAGATCTATTTATGGTAGATGTACCATAAAACACGGCTTTTGCTTCGATATATATCTGAAGGTCACCCACATGCGATGTGTACAACCGAATAGAATAAGTACATAGAACTGTGCTTTTCCTGCCTCTTGAATGTGGAAAGCATCATTAACTACCAAATGAATATGAGAATCGACTGCACGTACCATAAAACGTGGTATCGATTCCCTATCCATTTCCGCCGTACCAGCCTACTTGTCGCAGGACGAACTGGAACTGGTTATTTCCAATGAAGATAATTTTTTATCGGCATCAATTGTGAGAACTTATATATATGTGGGGACGACGAATAGCATAGGGCAAAGATAGGGACATTACAGACCTTGTATGTCGCGTTGATCCTGCGTTGACCAGTATCCGGAATTCCCAGTGCCTTCTCACCGTGGCTGGTATGCCTAAGATGTAATTGCGGAGTTAAGAAGGACAGAAATACCAATACAGGCTCTTGCAAGGATACTATCGGTGACGCAGTGTTTGAAACCGGGTGAGTGTTTAAAAACCGCGTCCTATGTACTTTCCCAACGTCCTTTTGGTCTCGGAGATTAACGGAACATGATTTTATGCTGCTGCTCAGTAATACTGCACAGTTTTTATAGTAGAGCATTGTAGTACAGTCTTTTGAGACTGCAATTCTTCTGCTCCAGGTCACTGATTTTGGCATCAATGGCTCAATTTCTTGGGCGCTCATGATGGGATACCCACAAAAATCGATTTGAGCGAGAGAAGTTCATTCAAGAAGGTGTCGGCATCCTTCGGCAGCAGGAGGAAAATGGAGAAGATCCTAACGTCAAAGCAGTCAAGCGACACCTTGACGAAAAGTACAAGACAGATGTGCCTTACGGTACTCTATATAATCGTTTTCATGGTTTACATCAGGCCGCACCATTTGCACATGCCAAACAGATGCTTCTTACCCCCGAACTTGCCCCGAACAGGAAGCTGCACTTGTCCAATGGATCACTCTCCTTTCCGATGCCGCCAATCCAGTCAGCAAACGATCATTCCCATTCGTGCGGAGGGAAATCAATGGCATCGGATGACACTGGATGACATCTGATGCCTTCTGAATCTGATAAGCCTGCAATCTAGCTGATGACAACCTATGACTCATGCAACGCGTGGATTGAAAATCTTCAGTTCATCTTCAAGAATCAAGGTTTTAACTAACAAAGCTTTGCTGAACATCCTTGAAGTCAACCAAGCTGGAATTGTCTAGAAGGGATGCCGCCGTGAGTGTTGTTGGCAAAAGGTACAGGGTCCGTGCACTATTTGCACGTGTTTCCACTGTCCCTGCGAATCCCTCACTTATACCTTGCCGTCGCTCTCCGACTTCTTTCTTCCCGACCCCCACCATCTCCCGCCACGTCGCCATCGTCCTTCGCTGAAGTTCAATCCAGTTCGCGTCTTGCATCAGACAGAATGCCTTAATACTTGTGGGAAAGGTTATTGAAGAGGTCTTCAGGTACGTGGCCTGCACTTAACGCGTCTTTCTTCCAATAATTCACTTCGTTTAGCAGGTTTTTCCGGTCACAAAATGATCAGGAAGCAACGGAAAGCGATACATAGGCTCCCCGACGCTGCTAGAGACCAGATTCGCCGTTTACATCGATACAACCCTTTGACTTTACCTCCTAACAGGCAGACGCGCGTCGTCGGGTGAGACAATGGATATGTGCCTGGGTTTTTGAGGCGGATGCACGTAAGTGGCTATACTATGTGGTGCGGGTGTCGTCTAACATAGGTACATTCCCCTTGGCTCTATTGCACATAACCTCCCACATCATCCATAACAATAGTCATTCGAGTTTATGAGTTTACTGTACATATTTCTTACAGTCAATGTAACAATGTTTCCTAATTTCAAGCAACATTTGGTGCTTAACCTGTGCCTTCATCCTTCTAATCTATTGGTCTATGTGGTTCTGTAACAATTCGGAGCCTTAATGTTACACCACGCAAAAGATAAACACAGTCGAAGGTACGATGGGACGTATTCCGGGCTTCTCGGACAAATCTGATGCCGATTCTCGGCACTTCATCGGCAAGGTCACATTCCGTGACTGATGGTTTTAAACACTCCCCGTTTGCGACCCCTCTGTCCGGCACTCCTCTTACGCCAAATTTATTGAACGAATCACTCAAGATTTCAAAAGTAGCCCAAGATCTAATTTATGTGCGGCTCCGAGGAGAGGAAACCTACAGGAAGGGTTAGTCCGAGATCCATCTTTCAAAAATTTTGAACGTAACTGATAAGTTTTCCGCCGGAACGCCGCCTCCGAGGCCTCTCTGGCGGTCCGTTCCACTAGCAACCCGTAAATTATCCCGAGGCTCTCTCACTCTCATAACAACCCTTGTTCCCCTTGCTGCAAATGCAAACGCAGCCTTGAACGGCAATTGTTCGAAGGAATCGACACTGATGCATTATTCTTCCTCCTCACATGCCTCGAGTGGTTTGCCCTCTTCAGCTAAAGACGACTCAATATCTCCAAAAAGCACCCGAAACCGCTCCAATGCACGAGCCCCTCGTACAAAAAATTCTTTCAAAAAGGCCGTTCATAACCGCAATGAACAGGAGCGGCGGAGGAGAATGAACAATAACTTTGAGGTACGTTTTGCTGTGAAACTTGTCTCTTTATCTCTAATGCTCCTTGTTAGGCACTGGCTGAACTAATCCCAGGACACTCTTACCGGCTTAACGGGACAGGCCGTGCTCCCACTAAACCGGAGATCCTTGCCTCCGCGGTGGCCTATATCCGCGCGTTGCGTCGACATACGGCTCTTGCTGCGTCGGAACTTCGTGGTATGAAGGGAGAGAATGACATTCTGAGGGATCAACTCAATATGCGGCGTGGAGAACGTGGGGAGATACCAATCGACGAGCCTGTCAGAGGAGAAGGTTTTATAATGGTGTGGAGACAGGAGGTGGAAGTCATGGCGGAGGATAATATCGGAGGCATTGAAGAGGAGGATCGAACTGATTCCGGAGGGGCGGAAGCAGAGATGAGTACAGTGACGACAGCCGCACATCAGCGTCATGAACAGGATATCGCCGATCCCTCGTCATCTCGTACCATTCATCCCACCAACGTCCACAATTACGCACCCCAATCACATGACGATTCGTACTTTCGTCACCCAGGTAGCTTGCATGCTGGAAGTAGCACATCGCTCTATCCGATATACACCTATGTGCCCACTACAAACGCTGGAGAGTTCCCCCGTATTCAGACACATACACCTACGGTTCCCCGCAATGTGGATACGAGATTCGATGTACAGTATTGATGCTTTAGCGCTTCTATTCCTCGTATCCGCAGTTTGTTTGACCACTTCTTGGAGGAATACTATCAACAGTGACTAGGTGAATGATGCAAGATTTTGAACGCGCACCCGTCACGGTGAATATTAGATAACTCTCATTCTTGCTCATGCAGGTTGTCTGGCGCAACAGTGGACGTAGCCATCTGATAAGAAGGTATTGAAATTCAACGCGTTCATCTTTCAGATGTCACAGGGCTTTCAAGGCCCTTGACAGCTTATCAGATATCTAGCGTACATACATACCGTAGGTATCCCCCTCTTTCATCTCTCCGTCTCACTCGATGATTTCGACACCAATTACAGCTGAGCACCGCCTATGACCGTGACGCTGCGGTAGTTGGGCCTTCTTGGATGTGATTAGAAGAGGTGTCATAGGGGAATAAGAAACAACGTAACTTGCTTTTTTTTAAATCATGGAACCTTAAAATTGCTGTCTTTTCAGACGCTCGCGGATGGGTGTCATTTAAGACGAGCACATTTCAGATGCTTCGTGACCTGTCATATCCGGACGAACGGTATCATGTTGCCATCACGATATATGCATACCCGAATTTCCTGGAAATCATGCTGGTATGTCAAAAATGAATGTCCATAAGTATGATAGCATACCGTGAACCTTATGCCTTGCTTTGTTCTGTGAGAATATGAAAAGCTACAGTAAAGAGCTCGGTGATGAATATAGTGAATTCAATTTTCATGGAACATCCAACAGTCAATGCACCATCCCATATACGAGTTCCTCTCCGGAAAGGATTTCGAGTGTCTGAAAATCATTCGCTGATTATCACTATCCTTCCTATGCTGCGCAGTGCACTGTAGGGCCAGAATCCAATAGTCCGTGTAGGGGCATTGGAATGATCTATGAATAAAAGCCCTGGCCATCCATTCCAATGACAGCTATTGGATTATCCATGCGTCATTCCAATGACCCTACATGGATTCCTCCAGAATCCAGAAAAAGTTATACGTCTAGCGGGGGCGCTAGATGGGCGCTAAAATAAAAATTCTACGATCAACGCCAAAGAAAATCCGTTTGAAAGCCATAGCGTAGAGCCCGCACCTCCAGATTATATGCTTTGATAGCCAGATTGTGATATATTGAGACATCCTTGATGATGAAGGGGCACTAATTCAAGCTGCACAACTTGAAACTGATCGGTATAAACGGCCTGTTTAGTACCGTACGATGCATGTATGGAATGTACGTAGCAAACTGACCTTTGTCAGAAACAATTCTGGAATCATCAAAGCAGACGTGAGATAGTCACAGTACTCTGTCTGCGGGGTCGTACAGTGCTTTTCATGCATAATCAATGTGCGATGGGGTCCGGACAAATGTACAGGTCTTGTACAGGTCTCATGTTATGTTTTATTAGTTAGACAGATGCAGGAAATCAAATTTTGACTTACAGCTCAGTGTTCCAGCTTGACAATGGCTGTGAAATACTTGGTGATACATTATAACAACCAGTGTCAACCACCTATCAAGTAGTAAACCGTCCACATGCCTGAGCTAGCCTCCAGATAAATCGGTTATACAGTGTTGAGTACAACCTCTGTATTGCTAGCCTCAGGCTACACCATGGGACATGGACTTGCCATGAGGATACCAAGTAAATTACAAGCTACTGTGCACACAATGTTCAAGTTCCAAGCAGGTGATTGAATTGTACCTGTAGTGTGTATGTTCTCAGAAAATAACATACCATTATCTTCGAGGTCCGAGTCGTGTTAGTGTAGTTTCGTAGCGAAAGGGCCTTGGTTTATGCAAGAAATATGGCTGCCTTTGTTATCAGTTTGAGCGCGAATAGATCAGTCATCTCTTATACCTATGGCCAAAATCGCGAGGTACATACCGTTTGTGTCATGATGGAAAGCGGGGAAAAAAAGAGAGGATACGTCATCCGATGTCATCCGAAAAGCGTCCGTCACACACGTACGGGGCCTATCTTATAAGCTGCCAAGGCCTTGAAAGTCCTGCGACATCTTAAAGATGGTTGCCTTGAATTTCAAGGCCTTCTTTTAAGATGGCTACATGGACTCCTCTCTGGCGGGTTACTCACACCTGTGCTGAATATGGAAGTCTGCAGTCAATAATTATCTTCCTAGAGCACCGCGCTTGGAGTTCGCTCATGAAGGAGGACGACGTAGAGCTCCCAGTGAACATTGTAACTTCCTATTGTCACTAATGGAATTATTCAGAACGATTTCCGTCAAAGAAGCACCTTTGACTACGCAATGATCGATAGTATCAGCCAGGACCTACAACATGTGCCAATTGATGAAAGCCCGGTGTGGGACGATTTCCGCGAAAGCCGGTTTGGTTGAACATGTTATTGTGCAACAGACTGCAACAACTAGTCTGGACAACACGGGGTACTGGAGCGATAGTCCTGAGTAAAGGTGAAAAGAGAAAAGAGTCGCGGGTTGGATGGAGATCCAGCAAAGGGAATGACCTTTTAGGCAGCCTTGGGAATGGTTCGTGTTTGTGAGGCGAGATCTATCCAATACTGTTCCACGATCGGAACTATGGGAAGATATGACCCCACAGAGTCAACGTTACACAATTAAGCCTAATAGCATCCCGCACCTTCATTGACCGTAAACAAAATACATATATCTCAGTCCAGGTTATAGTTCGGGGCAATGTCTATGATCCCGTTATCGTAATGGCGCCTTTCCTTTGGCACTTCAGAAACCAAAGCACATTGTTCCTTCTTCATATCCCACCAACTCTGATATGAAACCATCGAGCTTGGTTCAGAGTTTGTGACGGCTAATCCAAGACCCGTTCCAAGCCAGTCGTTCTCGTAGGTTGTGAAGAGGAAGGATGTGTCCACATCAATGGCTAGCATGGCATTGGCGTGGCACATCATGCGAGTCAAGCAATTTGAAGCCCCTTTCATTCACATCACCACCCGAACAGCATCCCAAACAGCATCCCAGTCTCAAGAGCATCTGATTCCACCGAATGATGGCATGCCCAGAAGCAGAATAGGGATCTACTCAAGACTTCTGTACAGGCCGCTTTCTCCCTTGTTCTGCTTGGGTCTCTAAATCGTCCTGAAAGTGGGTGCAAGCTTCGGGCATGACCCTCTTCTTGAATGTGGTATGACGGCCCGTGAGCCTGAACACTAAGTCTCGAACACCGTCGAACATTGCTTCATACATATCAGTTGTTTCTGAGTCAATATAGACACGCATAGTTGTCACGACTATTCAAGAATAAGTAATCAAGGAAATGGTGTAGGATCAAGAGCGTGCCTTTCGATAATGCTGCGTAGAAGATAACCATCTCCCACTCCTTGAGATTTTCCTCGCTAACTCGCTTGTCGCCCTCAAAGGCTGTAACATCATGAATGAGAGCAAGAAGCTCTGCATAACATGTAAAGATAATTGTGCCGCCAGTTTCGTCACCAATTACGACACGATGAATGTATCGTTCTTGTACTGGCTTTTTCTTCTCGTCCTCGTACATGGCAATAACACCTTCATCACACTCAGTCACGACTCATGAGCTGAATCCAAGCACATTACCTAGTATCCCAAGGCCATTTGGATGTGTTTTCTGCTTGACGCCTTTTACTATCTGTCTCTTCGCACGAGAATTGACAAATGCAGGCGAATACTCCACAGGTGTCTTTCCACCTAGTTTCGCATGAGTCACCAATGCTACCAGCCCACTTCAGTGACCTTGATTTCGCAAAGAAAAAGGCTGAACTTACATTTGTCGACTGATCGCACAGTCGGCCGAGGCCCACTTGCTTCTACACACGCAGTGTACTCCTGGCGTAGTTCGGTAGTAATCTTGCTCAGGACAGGCACCGGGTGGTTGTGATGAGCGTCCTTGTCGGGATATGCGAGAAGAAATATCTTGATCGAAGTGTTAGTCGGAATAAAGATACGGCGTCTAAGACCACATGGATGCTCCACCATCGGTACGCTATGCTGGGCAACACCGTTCCGGATATGAGAGTGTGCTAGATATTGTAATGGAACTTAGAGTCTTGCAGTAAGCTAACAAGATAAAAAAACATACGACAATGTTTCTGTTTGCTACCAACGCGTGGGGAATTCATTTTCGAGCAAGCTGGGGTATCCTTTATGTCGGTAGCGTCGATAGAATCACTGTTAAGCATTTTGGCTAGAAGCACCGGGTTGATACCAGGAGGAATCGACGAGCTTCGGTGATCATTCGTCTTAAACTTTCCTCGACAGCCTGTGCACCCGATGAAATAGACAATCTCCGAGGAACCGTCTGTCGCCTGCAGTCAAGGTCAGTTATATGTCAAGACTTCCGAGTCAAGCAACAAGCCTACAGTATAGTGTTTGACAGTTGGCCTTCCATTACACAGTTGGCCTTCGTTATCTTTGGCTTTGCATGTTTGTGCGAGAATCACGTTGAGAAACCTGAAACGTCATGGTCAGAATTGAATTAGAACATGTGAAACCACTTACACAGATGTCCTATTTTCTGGTGATGAGCCATCACGTTGACGGCTTCCTTGTTCTGCGTTGACAATAGCATCCCGCGATGAGTATCGAGTTCCTTCCGTTGTGCCGCTAAGAGTGTTTGATCTACGTATCTGCAAGCCCATACGCCTTTGCAGACATGCCGATAACATGCAATCGGATCTTCACCGGGGAGTATTGTTGTCATCACTTTGCTATCTTTAGAACTTGTCCCCGGCTTGCTGGAGTATGAGTCGTTGTCCTGACAAGCTTTATGGTGAATATCAGACCAGGAATCTTTCATCATGAACATACCTTATCCAGGATAACACCACCAATGCTCTTGTCCAAATTGTCGTACTTATCACCGTAAATGACGATGAAAGCTATCGGAACTCGCGGTACGGGCCAGACGGATGGAATTGCATAAAGGCGCTCCAACCGTTTAACAGTGAGCTCTTTTGTGATGCGAAATCGACGGTGACTTGTGCAGACCTCAGATGTAAGGCCAGGATCTAACCAAATGGTGTCAGATAGCTCCCATACAACCTCTCCATGTCCTGGTTTTACTTTGGCTATGTAAATAAACGGATCAGGTATATTTTTTCCTTTTGATGACTGACACGTACCTTTTACATTTGGTGTCGCATTGGTGTTAGTAAAAGCTGGAGCGAACTCTTCATCATCAGAAAATAGCTCAAGCACCTCATGGCCATCCTCTATGCAGGTACGAATTCTGAGAATAGTAGACATCAATCAATATGTTTGACATACGTGATGAGTACTCACCGAACATCACTGCCGCTCGTGCCCGGATGTGCTATAGCAAGATCAACACCGTCGCTCTCGGATTTGATGCGCGATGGCAGTGCCTCAGAGCTACGCAAATCCAAATCATCAGATTCAGTTTTGACAGGAGGCCTGGCTTCGCTTTCTGCAAGAAAGAATCTCAGTTGTGGTACATCGATCCACTCATGATTGGTGAAGAGCTGTGGGTTGTTATCGATAGTCCACTGAGAATAGACCTGCGTGAATGTGTACAGTTGAGTAAGACGGGCCAAGTGACGGTACACAAGCTTACCTTATTGCGAAAAGCCCAGATAGTTCCGATTGGCACACTTTCGATGAACAGGACATCGTCCGCAGATAATGGCGGCATGTGCGCCAGTAAGGTACGACGAAAAAGGAAGCACTGGAAGAGGCCAAGTACAGAGCTCTCTGCTCTTTTATCGTCTTCACGTCTTTCCTTCTGGAGTCTCAATCGCGTATTCGGTTTTATATCCCTGTAAACCTGACGCGCGAATGTTTCAGATTAATTGCTTTCAATGAGAACCTCAGAGCATACCAAGTAGTGCATCCGACCTCCAGGTGCTCACAATTTCGGTAATGCGCAAATCCTCTTGACTAATCGGGGTCAAGTACGACCAGCTTGAACCATAGCATGTCTCCGTACTCAAATCAGACACCAAAGATACAATCATCGCCAAGGCCGTAAATCCCACACGCGGACTTCAGTGTTACGAGATTCATGTATTGCGGGGAAATTTTAAAAACAGTTTGCTAGGGTGAAGTACTGGGTAATGGTGGAAAGGATAGTATAGTATCGCCTAGATTACGAATTTGACACAGACTAGAATCAGGATTAGCATGTGCCGCATTCAAGAGGACAACATCAGACATACTTGAAAACTCTGAAGTGTTGATCAGCACTGGCAGGGCTAGATACGCGTTCGGAGAAATTAGACAAGAGCAGAGCGAAAGGGCGAAGGAGAAAATTTACTGCGAGAACCGCTGTTACCAAGCAACGAACCAAACAACCAAATAGCCCAAAAACGAAGTTAGCTCCCACGTCAGTCTCTGGGCACGCCTTGGCTTGTAGAGAATCTGCACCACACCTTGATAATTATACACCACTCTTGCTTGCCAACGGCATTGTTGAGGTGTGGTGCATAATCGTCCAATGTGTTGTATTTTAGCTCAATGTGGTGTAAGTGGTGTATCTGGTCAGGGCGCGTGGGCGCCCTTGATTGTCTATCCCGGGTGTGAGCTCCGGATCAAAAGTTCACAGGAGCGTGAGGTGTGCGCCTCTGCGAACCCTTCGGCAGAAATGAGAATGGGGTCGACAGGAATCCTGCAGCCCTTTACTATTGTAGAGATATTAGTACTGGGAAGTATCATAGTCTGGGGTTGATATACGCACCAGGGCATGTCAAGGACGGAGTCTCGTGTTTTGCCATTGAATCAGAGATAAGTGTGTTGTGGGTTTTCTGTGTTCCCGAATATCGAGACGAGCTTTATTCGTCCACAAGAGACTTAGCAACCGTAAAATTGACCGTAAAATGAAGTTGACACACCTTTCCCTCGAAGGTCGAAGGTACGGAGAGATCGGCACCAATGACCATACCCCGTGCATCCGTGAAACTGCAGGAGCTCGTTGAGGTACGTAAAGAACTCCTTTAGCGACTTATCTGCTGGTCGCAGTATATCGAAAATTTGTCGAAATAGTAGGTAGGTCGGAGGTATGCGTGGCGAAGATGATATGAAGCGGGATGTATTCAGGGGTGCTGTGTAAGGCGCCCGTACTAGCGCTCATATCAGGGATATCTTTTACATTACGTACCTTACGTACCTTACTCGTTTGTTGCTTTTTTACCACCGTGTCGCCCGCGTCGGCTTAGCTCGTTGTAGCTCTCTCTTCGTTTACTCGAATAAACACAGGTCATACGCAGCCGTGTGTGGTGAAGTTGACGCAGACGCGTCACATGCTGACTACGGCTAGTAGATGATCTAGAGTGGTATTACAGCCATTTGAAGAACTTAGGGCGGGGCCGGGTTCGCGCGCAACCTTGATCAATATTCCAAGGCAATCTTCCGAGCGTTAGCCGAGGCATCTTCCAATTGTCTTCAGCCTCATTTCATCATTTCTCGACCTCTATCTTTCTCTCATCCAGTCATTGATGGGCTCTTAGTTCAAGAATGTTAATATGGCGTCTGTTTGTTGGGTCAAAGTGAATTTCCATATTTGGAAATTCATGCATTAGCCGTACCAGCATCAGAGATAGCTTTGGAAAATCTCGAGAAGTGTGTCCAAAGTCCCTCAGGGGCAGTTGGGAATACACTGGAGTGGTTGAGGTGTACAAAGGGACCATTTATGAGGCTTCAGCTACCTCGCTTAGACATTTTGATGGGAAGATGCAGGCGGAAGATACGTTTGGAAGGTGCCATCAGCTCGCGCGAGAAAAATCGTGCCCGCCCTAAGTTCTTCAAATGGCTGTAAAACGTGTTTAGGGAACGAATTATGGAAATGGGGCGATCACCTTCGATGCGTCTGTAGCTGGTGTTGGTGACGAAGAAACTACCACCGGGCTGGATGGGGAGAAAGGGTTGGAAAGCTAAGGAGGTTCGAGAGATAAGTACATACCGGTGGACTCAGCCATTGTGAGCACACCAGGCGATCGTCTCTGCCAGAGGTTGTGAGTTAAAAGCTGCAACGTTTGGCATTATAAGGTAGCGGGGAAAATGATGGCCCATCGGCCTGTTGCGCGCAGGACATGTATGGCACAGTATGGGTGACGAGGTTGAGCTATATTAGGTATGCTATGAATGTGGATGTTTAGGGAGGTGCTGAATAGGTAAATCAAAAACGTGCTGAGATTCAAGATGAAGCCTGCACGCCTCCAAGTTGGTCGAAATGAAATTCAAGGAACGCATGTAAGGAACGTTACTGACATTCGAAAGTACTGAAAGGGAGTTGCCGTGTAATAATCTGAAAATTGACTACAGGACGCTCAGAGAAGCGTACAAATATGTCTAAACGTATCTAGAGCCCTCCAATGTACCCCTACTCCCCGCTTGAGGTGAAGAGGTGACGTGACGCCACTTATGTCAGTTAAGCGCTGAACTAGCGCTGACTTTTCTTGCGATGCGACAAGGATTCGGGGCACATCCATCCATGGATAAAATGTTTTATTGCGCAAGGGATCTCACTAAGGGAGACCCATATGTTATCATTGACAGCCTAAGGCACAGAATGAAATGAAATGTAGTCATTAAGCGCTGACACTACTCACTATGCTCTGCCGGATTGGCAAGGCCAGTTGTACAAACCCAATCTCCACCCAAGGGGATTCACAATGTAGACGTAGAGGGTCATTCGATGCTGTAGCTTCACAAGGAATTATACTCGTAAAGATGACTATGGTTCAGACTAGCCGAGGTTCTTTCCTTGCTTGCAATGACTAAATAGGGTGTTAGTTCGGACTCATAGGCTCAGTTTGGATCATTGATAATGAAAGTTACATTACTTGTTCTTAGGCAAACTTGAGTGAACTGCGAGTAACTGTACGGTACATGTCAGTAACTGTAAGGAACGTGTCAGGGGATGCAGTAACATGCGCGTAACTGTAAGGTCCGTGTAAGTAACGGTAAGTAACATGCGCGTAACAGTAAGTAACATGCAAGTAATGGTAAGTAACATGTCAGTGACTATTTAATGACATTCAAAGTCCCACAAAGAGCTTTCTCGACCTCAAAATGCTTTCCTAAACCTAAAGGACACATATAGATCACCTAAGAGGCTTGAAGTAGGCGGATTATTGCCTTTGGCTAGAAACTCGGCTTGAGCTTTTCTAGTTATACCCAATAGACGATGGTAAATGCTCTATTTCACAGCTATGCACTTAATCAAGTCGAAAATATGTTTTCTGGTAGTGGCTGATATGCGCACCTTCGGAGTGGGTGAATTGTAACTTGAACACGCTCGGAGCTTGACATTGAGGAGGAGAAACTTGGAAGAGCGTGCATACATGATTTATAGTCAACTTTTATATGATGTGAGCGACATGTAAGTAACATGTAAGTAACATGTCAGTAACAGTAAGTAATGTCAGTAACGTTACTTACATGCGTTACGTGAATTTTATAACGACCTTATGGGTGATATATAGCGAGGTTCAAGACGATACGGCGTGTCAGGGAAAACATCAATCATAACTTGCAGGTAGAAGGGACGCAAAGAACGAGAGGGGGTGAACAGAAGTGGGTGAATTTTGTTGAAAGGAATGACCCACGTGGTTTGGTGCGATGAAAATTGTCACGATAAGCGCTCAAGCTGATGACGTTGAACTGGAACCATTCGCTCCTAACATTTCAATATCTCGTTTTACCACCTCTTTACCACCTACGACTCCTCGGTCAGGCCAGACAGGGCTGCAATAGACACGGCACGCCACTATAAGCAGATTACCTGCTGACTATCAAAGTTTCAACGCGCCTCAACTTCCACTGAATATGCTTATCGACTTCTTTTCCTTACCGAACTCGCCCTACAACCACTCAAATACCAAAAAATGCTAAGGGAAATCGGAGAGAATTGGGATTAGAGGGTCTCGCAGGAGATTTCGAGGCTACTCGGTGGACAGATTCTCGCAGAACGGTACGGGATTTGGCTCTGTTGTGCTGTCGGTCGATTAACTTATGCCTGCGATCCTTAATTTCACAGCTCTCATCACTCTGGGCAGTTCATCAAAATTCTATTATGCCTCCACACAGTACTCTCTGAAGATCTCGACGCCTTGCCAGCTCCACCGACAACTTCAATCCCACTCCGCACTGCTTCTGCTCAACGTCGCACTTCCTCCACCGGTAGCCATCTCATACTTCGTTCATGTTCCGCCACAACTGACGAATATCGAGTAAAACAGTATCGCTCAGATAGTATAGTAGAACCTGCGCTATATCAAGATACACTGGCGCCAAAGTATCCAGTTTGAGTCTTGAGAAGAACATACGCGTACGGCGATGTCTCCTGAGGCGTCACGTCGCCCACTCAACCTCCACCGAACGTCTGTCAAGGCATCCAGAGGCATGTCAGGACGTGGACAGCGAGTGAGGATTACGCATTGATTATTGTGACCTGTCACAATAATTCGGACCTTTGAATGAGCACGTCTGTACGATGAGCAAAGATTTGACCATTGGCTCATACGCGGAGTCTTCTTGTTGGATTATAGAAACCGTCGCGGCGAAGATAGCTCACACTAGGCCATGACTAGATATCGCCCTTAATACTTATCCTTGTTTGACAGACTGCAACGATAGCAAATCAGATAGTGTACATGAGTGGAACACGATGAGACGTACTAAACATAGCGGTGCCGCACCAGCGGGGTTGAATGAAAGTTTTATTACGAGGCTAATAGTAGTGATGTTGACCTGTAGGATCGTTAACCAAGCTTAGTGGGGGGATCTCATGCGAACATACCTTTTCGAATCTTTCGTCTGTCAGGAATACCCGTGTCATTTCCCATGAAGCCCTTGAGGTTTGACAAGACACGAGCGTCAAAATGTTTTAGCGTGATCTACTGACGATAGCCCAGGAAAACATACTGTACTCGTCGACGGACATCTTTATTAATTGTTTGATAGCAGGAGTATGTTCGCTATGAAGACCATGTCAACGAGCGCGCGGGATCAGGTATCATGGGTACGAAAGATGTGATGAGTATCCTTTGTTGTATGGAAGGAGCACGAGAAACGCACCTGTAAGATACTCAATAATATCTTCTCCAAACCCTTTATAACAATAAATTTCTACTCCCAGTAGGCGTTCTGAGAAGCGCCTGACATCGCTATGGGGCTTCTGGTTCCGGATTCACGACACAAGATGTAGAGATAGCGGAAAAATCGAGAGCCAGAGCATTGCCGTTCGCACTGGGAGAGCAATCGAATGCCAACGAACATTAGTGAGTGGTGTTCATGAAGCGCATGGTTCGCGGGTGGAAGTTTGATGGACTGTCTGGCAAAACTGAATCTTAGGGAAGTTCGTTATTGAGGAGATAAAGGAGATCGTTTTATTGGATGTAGACGCAAGCACGAATACAGGAATGACGATTTTGACATCCCAAGAAAAGCGGTAAGGTGTACGATATAGTGATCAGCTTCTGGAGTACTCGACTGAGAATGAACTGCCTAAATGAAGGAACGTTCAGATTAGAGTATAGAGGCGTGATATATGCAGGCGCACCGAATACCCCGGAATCCATTCGCGCCGCCCGCCAGCAAAATAGAGGCTCAATCTTGGACATTCATGAAGGTTGCCTATCATCAAGGTCCCAAGACCGTGTCCAGGACCAGTAAGGAGCGGAATTGATCATCGAGTTAACCTTGGGATATCCGGGTCTAGAGACAAAATCGCTGCATAGTTTACTTGAGGCTGAAAAAAAAGAAGTGATGGGACAATCAAACAGACTCGTCAATTGTCGCGGCTTATCTTAACCCTAACCCCAAATTAAACCCAACTCGGCGTATTTGGCAGCAACAAACAAAAGGCGGGCCCTCACCAACGACCCCGAATGATATCGACACTCAGCAAAGGGATATACTTTGAAGACTTGATCGAAACGAATCCTGCGGCAGGAGAGTTTTGATTTGGAGAATTTTGGGGTCGATGGATGGTTGGAAGTTCTTTGGGACGATGATGATGTATCTATCTCACTCACTTGTGCTTAAAAAGCGATACAATAGTGTTCTTTCACCCCACGGGCGGCATAAATGTAGTCTCACAGGCATCAGAAATCAACCAACTTCCGCATCACTACATGTACACCCTCCATGGTCGCACGACAACAATTCATCCTAAGCCAGCATTAGACTGCTGCTATCGCCTCCTCTTGCACCGCCTGTCAGTACATACCAGTGTTCGCTCCCTCCGCCGTTGCCTCGTATCACCACTCGTGGATCACTCCACGCCCATGCACCACCTATGTCAACTATGGTGACCTCTCACACGTGTACGCACTCCTCGTTCTACAACCAACTTCTGCATCTAATTTTTGAGCTCTACAGTGCAGCTCTCGACCTTTTTCCCGCGGTATTCGATACATGAACACAACAATCATCTCACTCATCTCCGGTCTTTATACGCAAGGACAAACCCTTTAGACTACCAAAGGACAAGCCGGTTATCCAGCACGAAGGACCTTGAATGAGATGTGAGTAGTACTCTTTCGTCTTCTAGCGCCATCTTGAGCTTGCTATTGACAAATTTTATGTAGTTCTCATGAACTACACTCAACACTCCCGCTCACAATATCCACTCCAACATACTGATGCTGTCGGTTGGCATATTTTCTATGTTTTGGGGTTCTCGTTACCGTCGCGCAAGAACGATAAGTTCTCAATGGTGGAGGTATCTTTGTGATGGGATGAAGTCTCTGAACTGTACATCACGGTGCGTCCTACTTTTGCCCGTTCTATAGTGACTCCCGATTCTGACCTTTTGCTTAGCTAGCATTCCTCTCGCGCAGATTACAATCCATTATCCCGCGAAATTTGACACCACTGCACATTGTCCTCGGACACGCCATCTTTGCCCACACGTCGACTTACGCCTTCACCCGAACCAGGAAAGTCGCTTGCTTGTCAAGTTCTTCAAAACCACCGTACGTTGAGGCCTTTACGCCCACTATCATGACATACCCGTTGCCACGTCGGGAGACCTAGCGAACGAACTTACTGTGGCTCATGCTCGATTCCGCTAGATAGTATTTCAAAGAACAAGTAATATAGCAAGGACATGTGAATCACATGGTTGCCAATGCCTATACTTGCAGCATTTCACACCGAGTTCCTGGTTATGTTCTCAGTGCCGTGAGGTGAATTATCATACGAGCCGGTGGGGAGCATAATCGGCCGTAGTACGTAGTTACTTAGTGTACACTCATCATGTAGTACGGACCCCCTGTCGTTCCGAGCGGGGGGCAATATCTATCTATCTATCTTTGTGGGAAACCAAGCGACGGACACGTCACAGTCTGGTAGCCTTAAAAACGGCTCACAGACACCCATGATCTGTACCTGTCACAAATGGGAAACCCCAATGAAGATACCATAGGCCAAGGCAATTCCAACACTGGCAAGGCGATCATGAGGGCAAAGAAAAGGAAACGGTGTAATGCAAAATCGGGCATTGGAAACGGCGAGTTGATGTTGTCAGGCTTTAGCCATACTACACCATGACTTACTTCTAATCTTTTAGATTTGGGCATCTCTGCTGAATTCCAGAAGCCCCAAAAAATAGTCAATCGAAGAAGATCTGGAAAGCTTAGCTTGATGCCTACTATGCCTATGGATGTCCTGTACCTGGTAACTTGGATATTTTGTTGCGATTTCTCAGACCAGTGTTGAATGATTACTCAGATATTTGCCTACCTCCCACCAAAATCATTGCTCGCCCTTATCAGGGTCAACAAAGCCTTTCGAAGTGCACTCTTAGCACCAGATACTCGTTCAATTTGGAAATCTACACGTGAATCCTGCAACGCACCGGAGCCGCCACTAGATATGAGCGAGGTGGATTGGGCACGGCTTCTCTTTGGTAATCACTACTGCCAGGTGTGATTGTGAAGCTCTTCCTTATTGCAGTTACTGACATTTCTCTAGATATGTGGTGCCAAAGGGGTTCACACAATCCGGTTTGTGCTTCGGAGAAGAATCTGTAACTCCTGCATCCGAAGAACGTTAGTTAATTGTATTCATCCACTCTCAGAGCGGTACCTTATATAACAGATTGTTATAGGGGGGTTACAAAGGCCGGATTCCAACGATTGTACCCCGGTGAAGATCCCTCCGTTTTGGATCTGGTAGTAGCCGAGAAAGGTATGGTCGAAGACTCATTAATTACAATACTCCGGACGTGCTGATGATAATTTTAGCGGGGCAGAGGGTCCCGGATAGTCAATACTACAATCGGGCAGAGATCGATAGTGTATTGGAGGAACTTCGCATTCGCAGTGGAACCATCGCGAGGGAGCAGTATATCTTCGGACGAAAAATACATATCGAAAAAACTATTGCGGTTCTCTTGATCCTGATCGTGAAAGTCCTGTTAGCTAACAATCAAACATAGCATGACGTCAGTTGCCGCGAATGGAACGAACAGGACGTGTTTGTTCTCGGCGAAGATTCCAAGGCTGTTGCTCAAGCTCGAGTCAAAGGGTAAGTCAATATATCATTATCAGCTCATAGTCTTCATTTCTTTTTACAGAGTGAAACAACGCCTCCTCGCCCTTGGTTTCATGGAGGAGGATGCGAAGGGGGCGCTTTGGCTTCCTGTGGTGACAATAGACAAGCCACTCACCAATCATAGTGCGTACATACTTTGTATTCTCGGAGCATTCTCTGTAGCCTGATATCGTTCGACAGGTTGGGCAATGATAAAGGCCCAGGTTATCGAAAAGGCTACTGAGCATCGGTTTCGTCGACTTTTAGCCGCCCCTCCTGCCTCTATGACAGCTAGGATAGAGGTCGCGTCGCAGGTATACATGGAGTTTAAAAGGTCATTAACTCCAATTGGGTGGAAGTATCTTCCTCAAGTCGAATGGATCTGTCAGTTTCCTTCTATCCAGAAAGTGATGACATACACAGAGAATGTCCCGATTACCCCAAGCGATCTCAAGAGCGCTCTCTGCACTTCAAAGACCGACATTGACACGTGGTTCAATCGCACCGAACAATATGCCATGAATGGCATTCGCTGCGGCGATGAGAGTGTCACAGCTTATGGTGTCGACCCCCAATGTTTGCGCAGTATACCCAGTGACCGTGCCATCATCCAATTCCAATGCTCAATCTGTGAAGGACCGATGAAATCATCAGCGTTCAGTAGTGTTGACGTAGGGATCCGGCATGTCAGTGGTCGTTGTGCACTGAAGTATTATCTATCGACGATTCTCGCCGATCCGATGGAACCTTTTCACGATACACCGGTTTTCAGCCTACCTGGGTTAGCGTTGGTGGCAGCTTCCGGCCTCAGTATGATGAAAACTAGCGTGGACGAAATGGACGACATTGGAGCGTTGTATAGGTGTTTGGCTTGCAGTTCCTCTTTTGTTGGTACTTGGAGGGAATGTGTAAGCTAACTGTCTTATTTGAAAAGTCACACTGAATGCTGTCTTAGATCAATCACTGGCACACCGCTGAACTGTCACTTCATCCCAAGGGCAGATCAAATTCAGCGTTTGGCCAAAGTAATCCTGCATTTATGATGCTCGATCAAATGGAGAATCTCCCTACCAGTGATAACCGCTTGTGTTGGTCATGCAACCATTGTACCCATCACCTGGAAAACCTTGTCACTCGCGCTGATATAGTTCAGCATGTTCATGCTAAGTAAGTCACCAGATCAGGTTCACTCAACTTCTTTAGCTCTCTAACCAATTGAAAATAAGGCATGGCATATCAGATCCACATGTGCCTGCAGACTTTTTCTATCTTGGCGACAATTGATACGGTGAGCTACATTCCCTCAGTCTTATTGAAGACATGCCATTGAATGACTCGGAGGCAGAGAGAGAGCTAAGTCGATTTACCTCGCGAGAGCGCACAGGGATAGAGAATGGAGACCAAAATTTTCGGTGCTATTTCTGTAGTAATAAGGTAGCACAATTTCCATCGATGAGGATTTACACACTATAAAAGTTAAACGTTAAACCCTCACGATACTCTACGCGAGATTGACGCGTATTCCTATGGCTAAAAGGTCAAATCATGACATGCATGACGATTTAACCGTTTTGAGGATTATGCTAGTTGCCACCAGCGTGCTCTGAGAGCCGACAAACAAGCGAGGAGAATACAAAACTGGGAAGCTGGCGTAGCGAGCTGAATAACAAGTACACAGAAATCCTACAGACGACTAAGATTAATCTTGCTAATGCACGCGCCTCTTCTTCTGTACCCTATCATATACCAGTACATATGTCATGGCGTGGATTGGGCTGATGCACTGGTGTTGCTTAGCGTTTATCCATATCTGTTTATCGTGATGTGCGTCTCCTGTTTATAAATATTTGTGTAAAACGGCAATGTTGCCTTAAGGGCGGCAGTCTATCCGTACTCCGTGACAACGCTAATCCCGAATAACATTCTCCCGAAACGAAGTCCTGCCACATGATGGCCTAGGATGCGCTTGCCGGCCTGCTCGGACTCTCGACGTGTTACTCATCTACAGCTCATTTACTATACTCAACGCATTCACTGCTTCCAAACATCAACTATCTAGATTTAATGAGTGAGTGCTTCCTTTTGTTACGACTGCACTCCCAGAAGTTCATTTTCTCGAGTTTAAAAGAAACCCTATACGCCAGCTGACCCACATGCTGCAACCCTAAATACACCGTAGGTCCTCACCTCTTCAAGAGCTCGAGTCAACTCGCCACAAACTACATCCCTGTCACTCGTTACAAGCGCAAGTATAGGTAATTGACGTACCTTTTGGATATATCTGGCGGATCATCCGTCTCAACTCAGTGATAATAAGGAGGGATATACTCAAGGTTATTCGCATTCCCAAATCTAGCTCCTCGGATCGACGAGACACTCATGTCGCAGTATTGGACAAAGACCTCGAGCTGTCAAACTATGCTCTTAGGGACGAAGAACACCTGCATATCCTAGTCAGTTTTTTGTGACTGTCTTCTCCGTAACTAAGATCACATTCACACGAGCAGATCACGGTCTTAAGCGCCGAGTCGCAACGAGTTCTGAGAGATCTATCAGCCGTACTACATTCAATCATCCACATTCTACGAGTGAGTGGCCCAGCGCCATCACCTTTACAGCCTTTTCTGATCGTTTCCTGCCTAGAGGCTTCCCGAACGGAACCTTCATGTTCAGCACACGTGTTCAGGATCATTTTTCGGTATCAGCTTCGAGAGTGATGATCCAAGGGTCTCGGAGAATCGCTACTTCTGGGGGATCCGTTCTTCAATCTACGCCTGTCTTGATGTTAGATATTCTCCGTTATGCTAGGCGACACACTGGCAGGTAGAAGCTCTATAACAAGGAGATAGCAGTCTGGTGAGCGACTGCATATCCGGGATTCCAAACGCCGCTGGAAACGCTCGTTAATTGTACGTCTCAGCGTCCCAATGATCAACTTTGTTCTGATACAGCATTCACTTGCTGTACTCTCAGCTCGGAACATGCAACGGTGATCCTTGCACACCCAAGACGCGTGGCTAGCGGTGGAAGAGCGGTCGGTGAACCATGCAATTTGCCGACTTCTCCGTCGATGATGAACGTCTTTCGAGTTAGGTAAACGCAACGACTCACTTTGACATTTCATATGTCTTCGTTTATCGGAATAAGTCAAGTCCACGGTCCCTTGCATCAATGTTCAAGAGCGCCTCGTATTTGTTACTGACCGTTCAATTACGTCTAGCACAGGAAGATATGACGTGAAAGGTACGACTTCGAGTCCTGTTGAAGGTACTCAGTACCTATAACCGATGGGTAATAATCATCTTCCTGGACAGAGGTGTAAACGGGAAAATTTCGTTAATTATTCTGTTGCTATCTCAGTCGCAACGTATGTAATAGCACCCTAGACAGAGATGTCTAGGTATGGTAGCGTGTAGCATTAGTTCACCTGCGACCTGGACACAACAGGGTTTTATAATAACGCATGTACAAGTACTGGGGCAAAAATACTAGTGGTAAGGAACGCATAGTGCCAAGGAAAGCATAGATCATGACGAGAAGCGAGCGTAGGCGTTACTACACAGTACCTGCTCTTGGCCTGACAAGTCCTGGACCTTTATAAATTGACGCATAGATGATTGTGTGATGAATCGGAGTGGATTAATGGATCGGAATGGATTAATGGATCGGAATGGATTAATGGATCGGAATGGATTAATGGATCGGAATGGATTAATGGATCGGAGTGAGTGTTGACGTGTTGACGCATGATGTATTGATGGATCCGAGTCAATGGATGCGTCGACTGATGGATTGTCTGTCAACTTACGAGATGTTTGGTCGCGATTGTTGAAAAGAAGACGGAGGCCGTTCTAAGATGCGAGCGGTGGGTGACTGTATCGATATGCTTGGTGAAGGCATGGCTGCCATAGAAGGTGTTCTGGTGTCGAGGGATATCGGTAGGGGTATGACTATGGATAAGTTGTGTATTTCAAAGATCGAGACGGTACATCGAAGCTGAGGTGGATGCAGCGGGTGTAGAAGGCGGCACTTTCATGAGCTAATCCAAGGGGAATGGTATCTAAGAATGGATGGAGGACGGCGCGTCGTCGAGGATACCACGGCTCG